>VZTM01011576.1:50922-82957 GCA_013400555.1 Jacana jacana
ATAAATACTTCAAGGGTGGGTGTCAGGAGGATGGGGCCAGGCTTTTCCCAGTGGTGCCCAGTAACAGCACAAGAGGGAACAGGCACAAACTAGAACAGAAGAAGTTCCATCTGAACCTGAGGAGGACCTTCTTTGGTGTGAGGGTGTCAGAGCCCTGGCAGAGGCTTCCAAGAGAGGTGGTGGAGTCTCCGTCTCTGGAGACATTCAAACACTGCCTGGACACGTTCCTGTGGGCCCTGCTGTGGGTGGCCCTGCTTTGGCAGGGGGTTGGACTGGATGATCTCCAGAGGTCCCTTCCAACCCCACAGCATTCTGGGATTCAAGACGAGCCACTGGGAGCCAGTTTTTTCATTCCTGAACCATTGTTTTCCCTTCTGCCTCTTCAGCATCCTTCCCTTGTCCAGTCCCCTGTGACAGTCTCCTCTTGCCAGACGACTGCTGAACTGTGGGTCTGTCAGAGGAGGCAATGTTGCTCAAGTGACATCTCTCCAGACTTCACTGTCTCTGGAGTATTGTGCCCCAAAAGCTCTCTGAAATTTGTTTGACAAATGGCAGCCAGCCCCCCTGAGGGGCTGTGGACATACTTAAGGGTATGTCCTCTCCAAGACTAGGTGGGGAAGCGCAGCACTTTGTCCTTCAGTTGACACTTGGCTCTTTCCTTGCTTTGCAGATGCATCAGTGATGCTGGTGCCTCATGAATACCAAACACGAGGGGGTCCTTTTCTTCTCCTTTTTTCCTCCCTGTGATCGATAGGAAGATCTCAGTTAGAGCACAGCACATTGCAAATCTTTTCCGAGCGCCTCGACTGCTCCTTTCCCCCTCTCCAAAGGTGCTGGCTGATATCCCAATAATCAAGGCAATCAGAGGGTAGAAATAAAGTGGTTGCTGAGGCTCAGCTGGTACCTGCTGGTGTGAGAACTGATGATAGCGAAGCTGCTGTTGTATTGTCCATAAGGGGGAGACTCTGCTTAAAAGCTCCGCTCCCCTGGTGTCTCCGGGAGTGGGAGCTTTGCAAAGTGAAACTCCAGCTGTTAATTCCACAGCCCAGGAGGCCCCTTGCCTAAAAGTACCCCCCAGGGAACAAGATTGATTTTGGGAGGCGGAAGAACAGCGGAGGCATATCAAGAGTAGGTGGTGCAGAAAGGCCACCCGTCGCGATGGGATTTAGCAGATGTGTGAAGAGGAGCTCTACCACGTGCAGAGCCTGGCCTTGGTAGCGTCTGCTGGGCAGTCAGAACCTGGCTATGCAGGGTCAGGACTGCATCCAAGCCCTCCCTGCTCCTCTGCCCCTGGGAAACCAGCTGGGCAGAACATCGGGTTGGGAAGGAACCCTTCAGAGTGGGAGAGCCCACTGAAATTAGGCAGCGGAACATTTTCCTCCAGCCGTAGAGTTGGAAGGGACTTAAAGATCATCAAGGTCCAACCTCCTGCCCTGGGCAGGGACACCTCCCACCACACCAGGTGGCTCCAAGCCCCATCCAGCCTGGCCTTCAACCCCTCCAGGGATGGGGCAGCCACAGCTTCTTGGGGCAACCTGGGCCAGGCTGTCACCGCACTCACACCAAACAAGTTCTTTCTGGTGTCTAATCTAAATCTCCCCTCTTTCAATTTAAAACCATTTCCCCTCATCCTGTGGCTCCACTCCCTGATCAAGAGTCCCTCCCCATCTCTCCTGTAGCCCCTTCAGGTACTGGAAGGCCGTTAGAAGGTCTCCCTGGAGCCTTCTCTTCTCCAGGCTGACCAGCCCCAGCTCTCTTAGCCTGTCCTCACAGCAGAGGTGCTCCAGCCCTCTGAGCATCTTCATGACCCTCCTCTGAATCCGTTCCAACAGGTCCATATCCTTCCTGTGCTGAGGACTCCACAGCTGGACACATTGCTCCAGGTGGGGTCTCAGGAGCGCAGAGCAGAGGGGTAGAATCCCCTCCCTTGTCCTGCTGGCCATGCTGCTTTTGCTGGAGCCCAGGATGGGGTTGGCTTTCTGGGCTGCCAGCACGCACCGACAGCTCACGTTGAGCTTCTCATCCACCATCAGCCCCAAGTCCTTCTCCTCAGGGCTGCTCTCCAGCCAAGGAGTCATCCATTTGCCTTTAGGGAAGTGAGGAAGGGGATGAATTCTTTCTCCTCCTCGTTGTCTGTCAGATGTGACTGCGGTGGCAGCTGGTGGCTGGGTGTGCTGTTCCCGGGTGAGTCCCAGCTGTGATTGCAGGTGCTGCTCCACTAGCTCACATCCGAGCAGGGACTGCGAGCAGGCGGCCCGTGTTGCAGCACTTCACAGCAGTGGGTACAAACGAATGCTAAATCTGTTCCCTGGTAAATGTTGGAACTGTGTGAGTGCACTGAACCCCTCGGAGCTGCCAAACCTTCTGTCGAGCCAGAAGTGAAGTTGTTGTAAGTCTGTGTTCTCTTCTTTTTTTTTTCCAATAGCTTGTACTGCGTCCTGTAGGAGGGTAAATACGACTCCAGCCAAGCGTGAAACATGCAGCTTAGAAAGCCAGAGTGTTGGAGAGGCTGGGTAATGGAGAATGTGCTTCTGACTCATGGTAGCTTCTCTGGTTGGATTGAAACAGGCAGAGTCTGACCGTGTCCCTGTTTGCCTGTTTGCCCTCCTCTGGGCAGAGGAGGGGACTGAAAACCTGGCAGGGGACCTGCTGAATTTCCTTCACTGATGTAAAGCATCGGTACAGGCTGGGGGTGATCTGCTGGAGAGCAGCTCTGAGGAACAAGAACTGGGAGTCCTGGTGGACAACAGGATGCCCATGAGCCAGCAATGGGCCCTGGTGGCCCAGAAGGCCAATGACATCCTGCGGGGGCATCAGGAAGAGTGTGACCAGCAGGTGGAGGGAGGTCATCCTCCCACTCTGCTGTGCCCTGGGGAGGCCCCACTGGGAGCACTGGAACCAGTTCTGGGCTCCTCAGTTCCAGAAGGTCAGGGAACTGCTGGAGAGGGCACAGCAGAGGCTACAAAGATGATGAGGGGCCTGGAGCATCTCTCTGCTGAGGAAAGGCTGAGGGACTTGAGTCTGTTTAGTCTGGAGAAGAGAAGGCTGAGAGGGATCTGATCAACACCCATAAATACTTCAAGGGTGGGTGTCAGGAGGATGGGGCCGGGCTTTTCCCAGTGGTGCCCAGTAACAGCACAAGAGGGAACAGGCACAAACTAGAACAGAAGAAGTTCCATCTCAACCTGAGGAGGACCTTCTTTGGTGTGAGGGTGTCAGAGCCCTGGCAGAGGCTGCCCAGAGAGGTGGTGGAGTCTCCATCTCTGGAGACATTCAAACCCCTCCTGGACACGTTCCTGTGGGACCTGCTGTGGGTGGCCCTGCTTTGGCAGGGGGTTGGAGGAGATGATCTCCAGAGGTCCCTTCCAACCCCACAGCATTCGTTCTGTTGCCAAGGTAGGCAAGACTGCAGAAGCCCTCCCTATGCTGAGTGCACACTGATGCTGCAGGAGCAGCCGCTGGAGTGAATGAAAGGCGCTGTGTGTGGATGGCATCTGGTGTGGTGATGAGCTGTGTGCCTGGGAACGTGTCACTGAATCTACAGATCCTGTTTGGGTTTTGGGGTGGTGTTGTTACTCCCACTCCCCGCCCCTTCCACACTGTTGTTCTTTATCTGTGTATGTAAGGAAGGAAGGGTACTTCCAGACAGGTTTTCTTTCCACTGGTTCTCATTGACCGTTGAATATCACTTATTCCTGGACTGTGGCAGCAGCTCTTGGCTGTGATGAGGTCTGGAAAAGGTAGCTGAAAGCCCTTCTGCAGGGAGAGACGTGGGGAGGAGGGACCCATTAGAGTGCAGCAGAGGGAGCTGGAGTGAATCTCCATGCTGATGAATATGGGTGTGAAAGCTCTGACAGCTGCTGGGCTGCAATTTGGCTGAGCACGTGTCCTCCGGGCACCATCAGCGCCTGTCGGTGCCCAGCAGTGACACGGGCTGTTCCCATCATGACCGTTCACTTCAGCAGTGGGTCTCAGGAGTACCATCCCAGCTTAGACCAGTCTCATGCTCTAGCCCACAGAGATCTCACTGTCTTGCCGTTTCACTTCTCAGCTGCACCTGATGAGCAGGGGAGAGGCCAGGGGAATATTCCAGCTGCATTTTGATTGATTATTTTTTTTCCCCAATTATTTTGCTTTCAGTTTTGGATCCCTCAGACCTGCCTCTAGATCCACCTAGAAGGGAAGGGGCATGTGTTGGTGCAGGCAGTGAAAGAAATGAGGAGAAAAGGAGTGATCAGTGGTTCTCCTGCTGCGTTTGGGACGCTGTCATAAGCTATCTCCAATGATCTAAATTGGGGCTGAGGACTAAAGTCTTTATGGGAAGAAGTCCAAGTAGTGTCTACGGTGATGAATGGCTACAAGTAAGAGCCAACTACAACATGTGAAACGTAGTGGAGATGCAAAGCAGTAAACCATCAGCTTCAACGCCGAGGCAATGAAGTTCCATAGAGCAATATGTCAGGGGACACTGGTTTTGGAAGGGAGGTCCTGTTCCTGATCAGGATGGAGCAGTGATGGCAAGGTTTGCTGTTGTCTCTGCAGGAACAGGGAACAATTTGCAGCCTGTTCCCAGCAAGGCAGCAATTCCCTCTGCCCAAGCGGTGAGGTCAGCCCCGGATCTGCTGGGACAGACTCACCCAGGTGTAGGGTGATGCCTGTGCTGGCAACTCCCAGTGATCCTGCAACCACATCTGCAGTGGCCTCTCAGCAGGCAGCGTGCCTTCAGCAGAGCCAGGAGCACACTGGTGAGGCAGGAAGGGCTTCCTGCAGGGCTGTGGCCCTGTGTGCACTGTCCCAAAGCCAGTGGGGAATTTCTGCTGCATCCCTAAGCTCTTCCTGAGACCTCTGAAAATTTCTCTCCTTTGTTTCAGAGCCATCATCAATCACTTCAACCCAAAGATAGAGTCTTATGCTGCAGTGAATCACATATCGCAGCTCTCCGAGGATCAGGTAAGCTGGGCGTGCGATGACCTGTTTTCACACTGACCTCTGGAACACAGGTGTGTGGCAGCACCGTGTGCCCACTGGGACTGATGAAGTTCACAGAATCCCAGAATGCTGTGGGGTTGGAAGGGACCTCTGGAGATCATCCAGTCCAACTCAGTTTGTGCCCGTTCCCTCTTGTCCTGTCACTGGGCAGCACTGGGAAAAGCCTGGCCCCATCCTCCTGACACCCACCCTTGAAGTATTTATGGGTGTTGATCAGATCCCCCTCAGCCTTCTCTTCTCCAGACTAAACAGACCCAAGTCCCTCAGCCTTTCCTCAGCAGAGAGATGCTCCAGGCCCCTCATCATCTTTGTAGCCTCTGCTGTGCCCTCTCCAGCAGTTCCCTGTCCTTCTGGAACTGAGGAGCCCAGAACTGGTTCCAGTGCTCCAGATGGGGTGTCCCTGGAGCAGAGCAGAGTGGGAGGATGACCTCCCTCCACCTGCTGGTCACACTCTTCCTGATGCCCCCCAGGATGCCATTGGCCTTCTTGGCCACCAGGGCCCATTGCTGGCACCATCCAGGACTCCCAGTTCTTGTTCCTCAGAGCTGCTCTCCAGCAGGACACCCCCATCCTGTCCTGGTGCAGGGGGTTATTCCTCCCCAGGTGCAGCACCTACACTTGCCCTGGTTGAATTTCATCAGGTTCCTCTCTGCCCAACTCTCCAGCCTGTCCAGGTCTCTCTGGATGATGGCACAGCCCTCTGGTGTGTCAGCCACCCCTCCCAGCTTTGTATCATCAGCAAACTTGCTGAGGGCACGTTCCATCCCTTCATCCAGGCAGTTGCAGCAACATGAGGGGTGAAAGTGGAATTCCCGTGTTGCTTGTTCAGGTGTGGGTGAGAGGAGGAGACACAGGGCTTGCTTAACCAATTTTCCATCACCTGCAGACATCTCGGCCCAAGCAAATGCAGGAGGATGGGTGTGAATGATGAAGAGAGGCAGCTTTGTCAGCAAATGTGGTCAGAGCTGCAAGGATGCTGGCATTTAGAAAGGGACAGGAAGGTTTTGGCAGCAAATTTTGTTACTGGAGAACTGTTGGGCGTAGCTTGATATTCTGTGATACTGGGGAATTAGGACTCAGGCAACAGTTGGTAGTAATTTTCGAGGGTAATTGAATTCAGTTGTTTTAGACTTTGAAAGGAAAAGGTGATAAAGAGGGTGTTAGGATTAGGTTTCCCTTCCTTAATTTGGCCTGGTTTGCTCTCTCTGTGTCCTGCTTGTATTGCATAAATGTGTAAATGTGGCTTTTTGAAAACAGGCTCCTGTGCACGGTCTCAGGAAGGGAAGAGCTGGCCCATTTCCCCCGATAAAATATTGGGAATATATGTTAATCACTCTTGGAGAGGTAAATGACTCTGTAGAAGCCTGGGGTGGCCAAAATACAGAGTTGCCATGTGAGCTGGGAGGATCATCCCAGGTACAGCTGCATCAACACCTTTGGACCTTCCAGAGAAGAACTTGTGTACCCAGTCTAGGACAGAGCTCATCCGAGTCCCCCTGTGTCGCTCCTTCCACTGGGTGGGACCCCGTTCTCCTGCCTGTTAAAGGTCCTGACTGGAGCTTGCTCTGCCACTCTTTTCTCCTTCTGCCCTTGATATTTTCACTCTTTCCTTGATGACACCCTTCCAGGATTCCCACCAAGCTTTTAATTGATTACCCTTCTTGGTCTGTACTATGGATCACCCCAAAATTTCAGATTGAATGGTGCAGTGGGGAAAAAAACTATGGATCCTACTGCTCCTTATTCTCTTCTTGTTAGAGTGGGATAGAAGAACGTTGGTTTTAATTTTCTCTGTTTTTCTGCGTTGTTCTGCCTCTGAGAGTCACTGTGCAGCTATATTTTATGATGGCTTGTGTTAACAGTCCTCCTTCCTTGATGATACACTGGTTGCACGTCAGCAATCGCACTGGCAAGCCCTTCAAAGAGAAAAGTCTTTGATAGCCCAATTTGGAGCGGGGGGCTCAGACAGAATTGTGCGTGGTGTTAAGGTTAGTCTGAGAAAGGAAACGAGCTTTTCACTGGCAGCTCTGGGGGCCGTATTCATCCCCCAGCAGTTCAGGGAGCTGAGGTTAAATCCTTTCTTCCTTGTGTGTTACTCTTTAAATAAAGTCTCTAGCAGCGGGCAGATAATGAAATCAGTGCTGATGTGTGGAGCATTTGGAGGCAGATGACTGGGAAGCTGAAAGATGCATTTCTCTCCTTTCTTTTTTTTTTTCTCCTGTTCTCCTTTCATGCTTCCCCTCAGCGTAGGGGAGAGCATCAAACAAAGCACAGCAACGATAGATCCTGGTGACCCGCAGGGAAATAACGAAGATGTCTCCGTGGCGCAGGACTGTGGTCTCAGCATGGGTGTTTAGTCCGTGCTCTGCAACCTCCTGTGGGAGGAGGAGAGGGCTGGAGGCTTCTTGCCTCTGCTTTCAATTAACCAGGGAGCTCAGGTCTCCGTGTAGGACTGTGCTCTCCCCTCCAGCAGGAGCCGTTCCACGTCCGTGGGTACCTGAGAGGCCATGGTGGCTGGCTGAGACCCGGCCAGGGCCTGGTTTTCGTGGGGTAACAGAACTTGCTGGTTTCAATCACCTGGGGGGAAGGGATGTAGGGAGGTCAAACTTGCCCTTTGGCTGCTGCAGTCTCTTCTTTTTCCCCTTCCAGCTGTACCTTGTGTTTTGACATGTGTGTTCTCTTAAGTCCCCTTCTCTCTTCCCTCTGCAAATATTTTCCAGGCAAACCCCACCTTCCTTTCTAGCCCTGTTTTTTGGAATGTACCACGTTGAAATAGCTAACACTGACACTTACACTGTGTGTCCACGTGGAGATGCTGCATTTGGGACTGGTCATTCTCTCATTTGAGTTATTTCAGGAGTTTCGGGCATTTCTTTACTGGGAAAGTTTATTTTTCCGATCTTGAGGATGGAACTATTTTTCATGAAGCTTTCCATCCCAGATATTACCCTTTGGCCACATTCTCATATGGAGCTCCTCGTGCTCCTCTGAGGTATCTCAGAATCTCCTGTTAATCAGGCTGGCATGGCTTTGGGGTAGCTTCAGTCTGAAGGGGAATTTGCTGCTGCTCTGAGTTATCTTCCAGTTCCCTTGAACCCACTCAGCTTGGAGACTCCTCCTTGAGCCAGCATCAAACTTGTTAGGCTGCTGCCTGGCTGTTCTGGCACCCTGCTCATCTGTTAGGTGATTATTATTTTTTTTTAATTTATTTTTTGTATTTTTAATATCCTTAAAAGTAGCTAAGTAATCAGCTGAAAGAGATTTTGCTCTATCTTTTTATTTTCCTAATCCTATTGAAGGGTTTATTACCTTGTTAATCGCTGATGTCCGTTTATTACCATTCTCAGTCTGTCATTTCAGTGCTTTTTCCTCTTTATTTATTTATAAGCATTAATGTTAACGATATTACATGCTGAGGGAATTTGTAAGCCCTTGAAAATGATGGACATGGAATTGTTTTATGGGTAGACTATTAATACCACTGTACATCTTCAGCCCTAAAGATCTCCAGGAAGCATAGTTTGAACATAGAATCATAGAATTGTCTGGGTTGGAAGGGACCTTTCAGACCATCTAGTCCCACCATCAACCCAACTCTGATCAAACCCATCACTAACTCATGTCTCTCAGCACTGTGTCAACCCGGCTTTTCAAGCCCTCCAGGGATGGGGCCTCAACCCCTGCCCTGGGCAGCCCAGGCCAAGGCTTCACAACCCTTTCCCTCTCAAACTCCTTCCTCGTCTCCAACCTGAACCTCCCCTGGTCTCTCCTGGTTGAGGCCGTTTCCTTTGTCCCATGGCCTGTGACTTGGGANCAGCCCAGAGTCGACCAACACCCCCAGGTCCTTTTCTGCCAGGCAGCTCCAACCACTCTGCCCCTAGCCTGCAGCGCTGCATGGGTTGGTGTGACCCAAGGTGCAGATCTGTGCTCTAGGTAAGACTCCATGGTGGAGCTTTACCGGCTGCTGTGGGGATTATCCTTCGTTCAGACCAGACATACTGGGAAGAGACATTTTTCTTTCCATGTTCTGTTGAGTGAAGAGTGGGAGATTCCCTGGGGTGAGGAGATGCCAGGGATTTGATGATGAAGCCTCCTCAGTCTATCAACACCACGTCATCCTTGTCAGTGCTGTTCTGCAGAGAGTCTACTTGCCCAAGCAAACTCAGAATCCTTCCTAGTTAGCGATTTTGACCTTGCTAAATTCTTAGCCATTTATTGGCATCTTCCTTCACTTGCTAATTTGTTAAACCCTACTTCAGTGTTAATTTGCATTTTTTCTGGTATTCTCCCTCTCCACGTGTTTGGCTCCTGGCTGCATCTCCTTTAAGGAACTGAAAGATGCTTCGCAGTCAGACAGACAGGCTTGGCCACTAACTGCTGACGTGGTGTTTAGCTCTTCTGCATGAGAGGTTATTCCCACCTCTTCAGAGAAGTTTGGGTCCCTCCTCAAGTCAAAGGGCAAAAATAGCCACCTGTGAAATGAATTCACAGGCTTATCTGTACCCTCCAGACTGGCCTTGCCTTGTGCCTAAGGCACTGGAGGCTGGAGGCTTCCTCTGTGCTGTAGCTGATGGGAGAAGCTCTCAACGTGCTTTTCAGCAGAAGCAGCTGTGGAAAACGGGGTCAGCAATGTAAGAGTTGCTCCAGGTGGGCCAGTTCAGGCAGACATAAAGACTGACAACACAGGGTGTGAGTGATCCCGATAGGGTCTCACATCTGCCTTTTCTGGGTGTGAAAGAAGAGCTATGTGTGAGAAGGCAGCTCTCCTCCCGATGGTGATGTAGTGCAATGATTCCAGAGAGGCTAAGGTGAGAGGAACCCAGCACTTCCTTTGGTGAAATCTCCTCAAAACAGGAACGTCTCATGGTGCCTTGCATCCCAAGCAAGTCTTGTGCCAGTTTGGTGGAGATGCAGGGAGCAGAATTGCTCACTTAGGTCTTGTTTTCTCTTTGGCCCTTGTGCTCTCTATGGTTTCCACTCTGAAGATCAGAGGAGAGGGCAGACACGTGGGACTGATGATGTCTGCTAGTCAGGAACATCGAACCATAGAATCATTTAGGTTGGAAGAGACCCTTGGGATCATCCAGTCCAACCATCAGCCCCACTCTACAAAGTTCTCCCCTACACCAGATCCCCCAACACCACATCTCATCCACTCTGAAACACAGTCAGGGATGGGGACTCCACTGTTTCCCTGGGCAGCCCATTCCAGGCTCTGACCACTCTTGCTGGGAAGAGAAGCACATCTCTGTGCTTTTTCTAATAGAAACCCCTCTTTCTTCCCAGCCACAGCAGGGGCACCGGGTACCTCTGGTTTGCAGGTGGTGTTAAGGTTCAGCGTGAAATACTGTTGTGACCACCTGCACTGTGTGTATTCATCTGGTAACCTCAGATGGAAAGTGCTGGGAGCCAGAACAGATCGTGATGGAGAAACAGGAGAACTGTATTGCTTTGGAAATTGTGACAAATGACTGCAATATTGGGGTTGTTCCACACTGTGATACCTTTATAACTGGGCTAACTGCCATCCAGTTCCGTCAGGCAATCTCACAAGAGCCATTTCCCTTTGCTTGAGGTCATACTCCAAGTGGTAAATGCTTCCCCCTGCCCCAGTCCACACGGGTGGTGCTTCCAGGGACAAAGCACAGCTCAGGGAGGGTCTTCCAGTGACTTGCACAGAAAGTCACAGCAGGATGTGGGTGGGTTTATGTGCCCCGAGGTGTTCTAACTCTGAGCCATTGACATCCTGGTTTATTCAACTTGTTCTGGTTTCCATAACTAGCACCAAAACCCACTGGCGGATACAAACCGCTTTGTTCTTTACCAGCACTACTGGTGGTGGCGTCGAGAGCTAAAAGCCTCTTGGAGGGTGATGTTTCTGAAATGCTGAGTACCATCAGTGCTAGGTACCCCTGCAATAAATCCCCCTGACCTCATACATTAATAGAACAGGTTGTGAGGGCTCCAGAAATGCTTGTAAATGGTTCTGGCATAACGTGGCATCCCTTCTGAAATGCAGTCAGCTTTGGGGTAGAAAGTACCACAGCTGGTAGTGCCGTGTTGCACACACAGCGTGAAACTCCAGCCGAGGGGTCACCGAGGCAAAGCCCTAATTTCAAGTCACAGGGATGTGGGCTTTCATGGCCTCATTGCAGACGCCTGTTCATGATTAATGGCTTGAAACGGGTCTTATTGTTTAAATAGAAGGAGCTGAGCTGCACCCGGTGAAATTGGAGTCCCAGGTTTGAAAGAGTCTGTAGAACAAAGGCTTTTGGAGTTGGCAAACTGCTGGTTTGCCAACCTCGTCCTCTAGATATCTTTCTCCTTATTTTCAAATGTTTTTTTTTTCTGGTTTACCAGAGAAGCATCCCTCCAATTTGCTAATGCCCCAGCCTGCTTTATGCAGTCTACCAGCCTGAATGGGTCTGAAGAGGCTTCAAGGGCTGATGGGCTTTGCTTCAAGGAGATGTGGAGCTGGAGGTGAGCTTTGGAGCAGTGACTTTGCGCTGTGTAGTGTCTTTTGTTAACGTGCAGAATGCAATAAACTGCGTCATTGGAGGGGGGAAGGGTAGGCTGTCACAGGGACAAAAGAAGGACTTGATTTTTGAAAACACCTACTGCTGGATCTAGCCCTCTTCCTGATTCAGCCCCAGAAATCCCAGTAAGAAATGGGAGAAGCTCTTCAATTCCCCTCTTTTGGCCTTGACACAAAGATGCCCCGGCTCCATGCCTGTCACGGCTGGTGGCAGTGAGCTGCTCCGTGGCCCTGGGGGCTGGTGTGACCCTGGATCTCCTCAGCTGCTCCTGGAGCAGAGGAGTCTTTCCACCACTCTCAGTGCCTCACAAGTGCTAAGCCATGTCTTGCTTCCCACCCCAGCTGCGAGCTGTCCTCTGGGGCAGATTAGGGACTGGCCTCAAAGTACAAACTGGTAACAAAATAAGTCCATTAAACTTCAAAGCAAGGCTGGCCTTCATTTCTCACTGCTGTTTTCATACCCTTGCCTGGCTGTCACTGCCACCGCAGGGACCGATAAGGGCCTGAAGCCTCCAGTAGTGTAGGGGACAGCCGAGCTCGGGGGGGCTTGGGTTGGAAGAGCTGACTTTGAGAACTGCTGCTGGCTGCAAGCGGGTAAAGTCTCCTGGAGCTGGATAAGCTTCTGTGCTGGGGCTACGGAAACAGCACTCGGGGATGTGAGTTATGAGCCCAGTCTGATCCACAACTGGGAGTGGGCTGAGCAAGAGCCATGGGTTTAACTTTATGATAAGCTCCCAGTCTGTACTGTGGAAACAAGCTGATGGTCATAAATTGTCCAGGTTGAAAGGGACCTTCCAGACCATCTAGTCCCACCATCAACCCAACTCTGATCAAACCCATCACTAACCCATGTCTCTCAGCACTGTGTCAACCCGGCTTTTCAATCCCTCCAGGGATGGGGCCTCAACCCCTGCCCTGGGCAGCCCAGGCCAAGGCTTCACAACCCTTTCCCTCTCAAAATCCTTCCTCATCTCCAACCTGAACCTCTCCTGGCACAACTGGAGGCCGTTTCCTCTTGTCCCATGGTCTGTGACTTGGGAGAAGAGACCGACTCCCCCCCTGGCTCCCCGGTCCTTTCAGGGAGTTGGAGAGAGTGAGAAGGTCTCCCCTCAGCGTCTTTTTCTCCAGGCTGAACACCCCCATCTCCCTCAGCCTCTCCTCAAAGGACTTCTTCTCCAGAGCCCTCACCAGCTCTGTTGCCCTTCTCTGGATCCGCTCCAGCCCCTCAAGGTCTTCTTTATAGTGGGGGGCCCAAAACTGGACCCAGCCCTTGAGGTGTGGCCTCCCCAGTGCCCAGTACTGAGGGAAATGTTACTTCAGTTCAGGTGCTTGTCCTCCCCCTTGGGTGAGTGTGTTTGACAAAACACATCCCAGATGCTGGGTGGGTTTCTTTGATCTGTGGGGCTTCCCTAAAAGTGGCAAAGGGGCTGTGGGTGGCTGCAGGCTGGGCTCTCAACTCCAGAAGGTCTCTCTGCTGCCTTGAGCAGACCTTGAGCCGGTGTCCTCCTGAGTGAGATGGCAACCGGTGCGGAGCCCCCGGGGGAGTCGGGCAGCGCTTGAAGCACTGCGTGATCTGCCGGGGAAGGTGAAGCAATGTCACGGGTGGCTGTCACCGCAGAGCCACCCCTGTAGGGGCAGGGAAAGCTCCGCTGAGGATTGCAGCGGAATGACCCGAACCCCGTCTGCGTTTGTGGAGATGAAATCCCACGTCTGCGGGTCAAGGAGGAGCTGTCGGCGCCCGGCGTGTGTGAGCGCACGATCCAATTTGCATTTTGTAAAACTTCAGACTGAGGAGGTTTTTGCATCCCCTGTGGAACAGGAACAATAGAGCCTGGCTGCTGCCAGGTGCATAATGCATATAGATAGCGGGTAAAACTTCTTCCATCGTCTTCCCTAAAGCTGGATTTACAGCACTCTGTTTTGTTACTCTGCTCCCAGATTCCTCCCTAAGCTTCCTTGCACTCACTCATCTCCCCGCTTGGGAATCCTAAAGGCAGACAGGCTAAAGGCTGCTCTACCCATTACAGAGGGCCATGTGGCTGTCAGTAACCGTTCCTGGAGTCAAATTCTCCCTGCAAAAGGGGAGAGGCTTTGCAGCAACCACCGGCCACGTGTATTCTGGGGTTTCTTTAGGATAAAACTTCTGCCTTCAGAGACTGCTGCTCTTCCTTCTCTCTGGTAGTCTCCTGCTGTAACAGATGATGTTTTTCTGCCTTCCTCCACTGGATCCTCTAGCTGGAGCTGCAGCTGTTTCCCAAAAGTGACAAATTGGGTCATCGCTCTCGTTTCCAAGTGGGGAGCAAATTGAGCTTTGCGGTCTCCACGCCTCCCCGAGCAGGAGAGTAAATGCTGCTGAGCCAAAGGGTGCCACACCTGAACAGAGCTCCACTCAGCTGGAAGATTTGGGGTTTTGGCTCTCTAACACTTGGCATTTGGATGTTAAGACAAGACAGTAAGTTCAGATATCTTGTCTGCAGCAGGGAGCTCAAAGGCAAACCTTTTTAATAGAGGAAAAGGCGGCATCTCTGATGTGTGTCACTCTTCACGTCTTCATGGGAGATGAGAGAGACAAGCGGTGGGATTGCTCAGGGAGCTGAGATTCAAAGAAGGCAAGCTTGGGGAAGGGATGTGTGTGTGTGTGTGTATGTCCAGGGAGATGGAACTGGAAAAGGTGGCTCTGCATCAGCCAAGTGCCAGGGGCTATAAATCATTCCCACTGCCTTAGTCAGAGGGCTCTTGGGTTCCCCTATGGCTCAGTTAAGGCACAAATAAGCTCCTAGGGAGGGAAGTATTGCTAGCAGCACATGCTGTTTCAGCAGCAGCAGCTGCCTTAGAGCTGGCAGGAGTGTCGGGCTGGGGAAGGGGGTTAATTCATGGCCCCGTGTTTGCTTTCACCCGAGCACCTGCTCGTAGGAGTTCCTCTTTTGTTTTTTCCAAACTGTGGATTTATATTCTCCATCAATAACTGCTTGACAGCAAAAAAATTGCTAACAGGGAAAGTAATTCCAGCCTTCCAGACAAGAAGCTGATGAATTGGCTCGGACTGTTGTCTGAAAGCACCTAGGATTTCCAAAATAAGCTGATGCAACCCAGTAACCATCACCTGCATCAGTGTCACAGTTACAATAATGTTGGTTTACACTAGGAAGGTTTTCTGTCCTGTCAAAACACAGGTTAGTTAAGATGACCTCTGTCTGTGAGAGGAAACCTGCTGTTACATCCTTAATGTTTGGAGAATGGGGCAGTTTCTTGCAGACTGACTGATATCTAATATGGTTGCTTCCAGTAGCCCCTGCCTTACACCTCAGCCTCCTTTTTGGAAGCTGCTCCAGAGTCCTACTGTGTCTGCAGAACCCTGCTTGTTTGTGCACAAACCCCATTTTGGTTTCCCAAGTGTATTTTCCTCAGCAGTTGTAATTCGGCAGACTGCATTTGGGTTGGAGTTGGGTATAAAAACACAAGCTGTTGAAATTCTACTCTTGGACTTCCTGAATTCTCAGAAAGCGCTGGGCTAGAGCCCCACGTAGAAGGTGGAGAAGTTCTTGTGAGTGCTCCTCACACTTGCCATGGCATGAGCGAGCTCCTGTCCCACTAAGGACTGACTGCATCTCTGAGGCAATGGCAGCTGCTTGCAGTAAAATGTGACAACAGAGAAGGTCACCACATCTGTCTGGCAATGATATTTAATCAGAGAATCACACAGAATCCCAGAATTCTGTGGGGTTGTAAGGGACCTCTGGAGATCATC
Organism: Jacana jacana; assembly: GCA_013400555.1. Classification (NCBI taxonomy): domain Eukaryota; kingdom Metazoa; phylum Chordata; class Aves; order Charadriiformes; family Jacanidae; genus Jacana; species Jacana jacana. The sequence continues at coordinate 66,195 of VZTM01011576.1, forward strand.
TGCTCCACCCCCCTGCCAAAGTAGGGCCACCCGGAGCAGGTCCCACAGGAACGTGTCCAGGAGGAGTTTGAATGTCTCCAGAGATGGAGACTCCACCACCTCTCTGGGCAGCCTCTGCCAGGGCTCTGACACCCTCACACTAAAGAAATTCCTCCTCAGGTTGAGATGGAACTTCTTCTGTTCAAGTTTCAAGTGCCCATTCCCTCTTGTCCTGTCACTGGGCACCACTGGGAAAAGCCTGGCCCCATCCTCCTGACACCCACCCTTGAAGTATTTCTAGGTGTTGATCAGATCCCCCTCAGCCTTCTCTTCTCCAGACTAAACAGACCCAGGTCCCTCAGCCTTTCCTCAGCAGAGAGATGCTCCAGGCCCCTCATCATCTTTGTGTCTGGGCGTAGGTCAGTGAGCTGGCACGATGTGGCTGACTAACAGATTTTGGGGTGCTTTGACTTTGAGAAGGTCTGTACAATCTCTTGCAGAACAAAGCAAACTGCCCTGGAGCCCCATGAGCATGGTTAACGTGCTGGAAAGACAGAAATAATAGTATAGTGGTGATACGGTGAGACTTTGCTCTTCTGCAACTCCCCTCTGGTTCCATTTCTTCAGCACCCTCTGTGAATCAAACCACTTCTGCTCTTCCAAGTTAGACCCCAATCTTTTCCCTTCAGGCATTGTGTTGTCCTTTGCAGCCTTATCTTATGTCTGTGAAAATTAACGTTCCAAACCCAGGAGGAGTCAATCCCTATGTGGATATGGAGGTCACAGAGCCTGCCCTCAGATTTCTCTCGTTCTGCCAGAAGTTCTCCTTCCAAGTGTTCAAAGGGAGAGCGGACTCAGCTGGCCGGTGACTGAGTTTTCCCCTCCCACTCCTGACTTCCTCAGGGCCTTACAACTGCCTGACAGGAGGGTGTAGAGAGGTGGGTGTTGGCCTCTTCTCCCAAGGGAATAACGACAGGAGCAGAGGAAATGGTCTGAAGTTGCAGCAGGGGAGGTTCAGATGAGATATGAGGAAGAATGACTTGACTGAGAGGGTGGTGAGGGACTGGAACAGCCTGCCCAGGGAGGTGGTGGAGTCACCATCCCTGGAGGGATTTCAGAACCATGTCGATCTGGCACTTGAGGGCCTGCTCTAGTGCCTGAGACTGTTGGGTTGGGTGATTTGTTTTGTGGGGTATGTTGTGAGCGTATGGTTGGACTCAATGATCTCAGAGGTCTCTTCCAACCCTGAAGATTCTGTGATTCTGTCCTCTTCTCCACTAGAAAGACATGTTCTCCTTCCCAAACCTCGAGACCAGCTTTTGTTCAGCTGTGTAGTGTTGGCGGTTTGTCTGTTACTCTCACCCGAAGGTGTAGCAGTGAAGCAGTGATTTTATGTAACGGGATGTAACACACAGTATGGATCTAGATGGAGCTTCCCATGATGGTGTCTGCAGGGTTTTTTTCTTCATGTCTTAAAAAGAGGTAGCTGTGAGCTACAGTGTAGACTTTTTAAGGCTGTGTTTTGCTGGCAAGAAATACTCTTTTTTGTTGTTGTTGAACTTCCTGTGTGACCTGCTCTGGGTGTTCCTGCTCTGGCAGGGGGATTGGACTGGAGGAGCTTTCAAGGTCCCTTCCAATCCCTGAGATTCTGTGATTCTGTGATTCTGTGACAGGAGCAACCTTGCAGCTGATGGAAGGAGCATTATGGACTTGTGAGGGAGCCAAGGTCCTCACGCTGGAACTTAGACGTCCTGGCTGTCTATTTAGATTTTTGCATCCAGGCTTTTTTGCTGGGAATTTTCTACCCTGTCGTTAATGCTTGTGAAAGCCAACGACTTGATGGAGCATCTCACTACAGACTCTCAGTTGTCACCTCAGCTGTAAAGATGTGCTTTTCTATTTTAAGTGATGGACCTATTTAATTACAGTACCACCTACAAGTCGCTTTGTCGGCATAGAAAGGAAACTTGGGTCTGTTGCTGGGCTAAACTCCCCTTCTCAGAAGAATAAAAAGAAAGCTGCCTCATCCCAGCCTTCTTCGCAGACACCTGAGCATGACACACTTTTTGCAGGGGAGAATGTTAATGTGATCTGAGCTGAATGTCTCCAGCTGATGATAGTTTCCCACATCATCTGGTTCTTCCTGAGCTTTCCACCCTTGGTAGTGCCCAGAGGGATAATATTCCAGGGCTGAGCGAGTACTAAAGTGCATCTGTCATTATTTAGTACGTTCTCGTTTCAGATCTAGGACTTAGTGGTGCCAGGGCTGGGCAGTTAATGTCATAGCAAACACCTCAATGTTGGAAAACACCCTTGGGATCATCCAGTCCAACCATCAGCCCCACACTACAAAGTTCTCCCCTACACCAGATCCCCCAACACCACATCTCATCCACTCTGAAACACAGTCAGGGATGGGGACTCCACCCCCTCCCTGGGCAGCCCATTCCAGGCTCTGACCACTCCTTCTGGGAAGAATTCTTGCCTCATGGCCAGCCTAACCCTACCCTGCTGCAGCTTGAAGCCAGTCCCTCTCCTTCTATCACTAAGAAGTTGGTTGCTGCACTGGGACCACTGACCACTCCTGTCCCATCCCTCATCAGGAAGTCAGTTATTTTGCTGAGCCAGAAACTTGTGGTCTTGTCTCAGCCTGGACCCTCATCCTCCCCCAGAAGCCCTTCACTGGAGTGAGGCCTAGTCTGAAGACGGAGGCAACTGTTCTGTTGGGAGGCCTGGGTTGCAGCTGCCACGCTGCTTTGTACCTGAGATCCTAACAGTGTGACCTCAGCTCACAGATGACAGGGAGAGCTTTTTCCATGATGAGCTTAGAAGAGGCCAGGTTAAGATGTTCTGATGCTTGGTGCCCCTCCCTGGCAGAGCTTTCAATGACTCCCAGGGAAATGGTGAGTGGCATTTCAGGTTGCGGGGCTTTCTTAGTCTGTGTAGCTCCTACTGTATCCCTTCCCCATCCTCCTTCCCTATTCCCCTTCCCATCCCTTCTCATATTGAATTGTTGTTCTGGCACATGTTGGACTCGAGTTTTTCCCTGCCCTTGTTTCTGGGGGGGCTGTGTGCTGTCACGCTGCTGGTGGCACAGGCGTTTGAGAGGATTCCTTTGCACGTGCCTCTTCTGGCATTTTACGATCCCGACTCTTTCAACATGTAACAGCAGAATATAAAAGTAGGTCACTTTTATTTCCTTTCTGCTTTTCTCAGTTCTGCAGCTCCTGTGATCTTGGAATTCTTTCTGAATATCAGACAGTTTTGCAGACTGGTGACAGGGAGAGGCTCCTGAAGCCTCAGGAGTCACCCTGGGATTGGGTCTTAACAAGGGCACCAGGGATGTCTCTCTCTGTAGCCTTTGCGTGCCTTGGCACCCCTGTTCATTACTGCCCTTGCCATGTTTGAGAGGGATGAGAAGGAAGAAGGATGGCAGCTTTCCTGACGTACAGCCATGGCTCGCTGCTGTGATGCATCCTCTAGCTGCTGCCAGCCCTGCCCTCCTGTTCTCCCTGACTTGATTGCAGCTGGCAGTCGTCGTCTACAAGCAGTAACCCAAGAGAACAGCTCTACTTACTACCATTTACAAAAATGCACCCAGCAAAAGCTCTAGGCGCAGCCACCAGTCAGTCCTTACAAAGGCCGGTGGAAGGGAGGGAGTCTCTCCTGAGTCAGGCCAGTCCAGGCTACTGTAGGTTCACAGCCACCCCAAAAGCTTCAAAGTGCCTGAAGTTTTCAGCCTGCAGACTCGCTTTTGGGTTTTCTTCATACAGCTCAAGGGGGTGGAAGCGTTGGGGTTAAATCATGGCACCGATTCACCCAAACTCCCCCTCGTGAATGGCTCTCAGAGCTGGAATACCAGAGTCAGGCAGAGATGTGCCCCCCTTCAACTGCTGTCACTTGGTTTCCCAGCAGGATGAGGGTGGTGCCGAATCATTCCACGTTAACTCAGGATGAGAATGGACCCCTATGGCTTATCCCACCTTAAATGTGTGGTACTTTGCGGTCAGATGCGTGGAAACGCCGTATTTTGTAGAGCTGCTCTGAAATGGGAGACCAGGTTGGAGACGCAGAGACCCCTGGTCCAAAGCTTCCACCCGAGCTGCCTCCTAGAGGTGTTGAATCCCTGAGGGAACTGATAGTAGTAGGAAAAGTCGGGTAGAACTGGAGTGTATTAGTGTGAGGTACAGTTTCTTCAGAAATCTGCTAAGCAAGCATGAAATCCTCTTGAAATGTAGCCCAAAATTCAGATGTGAGAGTAATATCAAGAGGGCAATGCAGCGGCGTTTGGGGAAGAGCAGGGTTTAAGATTCCCATGAAAACAGAAATAGTTGTGAAGTAAAACTACCAGCTGGTGCAGGGCAAATTAGTGGCTTTAAAATCTGGAGAAAAAGCGGCTGAGGTATTAATCCCTGAACTGAAGCCCTTATAGTCCTTTTAGTGAGTGACTTCTGCTTGTCTTCTAATCCCTTTGAATCATGGAAAACACAGACCCAGAGTTGTTCCCTGCTCTGCAGGAAGAGGAAATGTAACCAGTGAGCTAAATAAGTAAATAGATTAATTGGCAACAATAAGGAGCTGTGTATGCACCGTATCTAATTGCTTTTTTGTATTGTCTTCCTCTAACTTCTTGGAAGACACAGGTTTGTGGGTTGCACATGCAAAAATATGCTAAAAAAAACCAACCCCAAGACCCTGCCAAGGCTTTGAACCGTCAGCTTCAAAGATCATTGTGTGGATCACCTGGTATTACTTTGGCCAGTCTCTAATGGGGACACTGCTCAGCCAAGCTGAATTTATGCAGTAGAAATTCAAGCTGAAATTGAACACACCGCAGAATCGCAGAGTAAATCAAATCTCATTTCCTTGCTTGCAGAGAACGTGGGCTGTGTGGGCTTTCTTCCTCCTCCTCCTTCTCCTCCTCCTCCTTCTCGGTAATTTTTATTCTACCAGGTCACAGCTACCTTTTTCTTATGAGAAATACTGAGCCAGTGGCTTCCCTGAGCCTTATTCAAAGCCCATCAGAGCTAATAGGTTTGCAAACGTTTGATGTCCAAGAGGCACTTGGGAGCACTAAATCCTCACAGAGGGATTTTTAGGCTGTATGACAGTGGTGTCCTCCAGGCACGGCAGAAATTACAGTGGAGATGATATCTCCATTAGAGATCCTGCAGGTCCTTATCTGGGAATATGGCAAAAGAGAAGTTTAGAGAGAAAGTGGAAGCCTTGATGATCCACTCCTTATCCCCCAAAGAGTGGCGTCGTTCTTCGCTGAAGTCTTCAGAGGTGCTGTATGTACCATAGAATCATTCAGGCTGGAAGAGACCCTTGGGATCATTGAGTCCAACCATCAGCCCCACTCTACAAAGTTCTCCCCTACACCAGGTCCCTCAACACCACATCTCATCGACTCTTGAACACATTCAGGGACGGTGACTCGGGCCATATTTGCAGCCAGACCTGTCGGTTTAGAGCTGCGACAGCAAAGGGTGCATGGGTTTGGATTCAGAGGGCAGACACTGTGGACAAGCAGTTCCCCAGCTCGCAGCTCTGCATACCCATTAGCTCAACTTGAAGCCAAGTTTTGTTCTCCTCATCCTTTGGAGAGAAGGAGTCTGGTGCCAGCAGAAGTCCTTGAATGTTAACGGCGGGCACGCAGCCAGCACAATAATCTTATCTGTCCCAATAAACCTCCACTTCGTGTCACGTCCTTCCAGCCCATCCAGCAGCTCAAGCTCTGCGGAGATAACACCCTCATCCTCACAGAAGTAAGATGCCTCTGTACAGTCTCTGCTCAGCCACACACTTTGGTGGGGATCAGCCACTTCTCCCAGGTCACAGGACAAGAGGAAATGGCCTCCAGTTGTGCCAGGGGAGGTTCAGGTTGGAGATGAGGAAGGATTTTGAGAGGGAAAGGGTTGTGAAGCCTTGGCCTGGGCTGCCCAGGGCAGGGGTTGAGGCCCCATCCCTGGAGGGATTGAAAAGCTGGGTTGACACAGTGCTGAGAGACATGGGTTAGTGATGGGTTTGATCAGAGTTGGGTTGATGGTGGGACTAGATGTTCTGGAAGGTCCCTTCCAACCCAGACAATGCTAGGGTTCTGTGACGCTATAACTTCTGAAGGCACTTGTCTCCCGCAGTGTTTTGGGGTTGTAGCTGGGAGTGTCTGAAGTGTGAGAAAGCTGGTGCAGAAGAGGTGGTAGGTCTGATGCGTTAAGGATATAAGCAAAACAAGTGTTGCAGGGATAAATACCCAGGCACACAAGCCCTTTTTGTCCTCAGAATATCTTTGGATTATAAGATGCCACTTTACCATGGCAGGAATCCTTCTCAAGAGTCATACCTATTATCTTGGGCCCTGATTGCTTCTGTGTAAGGTGTAAGGAGAAATGACAAGAAATAGCTGAGTGTCGGCAACTATCGGTGCCTCTGTGTTTATTTCAGAGAAGGCACACAGAGTTCTCTCCCTGGGAAAGGCAGCAATAAGCAGCAAACCATCGATTTCTCAGAAACTTCTGACCTGTTTTCTGTCTGTGGTCCATGCCCGAGTCTCTGCTCCCTCTCAGGCTCACCTTGCTGGCTCTCTGCTGCCCAGCTCTCCTGCACATCCCCATTTCACTCAAGAAACGAAGATTTCAGCCCACAAAGTTCAGCATCTAATCAGGCCCGCCCTTGCTAATGACTGTATTGGATACTGGCTTCTGTATTTCCAGCTGGCCCAGTAGCTATTTCAATTTGGGTGTGAATTAACTGAGCAGTCAACTTTGAGCAGCTCTGTTTTTACAGGCAAAAGATGTTTTCTGTGCTGGCCATGAGTGCTTCCAATCGTAGACTGTCTCATTCCAGTTCATATCTGGTCATTGCCCAGATGGAGTTCAAAAAGAATGACACATTCCAACAGCCCAAAAGGGGATAATTTAACAAATTGCAATGTTGACAAGCTTCACTCCTTCAGTGTGCCCTATCAGATCATTGGATTCTCTGATTTCTAACCCTCATATCGCTGACCTTCTCTCCCTTTCCTCCACCTGTGCAGTGCTGTTAGAGCAGGATCCAAAAGCAGATCTTCTGGGCTCCAGGGGTCTCCTGGTTGGGGCAGAACTGATCCCGTTATCTCAGTAGGAATTTCATGGTTCTTATAAACTCAACTTGCACAGGTTCATTCTCAGTATCTAGGACACAGTCATCTCTGCTCCTTCTGGCCTTCTCTGTTACTTCTAATGTCAGTACTGTCCCTGCATGAGGACACATCCCAGCTGCACATGAAATGAGAAGGGCTCATTTCTGCACTGAGTGCCTTTGAAGGAGCAACTCCAGGTTTTGCCTTGTCCTGCAGGTGACCTGCACTCAGGGTGGTGTAAACCACTTTTGGAACTGCAGCCTTAGGACAGAAGTTGTGTAATCAATTCCCTTCCCACTAGAGGTTTCTCTATTTATTAGGAGCATCCAGCAGTGAAGAGCTGTCTGTTCCAACTCCAGGGTTGCAAAAGCCTTAATAGCTAAAACTTCTGTATGGGTTGTGACACAAAACTAAGCACTGCCCTGGGGAAGCCCCATTGGGAGCACTGGGACCAGTTCTGGGCTCCCCAGTTCAAGAAGAACAGGGAACTGCTGGAGAGGGTACAGCAGAGGACCATAAACATGATGAGGGGCCTGGAGCATGAGGAAAGGCTGAGGGACTTGGGTCTGTTTAGTCTGGAGAAGAGAAGGCTGAGGTGGATCTGATCAACACCCATAAATACTTCAAGGGTGGGAGGATGGGGCCAGGCTTTTCCCAGTGGTGCCCAGTAACAGCCCAGGGAATGGGCACTTGAAACTTGAACAGAAGAAGTTCCATCTCCACCTGAGGAGGAACTTCTTTGCTGTGAGGGTGTCAGAGCCCTGGCAGAGGCTGCCCAGAGAGGTGGTGGGGTCTCTGTCTCTGGAGACATTCAACTCCCACCTGGACACGTTCCTGTGGGCCCTGTTCTGGGTGGCCCTGCTTTGGCAGGGGGTTGGACTGGATGATCTCCAGAGGTCCCTTCCAACCCTACAGCATTCTGGGATTCTGCCCAACTTCCCTCATTAGCTCGCTGCCTTAGCATTCTGCTACCACAGGTTTTTCTACCTGTTTGTAGCTAACCCATTGACTATAGATCATTTTTGTTTGGGCTGTATTTTTAGAAGGAATTTGTAAGTTTCTCAAAGTCTTTAGGCTGCAGTAGCACCTTCTAGAATTTGCCATGCAGGAGAGGACTCCAGGGGTCTCTATGGTTGGGAAATGCTGGCTCAAGGCTCAAAAATGATCAGAAAGGCAAATAGAGAATGAAAAATCATTTGACCGAGAGCACAAATAAAGCAGGAGTACTGTATTGTCACCGTGTGAGTCTGGGACAACCCATGTTTTAAATCCTGTATATTGATTCCACTGACCTTATTTCAGAAAAGGAACTGTACCACTGCCAAACAGCACAGATAACCAACAAGTTATTTGCTCCTCTGATTTTCTTGGCTCTCCAGGCTTCTTGCTTGTATTCAGCAGTTCTGGGTTTCCCTGTCTTATGGTGGACTTGTGTTCATTTTCCACAGGGTCAGGCAGGCAGGTGAGCTCTGCATTTCTTTCTTCTTGGCCTTTTCCTTGCACCTCCCGAGGCCACTGAATTTTTGTGTTTTATCCCTTCTGCTGCACAATTAATAATCAGCCTTCTGTGGTCACTGTGTAATTGCTTAAATGCAAGTAGGAGCTATGGAACTGATATTTTTAAAGCTGAGTCCTTCCAAATCCATATCTTCTTTCCCCAGTTGTAACTGGGTCTTTCTCTGGCGTGTCCTCTATTGCTTTGACTTGCTTTAAATACCCAGCATCCGCTTGGTTTGTGGCCAGTGTTTTAGTGTGTTACCGTTCAGCTTTGCTGCTTCCTTTCAATTAATTAAATCAATTCTTGTTGCACAAACCAAGAAAGTGGAATCCTGATAAATAAATACATTTAAAAAAAAAGAAGAACTAGTCATGAGGTAGGTGGCTCATCTACTTTTTCTCAGCAAGTGTCAGCCCCAGGGCTGCACTAGCGGCATTCGTAGAGGTCTCTTGCCTCTTGCTAGTTGAAGGAAAGATAGAAGGAAAGAAAAAACAGAAAAATCAAATGCATGGTGAGCTCCAAGGGGTTTTTTGAGTGTCTGTCTTGATCTTCAAGTCAGGGTCCTGCTGAGGTTTGGGTTTTCTGTGTCAGTGTCTGTAACCACTGAATCCTGTAGGAGTCTGTGGTGGGTGAGTGAGCAGCACAACCTTTCTTGGATCCCCCGCTGATTCCTGTGAACCTGACCTGATGACCTGGACAGGCTGGAGAGTTGGGCGGGGAGAAATTTAATGAAAGGGCAAGTGCAAAGTCTGACATCTGGGCAAGAACAACCCCAGGCTGGGAAATGACCCGTTGGAGAGCAGTGTAGGGGAAAGGGAGCTGGGGGTCCTGGTGGGCAGCAGGATGCCCATGAGCCAGCACTGTGCCCTCATGGCCAAGAAGGCCAATGGCATCCTGGGGTGGATTAGAATGGAGGTGGTTAGTAGGTCCAGAGAGGTTCTCCTCCCCTTCTACTCTGCCCTGGTGAGACCCCATCTGGAATATGGTGTCCAGTTCTGAGCCCCTCAGTTCCAGAAGGACAGGGAACTGCTGGAGAGAGTCCAGGGCAGGGCTACCAAGATGATGAAGGGAGTGGAGCATCTCCCAGAGGAGGAAAGGCTGAGGGAGCTGGGTCCCTTGAGCTTGGAGAAGAGGAGACTGAGGGGTGATCTCATTCATGTTGATAAATCTGGAAAGGGTCGGTGTCAGGAGGATGGAGCCAGGCTCTTCTCAGTGACACCCAATGATAGGACAAGGGGCAGTGGGTGGGAGCTGGAACAGAGGAGGTTCCACTTCAATATGAGGAAAAACTTATTCACAGTGAGAGTGACTGAACACTGGCAGGGGCTGCCCAGGGAGGTTGTGGAGTCTCCTTCTCTGGAGACATTCCAAACCCGCCTGGAGGCGTTCCTGTGTGACCTGCTCTGGGTGTTCCTGCTCCAGCAGGGGGATTGGACTGGAGGAGCTTTGGAGGCCCCTTCCAATCCCTGATATTCTGTGATTCTGTGGGTGAGGTGGACCCAGAAAAATCCCGTGGCTGCAGATGCTTGATTAGACCATAACCAGTATAATCCCCCAACTTTCTTTTTTGTGCTTTTTTTTTTATCATCGGCACTATTAGATTTTGGTTTCTTTGAACTGGAACAGTCCATTTGCTTCTTTCAGGGTTTGATTGAACAGCGAGGCTGTTGTTGCATAACCTGTCTTAATCTGCTCTCTAGACAGCCTTATTCCTGAGCCAACTGTCTTCTGGGCAAATTTGAATTTCTTGACTGGGAATGAGTTTCCTGTGGTGTACATCAGGGATCCCGTTGTCGCCTCGTCGAGGCAATATGAACTGAAAGCTATATATTTGAGTTTCAGCATTTCCCAGGAATCTCTCTGGCTGCTGGCCCTAAAAGATTTTATTTCTGACCTTTTCTTAGAATTGTGTAGCTGTCTTAGATGGCAGTAATAGTTTTGTTTGTCCTGCCTTCTCAGATTGACTGGAGCAGCAGCTGAGGACTTGGTTTTGGCACCTTGGCACTTGTCTGTCTTTGGTCAGTTAACTGGTGCTGGAGAGCTGCTGATGGGTTTTCCCCCCTGAGTTCAAGGCGACACGGTCTTCTGTAAATAGATTCATAGAATCCTAGAATTGTCTGGGTTGGAAGGGACCTTCCAGAACATCTAGTCCCACCATCAACCCAACTCTGATCAAACCCATCACTAACCCATGTCTCTCAGCACTGTGTCAACCCGACATTTCAATCCCTCCAGGGATGGGGCCTCAACCCCTGCCCTGGGCAGCCCAGGCCAAGGCTTCACAACCCTTTCCCTCTCAAAATCCTTCCTCATCTCCAACCTGAACCTCCCCTGGTTCCTCCTGGTTGTGGCCGTTTCCTCTTGTCCCATGGCCTGTGACTTGGGAGAAGAGACCGACCCCCCCTGGCTCCCCCCTCCTTTCAGGGAGTTGGAGAGAGCGAGAAGGTCTCCCCTCAGCCTTCTTTTCTCCAGGCTGAACACCCCCATCTCCCTCAGCCTCTCCTCAAAGGACTTCTTCTCCAGAGCCCTCACCAGCTCTGTTGCCCTTCTCTGGACCCGCTCCAGCCCCTCAAGGACTTTTTGTGGTGTGGGACCCCAAACTGGACCTAGCCCTTGAGTTGGGGCCTCACCAGTGCCCAGTCCAGGGGGACAATAAATAGGGGATTGTACAAGAATCTGCTCTCCCTTGCTGGCTGCGGGTTACCCGAGGCCGAATGGGAAACGCGCGCAGGGAGCACACGGATACTCTCTTCCTCTCGCCTGTGTGTTGGTGACAGCAGTTGATTTACTGCTGTGCTAGAATGCAGCTGGTAGATAAAAAGCTTCTCCTGGAACAGCCCATCACATTTCAGCACTTAAGTTAATTGTAAGCACAATGGGGAAATAAAAAAATTAACGGTCCGGTCCATAGCTATCCGCAGTGCGTTTCAAACCTTGGCAGAATCGCAAGTGCTCTTACGTACCGAGCAGTGAGAAATGTTTTCATAAATGCCACCAGCTGGAGATAAGGGTTCACAACTCCAAAATGGGCTGTAACTCCAAAATAGCAAATCTATCTATCTCAGGGTTTTATGTTCCTGCCATCCTCCTGACTGCCGCCTGCCTTCCTCACAAAATCTCGAACAACAGGCGAGTTTCATGGACCTCATTCGGTTCCTGGCGGATGTCTCCATCCAAATCTAAAAGTCTGCCCTGGAGGGTGCTTCTTTTATTAATTGAACATTTTTAAGATAATTTGTTTCAGGATCTTTGACTCCTTTTTCCCTGCCTGGGCTTTGGAAGTGCCAGCGTTGTGCAGTACATGGCTGCTCGCTCCCTTGGCAGACGCCCACAGAACCCATTTTCCTCCCTCGAATGACACAGAATTGCCTCCTGTCTTTCCTCTGGAGAGCTTGTCCCTGCAGATTGGGAATGAGAGCTCAGAGTCCCACCGGGAGAGACAAGTCCCCTGTGCCAAGTGGGATATGGGGATTACTAGAAACCCACTGACCCTCCATGGCACTGGGAAAAGCAGTGAGGAGGCCAAGAGCCTGTTTGCTCCTCATCCTCCAAGCTCAAATGGCTTGAGTGAAGTACTTTTCATTCGTATGGAAGCTGTCATGTGTGTAGACACCACTTCTCAAAATTATTTTGCAGTGAAAGCTTCAGGTTGAGGTTCAACCAGGCCAAGTGCTGGGTCCTGCCCTTTGGTAACACCAACCCCTGCAGCGCTACAGGCTGGGGGCAGAGTGGCTAGAGCTGCCTGGCAGAAAAGGACCTGGGGGTGTTGGTTGACTGTGGGATGGACATGAGCCAGCAGTGTGCCCAGGTGGCNAGGGGTCAGTCTCCTCTCCCAAATCACAGGCCATGGGACAAGAGGAAACAGCCTCAACCAGGAAGAACCAGGGGAGGTTCAGGTTGGAGATGAGGAAGGACTTTGAGAGGGAAAGGGTTGTGAAGCCTTGGCCTGGGCTGCCCAGGGCAGGGGTTGAGGCCCCATCCCTGGAGGGATTGAAAAGCCGGGTTGACACAGTGCTGAGAGACATGGGTTAGTGATGGGTTTGATCAGAGTTGGGTTGATGGTGGGACTAGATGGTCTGAAAGGTCCCTTCCAACCCTGACAACTCTATGATTCTAAAAGTATTCCAGGCACAGGGGTTCCGCTGAGGTGAGCAGGCTTTCAGCTGCCCGACTCCCGGAGCTCAGGAGTGTCGTACTCCTGGCACAGTGATGGGTACACAGGGAAGTCATGGGTTGTCAACCTATCTCCTACTTGTCTATACAAAGGAAGTCCCCTGCAAGCTGTGCACATAGCTGGTCTCAGTGACCCTATGTCTCTCTTACTCTCATGTCTGCCTCTGTTCTACTTTTATAGCCTCTCTTCTCCTTAAAGAAGCCATGGAATCTTGCGAAGGCCGGTCCCCCGAGAACCTTGGAATGGGGGTTGCATGGAGCATGGTTGCATTTACAGCTGCTTCTGGGTGGAGCTGGATGGCAGTTTGGGCTTTGGGGTGTTTATGAAAGCTGTGTGATTTCCAGGCTGGTTGGGTCGGGAGTCTTTTTCCCATCATTAGAGTTGAAGACCTTGGGCTTCTAATGGATTGTGGTTTTTAAAGCTTTTCTGGAGCAGCTAACTCTTGTCCCAAAAGGGGATGCCATTTCTGCTAGCAGAGTTGGGAGAGTGACAGTCATTTTCTGAGCGAGCTGATGAATTATTTAGCCGTAGAAGAGGGACCTGTGGGCAGAGGAGAAAGACAGTAACTGAACCCTCCCACTCCATGGATAGAAGCTGTCAGCTTTGCAGGCTCCTTCCTTGAAAGATCACAGATCTCTGTGAGATCACTGCAGAAACATCTGAGCCCAGCAGAACAGCTCTGTGCTGAGATGAGGAAAAGAGGGTGTGAAATGTCTGTCCTGGCTGTTGCTAAGTAAAATAATAATAATAAATAATACTAAATCTTTTTATGTAGCATCAAACCCTTTTGTCTTGTCTAGAGAAGTGGCAAGGCCTGGATTTCAATGGCACTCATGCAATTGTGTAAAAGCTGTCCTCGGGAAGGGTAAGGGATGTGGTGAGTCAGTCGCCCCTCGTGTCTGGCTGGGCACAGGCAGTTTGGGGGACACAGCAGGACTGCCAGCAGTGACGAGGGACAAACTGATGGGCAGAGACTGTTCCCTCCTGGGCTCCTAGATGTAGTGTGTCCTGGGTACTGCTTAGTGTGCTGAGCAGAGGAAGGTTGGCAAGCACAAGGGGTCCTTGTGTACGCTCACCTGAGCAGTTGAAAGCAGCCTGAGGGGCCCTCTCGCCCTGTCTCTTGGCTCACTCATCTTTGCTGTGGGTTTCTCAGCCATGTCCATTTCTCCATCTCCAGGCACTGAACAAGAGACTCCCAGGAGTCCCATCAGCTTTTGTTTCTCCACAGTCAGGACTGGAGCACATATTGGTGGCCCAGTGCCATCCTGGGGCTCATGGGCAGCTATGCCCACCTCTGCAGAACTTTCTTCTTCCTGTGACCCAAGGCAGACCTTTCATGTCTTACTGAGCTGGTGAATTCACTTGCTGGTGAATCCTGTGCTGGTGCCCTCTGTTTCATACCTCAGAGGAAGGGTTTGCCCTTGACTGCTGTCACTTCATCTTTTGGGCTAGCTGAGCTTTTTTTTCTATTGGAAAAATCCTTCTTCCAGGAGTTTTTCCTGCCCTCAGGATGGTTCCTCCTACTCCTACAGCTATAGTTGTGTGAGTTGGTGAGGGCTGTCTTACAGTCTTAATCTGAGCAGCCTCATGCTCTCAGCCAGCAGCAGGAGAGGGCCATAGGTCCTTGGCTTGTGTGTGGTACAGAGAGAAGCTGCTTAACGCAGGAGATCTGGGGCACTGGAGCAGGAATGGCAACGCAGTGTGGCCTGGTTACACCTGAGTCTCAAGCCCAGATCTTTGTCTTTCCCACAGCAGGCACCAGACCCACTCTGGATCCATGGATGTGTGCTGTATGCACAGCATATCTTGGGAATGTGAGCTGCTAGACTGCCATAGCAACATCCTCCTCCTCTTCCTCTGAGCATTCATGAATATGAAATTAATACTCATGGCCTGATCAGCTCGGGGTTGAACATGAAACTAATACTCATGGCCTGATCAGCTCAGGGATGAGGGATGCTCTTGAAGCAGCAGCACTGAATTTAGAATCATGGAACCATCTAGGCTGGAAGGGACCTTTAAGATCATTGTGTCCAACCATTTGGCTCCAGGACAGCTAAGGTGACGTAGAGTAGGGTCAGGCAAAATCTCTCTGCTGCTGCTGCTTGTCCTAGGGTGGGTGCTTCTCTTGAAGCTGCTGTAAATGGGAGCAGGACATGTTGGAATTGTTCAAGGCCAGGCTGGATGGGGCTTGGAGCAATCTGGTCTGGGTGGGAGGTGTTTCTGCCCAGGGCAAGGGGTTGGAGCTGGATGATCTTGAAGGTCCCTTCCAACTCTGACCATTCTGTGATTCTGTGACGTGCGCGTAGCGCTTAGTGGCTCCTCACTCTGAACTTGGCTCCTGCAAACAGTGAGAGAGGAAAGGGAGAAGGAGAATGAGTGCAGCTGGGGTCTGGGCAGAGCCTGTTGGGAAACCTGGCAGCTGTGTGTGTGTCTGTGTGTTTTTATTTAACTTGTAATTATTTGGTTACGTGCTTAGTCTCTGGCACTTCTGGGGATTGACTCTAGCAAAGACTCCGGTCTGCATCAGCACATTTGGAGTTGCTCTGTAAGAAGTGTGATGCCATTTGGAGAAGAAAAAAAAAAATAAAAAAATCCTATTCCATATTAATTAGGAGATACTACTGTAAAATGTGTGTCAATTATCTGGCACTTTCTTAGGGAGAGGCTCTTTGTAGCCCAGGTGGCAGCAGCCTTTTCATCACCGTGAGAAACCTTGCTTTTCAGTTGAATATGGTAGGAAAAGCGCTGGGGGGGCTACGAGTTGCTTGTGGAGATGAGTGGGGGGAGAAGAAAGGGGAAGGTTGGTACTAAACCTGGAGTAAAGAAGTCAGTTTGCAGGGTCCAGTGTAAAATGCACATCTATGT
This sequence comes from Jacana jacana, assembly GCA_013400555.1. NCBI lineage: Eukaryota > Metazoa > Chordata > Aves > Charadriiformes > Jacanidae > Jacana > Jacana jacana. The sequence continues at coordinate 81,834 of VZTM01011576.1, forward strand.
TCTACAGGAATAGGCAAACCCTCCTGTCCCTTCCGTCCCCTGAGCCGAGGGGACAGGCTGCTGGGTTTGCTTCTGGGATCTTGGGTTTTGCTGAGGTTCCTGAAGTGGGACTGCCCTAATTCCCTCGGTGGTACAGAGGTGGTGAGGGGCACTCTACCAGCTCTGTCAAGAGGACAGGAGGCATGTTTGTCCCACCTGGCTCCTATACTGGGTCCATGCAGTTGTGTCTGTGTGTGCACTGGTGAGGGGGTGGCATTACATGCCCTATGGACTGGCTGCTCCATAGAATCACAGAATGGTTAGAGCTAGAAGGGACCTTAAAGGTCATCCAGTTCCAATCCCCTGCCCTGGGCAGGGACACCTCCCACCACACCAGGTGGCTCCAAGCCCCATCCAGCCTGGCCTTCAACCCCTCCAGGGATGGGACAGCCACAGCTTCTTGGGGCAACCTGGGCCAGGCTCTCACCACCCTCACACCAAAGAATTTCTTCCTGGTATCTAATCTAAATCTCCCTGCTTTCAGTTTAAAACCACTAAATCCCTTGTCCTATGGCTCCACTCCCTGATCAAGAGTCCCTCCCCATCTCTCCTGTAGCCCCTTCAGGTATTGGAAGACCGTTAGAAGGTCTTGCTGGAGCCTTCTCTTCTCCAGGCTGACCAGCCCCAGCTCTCTCAGCCTGTCCTCACAGCAGAGGTGCTCCAGCCCTCTGATGACACTTGTGTCCCTCCTCTGGACCTGTTCCAAGAGGCCCATGTCTTTCCTGTGCTGAGGACTCCAAAGCTGGAGACAATGCTCCAGGTGGGGTCTCACCAGAGCAGAGCAGAGAGTTAGGTTCTCAGTGTTAGTGGGGAAGAACAACTGCTGGGCATGGACAGTTGTAGCTTCAGGAGGGAGCTGGAACCTGAGTGCCACAGAAAGCACTGGAAGCTCAGAGCAGCTCCTGAAAGGTTGGTCTGGGAGCATGTACACAGGGACACGAATTGCTGACTGTTCTCTGGAACTTCTGAGGAGCGGTCAGTGAGGGGGTGGTGGGGCAGGAGGTTCATTTGATGGCAGATTGTTTTTAAATGACAGCAGTGCAGCTCCACTGGCTCCTGGGTTATTGCACTGGAGTAACTGGTGC
>VZTM01011595.1:508-22602 GCA_013400555.1 Jacana jacana
TTTTTTTTTTTTTAAATATGCCCCTACATGTCTGTGAATGACTAATTTTTCCATATATTGTATCTCTGGGTGGGCCTCCTGCTAATCCTGCAGATTCTCACCATGGGTTGATGATTTAGTCTGCATCACCCAATAGCTGTGTATGTCTTCTGGTCTCCAAGATACGATGGAGACTTGATGGTGAAGGCCTCTGCCAAATCCTAACAAACTGCTCAAGTATGAGGAGCCTTTACACGTTTCCTTCTTTTCCTTTTTCCATTGTGGAGTTCTAAGCCACTAGTTTCATTTCCCCTGCTAAATTGTTGCAGACCACTCAAGCTTTCACTGCTTCTGTCTTGCTTACATTTTCTCCTTTTCTTTCACAATCAGCCAATCTCACAATTTCTCATTCTCTCCCCAAAGCCTCAGTGCATTTTTTTCTGCCAAGTTGCCCTTCAGTCACCAATGAACTGTCTATTTGTACCCTGTCTCAGCTCACTCATGCTTAAGCTAGGTTTTGATTTTAAAGTCCAAGAAAGACATCATGGGGAAGGGTTTGAAAAGTGAAATTTGTTGAGGAACATCAACCAGGAAGGCACTTGTTTGTATAGGCTGAAGCTTATACCTGAAGCCATAAACTAAAGAGGAGTTTTAACAGATAATAGATAGCAGGATGGAAAGAATGCTGAGCAAACTAAACAAAATTTCATTTAAAAAATGAACATGCAGCCTGTTGGGAACATGTAGGCGGATTCCAGTTTTTCTCAAAGACAGATTTTAACGTGCTTGTTTCCTGAGACAGATTTGAAGTGGGAACCATCAATGTACAACTCTAGCTTTAGTACGTCTTTTGTAACTCTCTTGTAACTTGCACATAGTTAAAAATTATAAGAAAACTTCTTTGTTAATATACGCATGGGTTTTAACTTCAAATTCCTTTGTGTGTATGTCTCTCTCTCTCTTCTTTGCATTGTCTTTTTCTTTCCTCTGTCTTCCTTTAGGCTGTACGAGAAAAGTTAGAGCCAGATGATGCTTTGATGTACGAAGAAGATCTGGATGATGAAGACTGTGGTGAAGCAGACTTTGAGGAAACCATGAAATTAAAACTGTTGCGTAGAATCGCCTCCCTAGCATCCAAACTGAGGGAGTTTATTGGCCACATGATAATCACCACTGGAAAAGTTGTTGTTACAATTTTACTCGGTTCAGCAGGTTGGTGCATTTGAAAAATTTCCTCCAGAGCCTATTAGATTATGTATTTAACGAATCAGTTTTCAGCACTTTGGCACCTGCGGGAATAACAATGGAAATTTTTCAGGGAAAAGAAATTGCTGCTGATTTTATTTAAATTAACTTTTTGGCAGGCACTAGAATATGCTGAGTTCCTTATTTCTTTGTACTATGTGGCCCTATCATTCTGTATATGACTTTTACAGCCACTGCTATAACCAAATGGTGAATGAATGGTTGTGTATTGCAAGTGTCTATATTGTGAATTCATAGATTTCAGTTCATCCCTTCCAAGTGTAGAAAGGAACTGTATTCATGTAGCCCTAATAAAAAAAAAAATAAAAGAAAAGAGAGAAGATTAATAGGTTGACTATGCAGTGTGTAAAAACAGTGATAAGCAGAGTTCATGCTGGTTTTTGATCTGACTTTTATGTTGGTTGGTAAAAGTAGCTGGTTTGATATGATATGACCAACCTTTTATAAGACATTTGATTTAGTACCACATAATCAGCTGCAGACAGAATGGAAGTGTACAAAATCACTGCAGGTTGTAATGAATGAATTTAAAATTGGATCATGCAATTGCATATTTGCATTTATCTTTCTACTTACATGTTTGAATGGAGTCCTTACCTATAGAGTATAAGTGTATACTTAACATATAAGTATTCTAGTATATGGAGTATAAAATGATAATACAAAAAATACTTGGTATTGAATGATGAGGACTGGTCACGTGTAGCTCTTTTAGTAAGGCAGGCTCTTAAAGTAATGGAATACTATCTGACAGCCTTATACATAGCCAAATGCAAAGTAATAAATCTAAAAAGGGTAAAAAAATAGCTTTTGGGGATCACCATAGTGTCTGACATCAGGGAAGAGAGATGCCGTAATTAAAAAAAGACATGATAAGTACATGCAAATAAACTTGGTTTCAGTGCCATTCTGAAGTTGCATGGGTGAACATCACCCAGGGAGGATAAAGCAGAAATTACAAGTGTCTATGAGTTAAAAATTCAGAAAAATTAAACATTTACTGCGTATCCTCTGGATGCTTTTAATTTTCAGTATATGTAACATTTTTTTCCCCATTTTTAATAACTCAGCATATCTCAAGATTTACATGAGAAGGCTTTTCACTGTTCATCCATTATGCCATTTTAGCATCGTTTACTTAAAATTAATTTTAAAATCTAATACATCAGTGTTTTCAAGCACAGTGTCTCTGTTGGCCAGCCTTGCCACCACATTTCTGGTTTTCTCCATGCATCTTTACAAAGATAAGATTTCGTCTCAGAGGAAGGTCCAGAGAGTGGTCATGTACTAAGTGCTAAGGGGTGGCATAAATCAATTGAAAAAAAAAACCAAACACACCAAACCCAAAACCCAGGATCCTTTTCTTCTGTTCTCAAAGCTAATAGTTTTAAGAGCATAAACACTAATGGGATTAAATTGTTTAATACATGTTTGTCAGACTGAAGGCTTAAGAAATGCTTTATTCCCGCACCTTTCCAACACTGCATGGTTTTATTTTCACAGGTATGATGGTGCCATCTTTGACCTCTGCTGTGTATTTCTTTGTATTTTTGGGCCTGTGCACATGGTGGTCCTGTTGCCAAGCATTTGATCCGCTGATATTCAGCTGTCTCTGTGTATTAATGGCTATATTCAGTGCGGGACACTTGATTGGACTTTATCTGTACCAGCTACAGTTCTTTCAGGAGGTTGTTCCACCAAAAGATTTCTATGCCAGGTGAGAGAAATTAATTTCCTGTTTGATTGTGGGCATATGATGCAATGATTTGTTATCACATGGTGACACAAATGGTCTTCCACGTAATGCCCTGACAAATTTTATGCATAGCTTCATACTCAGTTGTGGAAGAGTTGAAGCATTTCAGACAGAATGGTTTTGGATGACAGAGAGAAGTCCTGTCTGGGCAGTTGTGTACAGAGAGCTAGGGCAGGCAAGGAGGGGAAGGTGATTTTTGTTTTGTTCAGAGTGTTCTTCAGATGCGAGTGAGAAAGATTTGGCTAAAACAGGAGATAAAGGAAATCTGTGGCAGCATTGAGGCAAAGACAGTGTGCACACAGATGTCTTTTGGTAGAGCAAAATAAATGTTCCACGGTTTAAAGGCACCATATCTTAACTGGGCAAAAGGCACGTGGTGCCATCCTCGTGTGCAGAGACTGAGGGCTGCTGTGGCCCTTCTGCTGTGCATAATGCTAGCCCGTTAATGCAAAAATTCTCTTTGGTCATGCAGAACACGCCTGTCTTACGTTCACGGTGACAGTGGTATTGCTTGAGTCAAAAAGCAGCATTTCTAGTTACTGATGCAGTAAATATGGGTTGGATTGATTGGGTGGATTTATTTTACTGACCCTTTAATCTTTTACATGCTTTTATACTATAATCTAAAATAAGATGAAGTAGTTGATGTATTTTACTCATGACAACTTATTTTTTCCTACTGCATTATGATTGCAAATTGTATTTATGCTACATATTTAATAATAATCCTTACATTAAACTAAATATAAACCTTAACTTTATTTCTAGGAAGGCTACTGTTCCCTTTAAGTACTGTAAATTGAAGGTGAAAGGTGTACTGGAGATAATCGATTAATTATTTATATTCCAATGCACCATAAAAAGCAGTAAAAAAATGAGCTGCCTAGCTACAGTATCTGGTACTTTAATACTTGTTTTGACATTTTATTTAGTACAGGTTAAAAGATGTGTGTTTTGTTGCAATTGCTAACTTTAGGAGGCTGATTGAGAGGGCATAACACTACCTGAAAAAACAGTAAAGGCCTGTTTAGCTTAGGTTCTTTTGTGCCACCTAGAGGTCAAGGTAGGAGAATGGATGGTTTCTATTATGAAGTAGCTAAAATGCTGACAACTTCCCTAAAAACTTTGTATTGCTTTCTCTGGGTATTAAGAAAAGAAATTAAAAATAACTAGAAATTCTCAACTATTTGGCTATGAGGATAGAATCTCACGGTGTTTTACCATCAGACAACAATAATTTTTTTCTCAAAGAGAGGAAGTATATGTTTCATAACATTTTGCTAGAATCATACAATAGTTTGGCTTGAAAAGGACCCTTAAAGATCATCTACTCCAAACCCCCTGCAATGAGCACGGACATCTTCAACTAGTTTCTGGGGATGGGGTATCTACCACCTCTCTGGTTCCAGGGTTTCACCACCCTCATGGTAAAAAAATCCTCCATTATATCTAGTCTAAATATTCCCTCTTCTAGTGTAAAGCCATTAGCCCCTGTCCTGTCACAAAAGGCTCTGCTAAAAGTTTGTCCCCATCTTTCCTGTAGGCCGCCTTTATATACTGAAAGGCTATGATAATTATATGCAGCCTTTGTAAAAGTCCCTTTTTTTCTACTTAATAGATTTATTATTAATTTTCAATTACTTTACTTTTGATTAATTGTCAATTAATTTAGTCTTAAACTTATTTCCTGCATTAAATATTTTTTTAGGTAAATAGTATAACTCTGCATTTTATCATAAAGTTTTATTCAGTACAAATATGCCACTTTCACTTAGTCACCAATTTTTGAAATTAAAAAAATCTGATTGCAAATAAGTTGCCTCTGCTTCCCTGTAAAATTAAAAAGCACCTTCAGAGTTTGGATTTAAAAAACTCCCAGTGTTGGACTTTGAAGTATGTACTGACCCTGTTGTTAGCAGAAAATTACGTTCTTGCAGACTTTGACATCTCTTGAACTGGTACTGTTGGGTACTCTGCCTTTTACACATAATATCACATGAGGGACTTATGTTCTAATTCATGTAGGAAATGATGTTTGAGTATACAAAACACCAATGACAACTCAACAGAAGGTACAGTAAATATATCTTCCTTGCTTCTTTAATCACAGTTCATTCTGCTGTGGGTTTACTTTGATCTACCTTCAGGGAGGTGTGTTTGACAGGTGTTATCAGTGCTCAGAAGTACAAATCTGAGTGTGAGAAAAAGCCACTAATAGGCTTTTTAATAATTGGGGTAGGACTGGTGCATAAGCAGTGACTAGAGGAGGAAAACGAGACACATATATTGGAATGGTGCAGGAAAAAAAATAATATTTTTCATCCTAGAAGAAATTTGAGACCTTGCTATTTTATGTGCTGTCTTGGTTTGAAGCAGAACTAAATATGCAGAGTTCCCATTAATACTAGTGGGTGGCTTGCAGGGGTAAATTATATACTGGGAAAAAGATCTGATTCCCCAAATTCTCCTCTGCTATTGTCACCCAGAATGTGTTGTTTAATGTCTTTTTATGAGAGGAGAACTGCAGATCATTTTCACACTTGCTCATTGGTATGAACTCTTCTTTCTTAGTTGCAATAAACTCACTGTAGGAAAAAAATACAGCAGATACAAGTGTTTGCATGTGTTAGCTTTAGTGCCATTACAAACAGACCTTTATCCATATATGAAGGGGATCTGAAACATAAGGAAGAAGGGCTTTTATTTTTCTGTAAAGTTTTGAGGGCTAGACCCTCAGGTTAAGCTCTCCTCATATGCATGGGCAGATGTGACAGCTACTCCTGTTGGGCTGCTGATAGTTATTATTAGTCTCTGCAGAACCTAAAGGTGGCATTTTAAAAAGCTGCTAATGGTGGTATTTCTGAGTTTGAATTCTAAAGTTGACAAGAAATGTACAAGCTGTTTCTGATCAATAAAAAAATATGTTGTCCTTGAATAGCAGTGCATTGATTGATTTGCATCTGATTGATGCAATCTGATTGATTTCAGACTAACTGAAATTAAACTATACTCAAGCAAGCTCACGAATTCTCATGTTTACGGTATCTTTTAGCTAAGACTCGCATCATCCCTGTGTCGCTCCTTCCTTTTAGGGATCTTCAACTCAACATTCAGCATTTATGATTTTAAGAAGTATATGAACAGCATCACCAGAAGAAAGTAGTTTTCTTAAAAAGGGTAGTCTGAAATCTGGTGAATTTACAAATTTTGCCCTGATGGCATTCTGCAAGCAAAGTCTGAAGTGTAGTAGATGTGTCAGGGGTAGGCATGCTAGCGGCAGAGCTTGCATGAAGCTGCCACTGTCACTTACAGTTTTTCTTCTCTAGACCACCCCACAGTGGAGAAGTGAGCAGCAGTCATTCAAGGCAGTGCTCTAAATGCCTCTAAACAGCGCAGGAGGACCAGTGTAAATAAGGCTGAATTATTTAGATTTGAGTTACCTAGTTGCGTCAATAGCACTGGTTAATTACCAACTGATCTCTGTCAAATAAAATATCCACACTCATTTATAACTTCATTTAAAATAGGTATCTTCTGTGCTGGCTTGCTGTGGTATTGCAAAATTGGTGATATACTGAAATGGGAAAACAATAACAAGAAGTACCCATTTAAAGCAAAATTTGGGAAGTATCATATTTCTGCCCTAAAATTCTTTTCACCTGAGTTAACAAAAACAAGTCAATGAGCTAAAATGATTTTAGAAATTATGTACACAGTGCCACAGCCTGAAAAAACATGGAATAATGTTTGCCATTTTTCAGATTGCTGCCTCCCTTCTTCCTGATGTTGTTTATTCTGGCAAAAGGATTTAATTGGGGCAATGATAAGGTCTTGCCAACATGAAGAAATAGGATCAGTGCAGTGGTATGAAGTTTATCCTGAGTCAGTAAAGTTATTCCTGTTCAAAACTGTGCTTATTCATTTAAAGATCCAGTAATCTGATGTAAATGAAAACCTATGGGCTTTTTCAGAGTTTTAGGTCTGTCCTGCATGGCTTGTAGTTTTCAGGCACCTAACATTCAAAATAGATTATAGATAAATGGTTTAATCTCTGGGAAGGCATCACCCTTATAAAGTAAGGCAAACCTAGGAGTCCAGGGATTGTCAGCCACTTCACAGTGGTATGTTATTTCACACCTCTAAATGAATGGGAATTTGGAATTACACAACTGATTGCTTTGTTGCAATGTGAGTGGGGAAGTCTAATACAAGGCTGTCTTTTCAAGAGGAAACAACTACATCTTTAAGAAGGACTATTAAAATAGGTATCACACTGATTAGTAATAACCTTGCTTAAATGACTCTTTTATTTTTGCAGGAAGTATTATATTGATATTCGCTATAGACGGTAGATTCAGAATCATATAATCATATAGGTTGGAAGAGACCCTTGGGATCATCGAGTCCAACCATCAGCCCTCCTCTATAAGTTCTCCCCTACACCATATCCCCCAACACCATATCCAATCTACTCTTAAACACCGTCAGGGATGGTGACTCCACCACCTCTCTGGGCAGCCCATTCCACTGACTGACTACTCTTTCTGTGAACAATTTTTTCCTAATGTCCAGCCTGAACCTACCCTGCTGCAGCTTGCAGCCATTCCCTCTTGTTCTATCGCTAATTGCCCGTGAGAAGAGACCAGCACCAACCTCTCTATAATGTCCTTTCAAGCAGTTGTAGAGAGTGATGAGGTCTCCCCTCAGCCTCCTCTTCCTCAAAGTAAACAATCCCAACTCCCTCAATTGATCCTCATAAGCCTTATTCTCCAGACCTCTCACCAGCTTCGTTGCCCTCCTCTGTACTCACACCAGCACCTCGATATCTCTCTTGTGTTGAGGTGCCCAGAACTGGACACAATACTCAAGGTGCGGCCTCAACCAGTGCTGAGTACAGGGGGACAGTCACCTCCCTACTTCTGCTGGTCACACTATTTTTTATGCAAGCCAGGATGCCATTGGCCTTCTTGGCCACCTGGGCACACTGCTGGCTCATGTTCAGCCTCCTGTCGACCAGCAACCCCAGGTCCTTTTCTGCCAGGCAGCTCCAGCCACACTTCCCCAAGCCTGTAGCAATGCATGGGGTTGTTGTGGCCCAAGTGCAGGACCTGGCACTTGGCCTCGTTGAAGGCCATGCCATTAACATTGGCCCATCTATCCAGTCTATCCAAGTCCCTCTGTAGAGCATCCCTGCCCTCAGGCAGATCAACACTCACACCCAAATATCCAGTTTGTTTTCCGATCTGTATGAGATGCATCCAGTATAAAATCCTCCATTTGAACTTTCCTAAAAGCTTTGATAGAGATTCAGAATGTGTAGCCCAAATGTTCTGTTTATCCAGTGTAATGAATTAATAAATATGTAAGCATGGTCTCAAAAATATTTCTGGAGTTGTCAGATCCAGGTTGGCCATTCAGCTGTATTTTTTTTTTCTAAATTGGAAGCTACATATGCTCGTAAAATCTCAGCAAGAGAAGAGATGGATATTGCCAAAATAGCAATATGTAGCTGATCAATTACCTTGTTGGCAGTGCCTTGTCTCTCCCCAGCACAAGACACTGATCTCCTGCTGCTTTTGTAGCAGCCAAGACCAGGGCAACATGTTTCACTTGAGCTGTTCAAAGTTCATTTGTGCCTCCTGTCTTGAGCTGCCCTTTGGCTGCAGCAAAGCTTTCATGCCTTCTGCCTGACTTTTTTAGCCATTTACCACCATGGTACTGCAGCACCCACTGCCAGGGCAGAGACCCCCTAAATACCTGCCTTGTAGAGACACTGCACTGCAAGTCTTCTGTTTCCATCATCCTCTGTCAGCAAGAGCACAGTTTATAGTTGCAGAGCACACTCCAAACCACACCAGACAGGCCACACGTTTGTCACAATGGCCAGAGTAGGTTTAAAAATGGGGATTTCTCTCTTGCAGAGGAATAGAAGGTAGGTAATTGACCTTACTATTATGGAAGTTTTGCAGCTGAGTTTCATATTAGCTCTGTCACATTTTAGGAAACTATTAATTCTACTTAGAAGGCTTTAGCCTACACGCTTTCTTAGAACTTTACTTTAGCTTAATTTTCTTTTTTTTAAATTATTTTGCAAAGGAAGTGAATTATTCTGTTAACAGCTTAGAAATGCAAGTTCAGACTCCTATTGACAAAAGACAGTGATCATCCTTGCTATTATCGTAATCTCTTTCTAAACTATGTGGTAGCCCAGGGCAGGTGGGCTCATCTGGGCCCCCTTTGCCATGAAAGATTGGATGATTTAAGGAACCTTTCCAACCTGGGCTGTGCTATGATTCTATCATTCTGAGTGCTCTTCTGAATTGCATGGTTGTGTAAAAGGTGTTTTGTTGCAGGATTTTCTACATTATGCAAAGTGAGTAGTTCAATATTATGCTAGGAAATGTTTCTGCACTACACAGTAAACAGGCCATTTGCTATCAGCTGATCCATCGAAGTCTGTTTGGTCTTCAGTTTTTATTAACTACTTAATAATGTCTGTCTGATGTCCAAAAAAATTCACACCTGTAGCTGTGCACAGAGAGCAAACAGTTACCAGAATTCATGACAGCGTGGCAGAAGAGATGTAATTATAGGTGAACCAAGGACACTGGAAAATTCATAGTAAATCTTCTGTCCTTCTCCATTGTGTTTGTTTCTCCTTCCTAAGAGGAAGGTCTACTACTTCATGAGAAACCTTGCATATTTTTTAGTTTACTTTTAGTGTCTTACTTCACTGGACCATGACAGTGTGGTTTGTAAAAGAAACTGCTATGTTTCTTAGCAGTCCTATTTAGTGAACCCTGCTCAGAATTTCATTACAAATTGCATTTTTTACGTGACCAAAAAAGAGTTATAGCTTTTTTTTTTTTACTGTTTTGAGTTATGTACTTTTAACCATTCTGATAGCACTCTCTGGAATATCCAACTGTGATGGGAGAGCCTATGGTGGAGTTGCCAGTCAGTTGTGGCAAGAAAACCTTGGAAATGTTGCAAAACTACTTGCTGTTGTGAGATTTCCAGCTTACTGTCTGCCACATGGGCATTTGGAGATTCATCTAAAATGAATTCACTTCTTTCAACGCTTATTCAGAGGGATTCCTAGGAGATTCACTCATCAGCGGGCATGTAATAAATGTCCATGCTGTGCTCATTTTATAGGAGAGTTGTACTCAACACTGATTTAAAATGGTTAGCTCAGGTTTTGGTGGAAGTCCAGTGGTGACAACAGAGGAGACAATGCAGACTTACCCAGCTTTACTAGGGAGAACTTGTAGCCCTTGCTGGTCTTTGCATGGTTACTAATACCCACCTCTTTTTGCTTCATACTGCATTTCTTTAAAACCAACAAATTCTTGTTTGTGCCAGGTTTTAAAGCAAGTTTGAAACTTTTGAAAAAAGCATCAGTTGTACTAGTAAGTAAATGGCAGCAATTTCCCTGATGGAGCAGCTCTTCCCAGCCTCCCTGGCAGTCTGCATGGTGGTGGCTCTCCATCCCCATGGTGGAGCTGTCGGTGTCCACCATAACTGCCACCCTGTGCAAAGCCTTGGCAGAGGCAGGCGCAACTTTACTCATGTTACTGGCCTTGCATCACAGGTGATTTATATCCTTCTGTCTTTCCCTGGACTTGAAAAGGGTGTAAGCCGAGAGCCGTGCTAAGACCTTTTGAAAACAGATTCTGAGCTGTATTTTGCTGCAGCAGCCAGCCTGCAACCAGTGAGCTCTCTGGCAGCCCAAAGGGGGCTGGTCCTGGCCACAGGTGGTTCTCGTTAGTGGGGAGAGGGGAGCCTTGGCGCTCCCAACAGCGTGCGTGCCGTATCCGGAAACTGAGCGTAAGCTGCAAACATAAAACTCAGTCACCATTGCCTGACATAATGTTGGCAAAATGCCACTTCCTCGCTGTCTCCTGCCCCCAAATAGCCATGTGTTATCGTAAGAACAGCCAAAGGTGCCTTTTTCTTGGGATGTGCTGAAATGCCACGATGAGCAGGACAGAGAGAATTGTCAAAGATTTTACAAGTGCTGATGTATACTGATAAAATTCATGCTGATTCTGGTTTGAAATGGCTGTGCAGTTGCTCTCGTAACAGTGCCTTCCCACTTTCAGGTCCACAAACCAATCTGACTGGTGTGGGACCAGCACACCTCTGTGCTAACAGAAGCTCTGCTCGTGGTCAGGGAGAGCTGGATCACTCTGTTTCCTGATACACATCCTACATCTGCTTCTGTGTATCTGATTCCCACACTGACACTTGAACACAGACTCCTGCCCGTCACAGGCTGTCCTGTGTGGACATGCAGAGGATGACTGCGCAGAAGTGACCCTTTAAATTTCTTTTCGTATTTTTTTAAAGAACACAGATCTGCATGCTATGATCATTGAGCAAGTGTCTGAAAAAAAGGACAGAGAAGCGGTGGACAGATGTTAACCCCTCTCCTCCTACCTGATTTAGATCCCTATTTGCTTTTGGTATTGGGAGGTGTGGGTGGATGATAATTAGCAAACTTGTCTTGACATTACAAGCTTGTCTTTACTGAGGCCTGCTCACCGGCCTTTGCTGTGGCATGCCCAGAAATTGTGATGATAAATATTTAGCGCTTATGTAGCTCTTTGTGTTTTCAGCTTAGTATTTGTCATTGACAAATTAATCATCCCACGTTCCTCAGAGGCAGTAAAAAGGCTGTCCTGCAGCTGAGCGCACACCAGGGAGTTAGTCCTTGTCTGCACGGTCTCTATCACTTTCTCTAAACACTGAGAGTGGATGTGCTTAATCTCTTGTTTATGTTCATGTAGCTGAAACTGGGAACTTACTGATAAAAAGCGAGCCAATCAGGTACAGTATATGACCAATTTAAAATCAACTGTGCTATGCAGCTTTGTTTTGAAATTAGTTAATTAGGCATTTTGCCCACATTCCCCAAGCCTTGTTGTTTGTTATCCCATTATCTTCTTTCCCATATCTTGCTATTTTATTTTATTTTAAAAACAAATGGGAATCGTAACTTGCATTTCTGCTAAAAATGTATATATTTGTTCATATTTTCTACTGCAGAATCTCTTTAATTTGGGTATCAGTCACTCTTGCTTTTATTTCAATCAGTTTCACCGCCAGCTGAATAAGTGGAAAAACTCTTTGTCCCCTGGATGCATCACTGAACCTAGCAGACTGTCCCAGTGTGGCTGAAAAGTATCATCATTCCCTTCAGAGGTGGAAAAATTCCCAAACAGAAAAATTAGATTAATTGTATAACCCACCCAAGATATCCAGAACTTGGAATAAAATCCAAAGGTTTTGGCTGCAGTCTGTGTCTGTAGGTTCCTAGATCACAGATCAGGTTACTTGAAAGTTATAATTAGTATGAAGATACACTTTAAAACAATTTCTTTTCTTTTGGATGTTATTCAGAGGTAACAGTAAATCTCTTAAGCTGGTAGGCAGTTTCATGACTAGTGGGTTTAAGGTGTGGCTGTGCACGTTCTGGTCATGTAGCACGACCCCAATAAATGGGGATGCTCACCAGAGTTGTTTGAGCATGGTCTCCTTTTCCTAAATGATTTCTGCCGAAGCTTTATACTCAGTGGACTCGCTGTATAAATGCATCCATCCTTCTCCCATCACTTGATCTTCGGACTGGAAGGCTGTCTGTGGGCTGCACTACCTGTTTGAGTTTTGGGAGCAGGCTGTCCTCCTTTCACATTCCCTGCTCAGCTTGTGTGAACCTTTCTGAGGTGGGACTGTTGGCTCCTTTCCTCTCACCAGCTCTGCCAACTCGCTTTGAATAGCCAATAACCTCAGTTACTAATCGGCGTGGAAAGATGTCGTTAAGCTGTGCCTCCTGCTGTGTGCTGAGGTGTCCAAGCTCTGGCAGCGGGAAGCCTTTGTGGCCATGGATGTTTCTGAACATGCCTTCAGTTTCCCTATCCTGCTTTCCATGTGGCTCCATAGAAACCTGGACCTGCTTTCTCATCACTTTCATCTCTGAAAAGAAAATGCAACTAAACGTTAAAAATGTTTAATTTTGTTGGCACCATTTGGGTGGTGCCCATCCCCAGGCAGTGCCGGAGAACTTTTCATTCCCCCATACAGCCACGGGGAACAGCTGTGTACGGGAGGAAGGGGAGTAGGTGACAAACCACTGAACCTGGTGCCAACCAGCCTCCTCCGCTGGGGTGGCTTTTCTTCCTCCATCCTCTCATCTCAGCATTGCTGCCTTAGCTCCTGCAGCCACTGTGCTCCCCGAGTTGCCTTCAGTTTGTAGCTGAAACTCTTTGGAAAAAAAAAACCAAACCCAACAACACCCTGCTGCATTTACGGTAGTTTTATTTTAATGACAGAACAAACAACATCTACTTAACTACCTCAGCCATGAGGCAGGCTGCTGCTCTCAAAACAGTGACACTGCTGATCCTGATGACAAAAGATCACGTTGAAGGAGACACTGGAGCTAAGGTATCAGACAGGGACCCTAACACATGTTTTTTCTGTGGCTTTATCCTCTTTTCACCTTCTTGCCATCCTGTCTGCTGGTCCTCCCTCTGCCATATTCTCAGCTGTCTGATTGGGATCAAAAGATACTGGAGTCGCTGCTTTGGCACATTCATTCATCCGATGATCACCTCTAGAAGTCTCAGCAAGGTTCCCAAAGGCTACGGCAACATCGCTGATTTTCTAGCTTGCTGATGTGCTGAAAAGAGCTACATCAATATCAGCGCTCATCAGAAATTCAGAGAAGAGCTGAGTTGTGTCACAGGCAATGAAATACTTTGGGAGGTCCTGAGAGGAAGCCCGCTGATAGGATAAATCTCATTCATGCCACGCTTTTGAGGATTGGGTAATTTTCTCAGTAAACAAGGGCTGAGTAGACCCCCATCTACTATTAGTGATGAGTGGGGAATTATTGCCTCTCAGGCAATGAAAGCATACTACAAGCTTTTGGAGTAGAAAGTACAAAGCTCAATTATTGCATGAAATGTAGTATATATATCTCACAAATCTTTATGTTCAGACTTAAATTCCCCTCAGGGCAGCTGTTTTATTTCAGATATATGAAGTTTTTCAATGTCTGAAGTTGATAATTTTTAATGGGTGTCCAATCCTTAACAGCTTCCAGTCACATAGTCTCAGAGAAAATTCCATTATCTGGTTACTTTAAAAAAAAACCAACAGGTTATATAGCAGATGCTATTTAACATCCTGGTTTAAAGTTGTTAATTCACTTGAGAGCAAAGTGATTTTATTGTGGCTGCTTATATGGTCGTTTTGTTCTCCCTGAATTAAGATTTGTATTGTATTTACAGTTTTTTGCAAGCTTTTCTGTAATTCACAACCCTTAAAGCTATCCTTTCTGGTCTACAGCTTCCTGGATTCACGGCTCATAATTTCTCTCTGTTCTCATTATGTGGATGATATTAGCACACAAGTTTTATATTACTTTTTTTTTTCATGAGGTTTCTCATGCAATAGATGTGCATTTAAAATTAGTTTTCCTTTAAAAGAATAGTCACTGATGTTCAGAAGAGGGTGGGAGATACACCAGGGCTGGTTTTGTCATTGCCAGAGAAGCTTTGATCCAATAGAAACTATGGAAACCAAGACTTTGTAGAAAAAAAAGTACATAGACATCTGCTAAAGAGCTATAGAAATATGATGACATTAAAACAAAAGTTAGAATGATCTACTTACCCACCAAGCCTATATTCACTGTGTGTATTCCTGTATTACAGCGTTGTGATAGCAACACTCTGAAGGAAAACACTTCCAGTCTTAATCTGCGTTTTCAGATATTTCCAGAAAAGTTATTAACTGTTAAACTGAAATTTATCATAATACTTCTCTACTCAAACAATCAATTTTTTATTATTAATATAGCATAGTTCCACTTAGCCAGTTCTAAATTATCCAAGTCTAAACTAAAGCAAGGTCTAGGGCTTTTAAGTACTAAAAATACTTGCAATGCTTTTTAAAGCTTGTATCATTCAGAGATGAATAAATTTAATAACTTTAGTCCAGCTGTGGATTTAGGTTTCTGTCTGCAGTAACTCCCTACACAGTTGTCCTGCTGAGCGGAGGAGCAGGAATGAAGGATCAGCTCCTTCTCTATGGAATCTTATAAATAATATGATTTGGAAGGGAAAATGCCAACTTTGCCCTCCATCATTTTTTTTCCCCTTAAGAGGCCATGTGAAACCAAATACATCCTGATCATCTTATCCTTAATTCTATGGGATGTGTAATGCATTTCAGCCAACTTTCCCACCTCTTTGCTCCTTGTGGTTTGCTATTTCTGTAAAAATGTTCTGTCAGTTCAGCACACCCTGGAGCATTAGCCCCAGTGTGGTCTAAATTCCCATCCCATATCCTAGGGAGTGCAGCCTTCTGGAAGGCAAGGATGGGCCTGGAGGTACCAAAGGACTGGCTGAGTGCTTTCCAACAGCATGCCTTTCTTTGGGCATATAGCCAAATGATGTCCTGGGGGGAGTGGTGTAGCTCACAGGATTACCTTGGAAGAGACTTTATAGATATAATTTTATGGATCATAACTTGCGTGTAGCTTTGCCAACCAAGTACAGAAAAGTTGACAGAATAGCTCGTATGAATGGGGGACTTCCAACTTCTAGAAGGCTTGGGTAGAAATGATGTTTTCTGTTTCCTAATTTATTTTTTAATTTTTTCCCACTCCTCCTCTCTTTTCCCCAGGGCATTTTCCAATTCAACAAGGATATGTGCTTCCTTTAAGTCAATGTTTGGAAAAAGGTTCACTCTTCAAGCAATGCTTAGAGTCTGGAACATAGCCCTTTCAGTATTTCAGTACTCATCATGACTCTCGATCTTTGGGGCTTCTCTTGTGAAGCCTGAAGTTTTGCCTTTTCTCCCTGTATGTCAGCCTGTTTTTCCTCATGACAAGATTTTGAACACCGTCACCCCCACCCTGCCCCCCATAAAGGCTCAGCTTTTTTATTTTTTTCTTTCAGCATTTCTGGTGATTTACTATTGTTAAATATCTCTTTTGTAAATAAAGTCTTCCTTTTCCTCTCCCCTCCCCTCCCCTTCCCCTNCTTTCTCTTTCTCTTTCTCTTTTTTTCTGGCCATTTTTAGTAATCCATTTAGGGCTTAGCCATTCAAATAGCAATCAATCTTGATAGTCTCCAACCCCAGACATGTAGGCACCACTCCCCCCCACCTCCATGTGAGGAAAGTGAAATAAGTATGCACTAGAAGATACTCAGATGACATAAAGACTCAGACAGTTCATAAAATCCAACAGAAATTCAGAAGTTGTACAAAGATGAATTCCCCAATCCAGCCCAGCACAGGGGAAGTCTCTGATGGCTGTGAATAGCCATCCAGTGTGTACTGGCCTCAGCAAAATATTCCTGTAATCATAAATACTAAATCAGGAAATGCAGCGTCTGAAGTGGCTTGATGCAGACATTTCTTCAAACTGTAATCCTCATTGCCCTGCTCTGGATTTAATTTCCAGCCTGCTACCATGTCAGGGAGTTGCAGACTTGCTTCATTGTTTTATTTTATTTTGTTAGTCTATGGTAAATCTTTTCCTGAAACAGGAAACAAGTCCTGTGAAATAATCTTTCCTGCTTAAATCTGTCAGTAATTGTAATGTACATCCAGCTTATTGCAAATAAAGAGCAAATGTTGCATGAAATAACAGGACTGTTTGCATGAAGAAGGCTTGAAATAGCTGTAAAACAGTCTTGGAAATTATAAGATGCTATCTATGATTCAATAATTTTCCACAAAACACTGTGCATGTTTGTGTTCTAAGTACATTAGTAAAACCATAGTTTATTCTGAGTTCTCTGTTCCCGAAGTCCATTTTGATTTTGTATTATGGTACAATATAGATCTTATATTGCAGTATACCTAATTCATGGTGATGTATATATATTTGTAGTAGCAGCTATGTGAAAGAAAGTTGAAAAAAGGATTACTTTTCCATACTGGCAGATCTCCGTTCCTTTCTGTTGCTCATTGTCAAAGCAACTGTGGAGGTGAGGTCATAACTTGCAAGTATTCTCAGTGTTGTAATTACCCATCAGTGCTGTAGTGCTGCTAGAGATCTGCAATTTCCAAATCAATGTCACTTAAACACCACCCAACCTCTAAAACTACATTTAGTAACCTTAAAGAAATCGGGTGGTTGTCTTGGAAAAAAAAGAGAAGCATTACAACACACACTGCTCTCAATCTCCATGTTTTCCCTCCTCTTATGGTTCTATTTTCTTTCTAGTTAAACCAGATACAGGATTCTGAATAGAGGTGCACGCTGTTGTTGCTTCCCTTTATAAAAGACAGCACAATCAACTTGATCTGAGATTTCAAACATCCTGCTTTACATCCTACGGAAACAGTAGCTTCTGGCTTCTAACAAAGGATGTAGCATCACATGGAATGCAACAGATTTCCTTTCCTCCCTTTTGCACCCAGTTAGCTAGTTTTACTCCGTTTCCTGGTCCTATCACCTTGAAAAACTATGTTTAAGAATATAAACGAGAAAATTGAGTGCATGAGGAGAACTCTTGCTTCCTTTCTTTCTTATCTCTGATCCTTTTCTATTTCTTAGGGTATCCAAAATTATCTTTTTTAATTATTCATATTATTCATATTTTTTATGAATTAAGAGTATTTAAAGCTATGTCATTATATTAACATATGCAGTTACTATATTGACATAGTCTTATTCCTCTGACTAGAATGATTTAAAATATGTGGTGTTTAGGAAAATGTTTGACAAATCTGCATGCAGTTTTAAGCTTTTATATGTTTGTCAGTGAAGCAAAACCGGACAATTTCAGTCACCACACATTGAAACCTGGCTGGAATATATGAGAATAAAACAAAGCAGCATGCAAATTCATAAGCATTTGCAATTAGTCTACTGAGGTTAAGCAAACTGAGACTGAGAATCCACCTCACTATCAGACCCTACCGAGGAAACGTAATCAATAGGCCACGATAACAGACACTTTCTTGCCTCTGTGAATCACTTCACATCCTCTTTGATCGAAAGCACTGAATGAATTTTTTATGCATGGTTTGCACATTGTCAAGGGATAGGTCGGCCTCATGAGAAATACTGTTTCATGTGTCTTTTGCTTCCACTTAGTGAGTCAGAAGTGAGTCTGTAAAACATTGTAAGCTATTACCTTGGAGGTTTTCTCCAGAAAACATGAACGTTTTTGTTACATTAATGTATTCTGATGCATATTCATAACTGCTGTATGCAAGGCAATTGCTTCTGTCACTGAAAGTGACACTCTTTATATAACTTTTGTTCCCAGTCCTTAAACAAATGAAAGAGCTCTCAAACTCAGTCAGAATTTCAGCACAGTCTCACCCCAAGTTCATTCAGACAAGTTAAAGAAAAACCCTGAGATATTAAATTCACTTCCATTCAAATTGGATTTTCTAAATCTCAAAATAGTTGTGGTGAACATGTAGTCATGAATTCAGGATTTCTCTCACTGCCTCCAAAGGCTGTCATATAGTGGGACTCTTTTCTCCTCTTTCCACCTCCATCTCTATCCCCATCTCTACCTCTACCTCCATATCTATCTCTGCCTCCATCTCCATCTCCTCCTCTTAGCAGTCAGGTCTTTTCAGGTATCTTGGAGGACTTTAGTGCCATTTTTATCTCACCCTCCTCTGCTAAAAATTTTTAGAACTGGCTGGCATGCTCACTCAGTGCTGGAAAGACAAAAGAGATGAAACAGTTCCTTAGGAAGACCAGGTAGCAGTTATTACTAGGAAGAACAGAAAAGGAAGCTTTCTTGTCCTTGAATTATTTTTTTCCTTGGTTTTATCATAGAATCATTTAGGTTGGAAGAGACCCTTGGGATCATTGAGTCCAACCATCAGCCCTACTCTACAAAGTTCTCCCCTACACCGTATCCCTCAACATCACATCTAATCAACTTTTAAACATATTTAGGGATGGTCACTCCACCACCTCCCTGGGCAGCCCATTCCAGGCTCTGACCACTCTTTCTGTGAAGATTTTTTTTCCTAATGTCCAGCCTAAACCTACCCTGNCAGTTGTCAACCGGCATCCCGAGGTCATTTTCTATCAGGCAGCTCTCCAGCCACACTTCCCCAAGCCTGTAGTGATGCATGGGGTTGTTGTAGCCCAAGTGCAGGACCTGACACTTGGCCTTGTTGAAGGCCATGCCATTAACATTGGCCCATCTATCCAGTCTATCCAAGTCCCTCTGTAGAGTTTCCCTGCCCTCAAGCAGATCAACACTCCCACCTAATTTAGTGTCATCTGCAAACTCACTGATAGTACATTCTGTATCATTGTTGAGATTATCAATAAAGTTAATAAACAGAAATGGCCCCAATACTGAGCCCTGAGGAACACCACTTGTGACCAGCCACCAGCTGGATTTAACTCCATTGAGCACCACTCTTTGGGATCCTCCTTCCAGCCAGTGCTTGATCCAGCAAATCATATTTTTTGTGTATTATCACAACAAGATCACTGGCCAGTTTAGAAATTGCAGCAATTGCCAAAAAAAAACCCAAACGTATTTGGATAAACATGCAAATTGAGGCTTCCACCCTATTTTGAGTGGTGTCTAGGTGTGACTCTGAAGCTGTACAAAGAGGGGAAAACAGCGCAGTGCAGTGGAGGTGACAGTAGGTGCTGGTTCTGGATCATTGAATGAGGTTGCTATGAACTGTGAAGCCCAGAGAAGATAGAGGAAAATGACCCCTGCTCTGTTGTGTAGTGAAAAGTCTATGTAAAGTGGTACACAGTTGTAGGAGGATGCAGCAACTGGAAATCTCATCTAGACAAATCTATTACAGAAACTAAATGTGATAGAAAACACTAAGGCAGTAGAAGATTTGCTATCATTTGAAATCAAGCTTGGACGCCTTCCCAAGCTATAAACTGTAATTCAACCACAAGTTATTTGTTCAATACAAGAATTATTGCATGTCCGACATTGTGCAGGAAGTCAGAATTATTACTTCCCTTCCTGGCCTTGGAAATTATGAGGCAAATCCTGATCTGATATCACCTCCTAAAACATCCGTACACGCAGGATCTGAACTGACATATTTTCACAATGAAAGATGTTCTGGATCAGTTTTACTGGAGGCAAAATTCACAGACCTAACAGACCTGTAATTAATGTGTTTGGTAATTCTGTATATGAGACATACATTTATTTGGGGTGTGTGTGTGTGTAACCATTTTGGTTCATATTTAATACATTGACTAATTATTAATGCCAATTAGTATACTATAATTAATGTAATAATTATTGTGTATATTGTGTAATGTAATGCACGCTGGAGAAATTTTAGCAATGTGCACAATGCAGTAACGAAACTTGGGACTTTAGCAGTTCTTTAGGTCAGATTTCTGTGGGTGCAAAAGGAATTTGCTTTTCTGTTTTCAATTAAAATTGAAATTGCTTTTCTGATTTTCAATGCTAGACTGATAAAAGAAATTTTGGGGTTTTATGGTCACAACTTACAGCTTTGTCAGAGTCACAAAAGATGAAAGTGATTCACAGATTCAGTAGGAAGCGTTACTGGGAAAACAAGCTTGTAGAGCAGGAACTGGACAAAAAGATACCATTGTATTGTAAGTGTTTTTCACTGTGTTATTTCAGAGCATTCCTTAGTCAGACATTTGAGTTCCTCTTGGCCCTTTGTAATTTCTAAAATTTTCCAAATTATTTCTACTGTACTACTTTTTTTTTTTAAATAAAACACATTTTTCAGATTGTTGAGGTCTTTGAAAACTGCAATTTACTTCTTTGCAAGAAGAGAGAGATTAATCTACTACATCTTACAAACCTCCAGTTGTTTGTGATATTACATGCCGTCTTTTGCAAAGCAAAGTATCTCCATTAGTAAATGGTCACTCGGTATTTGTTTAATTTGTATTGTGTATGCAGACATGCATATACTTCTCTTGTTTGGCATCTGGTTTCCCCGCCTTGGGACTCATTCTGACTTTACTAATGATGTACATGTAAGTTGTCCAAGAGAAAGTCACTCTAAGATCAGAGCTGGGCACCAATATAGCTGATTGTGATCAATACTGGAATGTAAGACATCTTGGGGAATGAAGTATGCGCAACTTAATAATACCTTAATATATATTGCTTACTGTAAATGGCAAGAGGCAGAGAGGAAACAAGACAAAACAAGATGTTCCCCTTTGCTGATAGAAATATGAACAGAATACAATCCAGTGTGAATTTTGGTCAGATGGAGCCAAACCGTAGCACTAGCCGTGAATGTACTTGGACGCTACGGAAGTTTGAAACTGGATCAACTCCAAACACAGCTCTGTCAACTCCTTTAATTTACAACAATTTATTTTGTATGCAGGAGAGCTTTGTGCTTTTTTTTATCTTTTCCAACCTTGGATCCATGCTAAAGCTCTGAGAAGTCTTAACGTTTATACCCTTTGGCACATGTTGACAATGAGAATGAGAATTGAATGCTGATAAATTGTTTAACAAAATACTACAGAGCTTTAGTTCTGGCAGTTAATGGTTTTATCCCTATGCCACAAACCCCCAGTGAATGAACAGGTATAACCTCTCCTTTTTCATGTTCTTTTTACTCTATAGCATCCAAAGGGCAGATTTCAGGCAGTACATCTCTGTTGAGTATTCTTTGTATTCATTCACCCTTTCATGTTGGATCTTGCTAAGTAAAGAAAGAAGTAATATTTTAGACATTTATTATTTATGATTACNAAACAGTTCTTAAACTTCTTTTAGAATCAAAACTGTTTCATGTAAAAACTGAAAACTTTTCCATCATGGAAGAAAAAACCTGTCTATAAAACAAACCTGTTTATAATGAATACTGACATATGCTATTGGAGACATATACTACTCTTTGGAACTCTGCAAAATATTTTACACTGAAAGAGCCGGTTCAATTTTTACTTCCTACCAGATCTGCTTCAGCATCTAATGCAGCTACAAAGCATGTAAGATGTTACTTTAGATTTAAAACGTTAGTGTTTTTTTTATATTTACACATTTTTTCCAACATAAGTTTCTTACTTGATAGAAATACTGTGAGATCCCAGTTTTTCCAG
>VZTM01011595.1:22620-35374 GCA_013400555.1 Jacana jacana
TTTCCAGAAATAGTAAAATATTATAAAATTAATATCATTGATATTAATGCTGCAAGTACACTTAAACTGATTATGGAAATTGTTTTTTTTTTCCTAAAGATTTGATAGTCCAAAACAATCGCCTTTTTTAATGTTTTCCTTTTTTGTTCACAGCAGCTATTAATTCAGTGGAGTATGTTTATAAGTATTTGAATAATTAGATAGAAAATAATTGGTAGTACTAGCTTTTTTAAAAAAACAGTAAGCTGTTCAATCTGCTGAGGAGATGTACTTCCTAGTTCCATCCTGGCAGAATGAGTGGAATGGTGTTATGTGTCAGTTTACTAAATCTGAAATGTCATGTAGTTGTGATTTACCAAATGGCCTTGCAGCCAGATTTTCTCTCCCTTCTTTCTGTAGCTCTGGATCTACTGGAAGCAGTTCGTTTAAAGTTTTTACATTGGACATGGTAAATGTAGTAATATTATACTCCCATTTTTACATTGAAAATCAAACGCAAAACAAATTCCTTTTCACTAAATATTGTGAAATGAAAATATTCACTGCATTTTTGATAAAGATGGCAAATACTGTTTTTGAACAGTAATCACTTTTATAGGTAAACAAAAATTACTGAAAAAACATTTTAAACGTTGTTAAGAGTTGGTGTATATTCTCTAACTGCTGGTTTTTTGTATCCACAGGTTGTTTGGTGTGACTTCTCTTACTCAGACAAACTGCTCAAGCACTTGGATGATCATCAAGAATCAAGAGTTACATTGGTATCACCACGCTAATCCAATCTTACTGCTGGTGATGTACTACACTCTCGCAACTCTTATCCGTCTTTGGCTACAAGAGCCCGTTGTAAGGACAACTTTCTTCTCTTTTTAGCCCTAAGGACTGAGGGTCTGACCAATGCAGATACTTGCTAACAGAGTTGCAAACATTTGAAAAAGTTAAGGGGAATAGACAGCAAGTTGCAAGATGGTACCTTGAATTTTGATCTTTTTGATGTGTCCTCAAGAGTCTAATCTTGCAGCAGTCACATGGGTATTCTTAAAGTCAGCAGGACTATTTATGTAGGGACAACAATCGCAGGGCATTAACACTCTAATTTGGAAAGCCAATGTTGATATGCAGTAGTGCAAGTGCTATTGGATAGAAGGCAAACAAGCAGGGCTTGTCTAGTAGGACTGAAATAAGATACAGGCTGGCACAAGGTACTGCAAGACAAGACAGAGATTTGCTATTGTATCATAGATAGAGAATTTTTTCTTAAAAAATTTGCTCCTGAATCTGTGTACCTGACTGAAAATCCTTTCTTCCATTTAAGAGCAAGAGAAAAAGAAGACAAATCGTTGGGTTTTTTCTTTGTCTAGTTTCAGAGAAAAAAGGTCCCAAAGGCATCTTAAAACCTTAGAAACTGGAAGTGTAGAGACAATGATCTTAAACATTGCATATTTCAATCTCCTGATCATCTGAGACTTGACATGAGTTTTAGACTTCAGGTTTAGTAGTGCTGTAAACCGCGATGAACATACTCATGACTGAGCTGTGAAACACTGGAGTTTTTAGTAGCAAGTAAAAATGTTAAAGGTTTTCTTATTTTAAGGGTGTTTCTTCATGTCATGAATAATGTAAAAGATTAATATTTAAATAGACAGGCAAAATATATCACCTCTGAATTGAGATGTCTGATATTTGGGGTTTACGTATACTGGGCTTCATAATAAAAATAAATTATTCCAGAACTATCAGCTTGAGTTATTTAAAAATCATGTCTTAAGTTTCCAGAAATCTTAAGACTGGCTTTTCTAAAGTCACAAGGTTTCAAAAGAGCATGGTCCAGTGCCTTCTGGCATTAGGTTCTTTTAGGGTTTTTTTCCTATTATATCTTTTTCTGCAGCTGCAGCAGCTGGAAACTTGCTCTTTTTTTTCTTCTTTAAGTGAAAACTGAGATTTCCAAATAATAATATGATTTTAGCATTGGAGCTGTAACTAAAACTTCACATCTCACAAACTGCATAGTAAAATCATGAGAACTACTCACAGAGGAGCAACCACATGTGAAATGCGGTAGTGGGATCTGTGTGACCTCTGCATCTCTGGGAATTCATTTACAGCACCCAGGTTGTTTTCATCCAACTTTCACCATTTTAAAGTTTGGTGCTGGGTCTAAGTTAGTTACTGTGCTTTCCCAGTGAAGCTTTTTCATCTCAAGATAACATGAATCCTGCAAGTTCCCTACAACTTGAGAGGAGCTAGAGAAGACTTGACTGCACTTCCTTCTTTTAGACCACTTGTGTTGTCTGATACGGATATTCCCATAAGACAATAAATCATCCTCTGAGAACTAGAAACAAGTCAAATTAGGAAAGCTTTCTAAGCACTGAGCTAGAGCAAGTAAGTCTTAAAAGAGGTTAATATAAGAAAAGTTGATGTCTCTTAAACACATGGCTACATGAGCGGTAATATAAAATCTTGGCACGCCCATGGGAACTTTAGATGCCAAGGGAATGATGCTTCCCACTGAAAAGAAATCTCGGCACTTTGAAAAGGAGAAGATTGTAAAGAAGATGATACCCATGCATTAATACTTATTTTTAATGCATGGGATGTAGTGATGCAAGTATTGGTCATTAGAAAAAGATGCTGAAATTTGCAAAATTTACCATCTTTTACACCATTCTTCCTTGTGGCCTTTTTTTGTCAATAAGTTTGGGGGGGGTTTTAACCTTTAGTGATGCCATAGATCAGGATTTGATCTTTCTCTTATTAACTTTCCCCTGGTAGACTCCATTCTCAGTTATTTAAATCCAAAAATCATTGTATTCTAGGTTTAATTGAATTTTTTTTTGGTTTGTGAATTTGTGGTCCATTTGATTCATTATGGAACTAAGTTTATAACCTGCCTTTGCAATCCCCAGATTTCCAAGTTACACTGTACTTAGGATCACTAGAGCTTTATTTCTTCTGTGAATTGCACCTTTGTCCACTCTTGTGGACAAAATCCTTGCTGGATTGCAGTGGTAGTTGTCTCTGAAACAGATGCTCTTGAAATTATCTCTGAACACTGAAGCTGATGAACAATTTTACAAGAACAATGCCCAGTTCAAATCTTGAGTTTCAGGGTGAAGCTTTTTGTACGTGTGCCTGTCAAAGTACAGCATGTATGAGATTTCAGCGTATGGTCTCTGTGTGGGATTCTGTATGGATCTCACTCATGCAAAACCCTTGGCGGTCAGTGGAAGTTTTGCTTTTCTTATGCTGGCTATTTTGGATCCTGATTTGCTCTAACATTGAGTCTTGTGAAATTCTACCTCTGCAAGTAAGAAGAGGCAATCTGGCTCTGGAGATTTCAGCTCACAGTCATAACTGCTGGTAATGAATATATGAATAGGGCCCATTCATTCTGTAAAGTGAGTGGTAAGGAATAGTACAGAAGTCAACAGAGTTACAGCAATTTAACGGAGGCTCCTCTTGTAGAATTTTTATCATGTTTTGAATTAAGAGGCATTTGAGAATTGCTTAGGTAGTGGAAGAACTGGAAGAATTAGACAAGTCAAAGGACTTTCACAAGTTTTAATCATAGTGCTGCTTTCTGACTTTTCTTCCTTGTCTGAGAAAGAGAAAACAAGGTTTCTCATCCTCCCCTATAACAACATAGGCTAAAAATATGTTACTAAAATAATTGTCTACATTTTAGGTCTTTTTATATTGTTTTTGGTCACTGGTTTCAAACTAAAGGCTGTTGATAAACAGTTTGTTATGGTCCACATTTACATTAAAATTTCAAATGGCAGTGACAAATATTTTAAGCAGAGTCCATTTATTTGATCTTACAGTTTTGCTAGGAATGCCCTTTTAGAATCGAATATAAATACGTAACCATATGTGAAATGTGCTACCGTTGCCTCTGAGGAGTAAAATGAAATTAGTAATAACTGTTTATCTCAGTCAAGATTTAAAAAATAGGACCTTATTGTCAGGGTTGGAATAGAGAGAGTTTCAAAACCAGCTAGGATGTTTGGATGTTCTATTCCCATGGGTAGCTTTGCAGACCTCTGCCCAGCATCCTGATTTATTCTTATTTTGCATAAGCACTGAGAACACTTACCGCTAGCTAGTTTCCCTTAAAAGCCTAATTTGGGATCCTGCCTTTGAAACACCTCAAGTTCAGACAAAAAATAGCTTTTACACCATGAGCTATCTTTTTTTTGGTAGTAGAGTTCAAGTAAAGCAAGTACCAGAGCAGATGGGTATTTCTTTTGCAAACCAAAAATGAACTAAGACTTTGTTTGAAGCAGAAATACAAGTGTCTTCTAAGCAGAAAGTACCAAATAGGCAAGTGGAAAATCTTAAGTCCTTACAAACAGACCATTCAAATTGAAATAAAATATGACAATTAGTTGACCTGACTGGTTGTTTTGTTGTTAGTAACAAGATAAATTTAGAATAAGGGTACTAAAGCTGGTGTGTAATCTGTATTTTGGCTGCAGCTCAGCAAAGTTCCTGAACCTCCACTTAAGTCTGAAGTCAGTAACCCGAGGTTCCAGCTTCCACAAGCACTTGTGTACTTTGCTGAATAAGGGTGTTATTATAAAGCGAGGTTTATGTACACCTACCCGGATCTCCCACTCATCACTGTGATACAACAACATCCATGTTCAGTCTGTTTGAGAGGTCCCATGCCGCTTCTGGGCCATGGAATTAAGATGGAGTTAAGACCTCTGTGTTAGCAGTCCTCTGCAATTTAGTGATAATAGTTCCTGTCACAGAGGAAGAAATAAAGCAGAGGGATCATAGACAATCACAGAGTCGCAGAACAGTCTGGGTTGGAAGGGATCTCTGGAGACCATCTGATCCCAATTCTTGTGAGAGCAGGGCCTCAGATTAGGTTGCCCAGGGCCAAGTCTTGGATGTTTCCAGCAAAGGCAGCCAACCCCTGTGAATAATTTTTTCTCATGGCAATTTTTTTTCTTATATCCAGAAGACATTTTCCTGAAGCAAATTGTGCCCTTAGCCTCTTGTCCTATAACCATGCGTTGCTGTGAGAAGAGTACTTCTGTCTCCTCTAAAACGAGTTCAGGTATTAGAACACTGAAAAAAAATCCCAGTTTCTTCACTTTTCAGCTTCTCCAACCTTCTAATGATCCTCGCAATTTTCTGGTGGACCCTCTCCAGATTTTCTCTGTCTCTTTTTAACTGGGGTATGTCAGAACTGTAATTCAGGTGTGGCCTGACACTGGTACAGTGGAATAATCGCATCCCTTGATCTGTTGGCAGTACTCTTGCTGATGCAGCCCAGGACATGTTTGCCTTAATTGCTACTGGAGTTCACTGCTGGCTCATTTTCAGCTTGCAGCGCACCGGGACCCTTTGGGCCTGTTCCGCAGAGCTGTTCCCCACACAGCCTGTCCACAGCCTTTACTGTTATGTGGGTTTATTCCAGATGCAGGACTCAATCTTTGTAAACCTTGTGTATTTTTTGCTGCCCCATCTCTAGCCTATCTTTATATGGTGGCTCCTTCTTCTGGCCCATCTACCTCATCTCCTGGTTCAGTGTCATCTACAACCTTTGTATGGGTGGATTCCATCAAGATAGTTCTGATCCTTTCAGTTCTTCAGTTTAGTGGAGTAAAATTGGCTTTTCACATATATAGGCAGATGAGAAGAGTGAATTTTCTTTCAATACGCTGCCTTGGAATTTAAACATCTGTACAGTATCTTATGCTATGACTAGATAAATAGTAAGGTAGGTTGTAGAGGTCCATGTAATTTTGGTGTCTTGTAACTATCAGGGAAATATCTTGGCATTGACAGACTAGCAGTTACAGAAAAGTTCTGTCATCATTTCTGAAAATGTCATCTCAGTAAGAGTTAGCTATTATAGATCAAGTGCATTAGACACTAAAAGATGTTTCAAAGACATACTTTGAAGAGGGAGCGTCAACTAGGGGAAAATTTAAATTCCTCTGGTGAGGTTGTTATTTAGAGAGCCATAACTAGTCTTGTCTGTCATTTATATTGTTTAGCAGATGCCTGATGAAGAGAAATCTGTTAGCAGGGAAGATGACAAAGAAATAGCCTGCAGCCCAATTCCTATGACAGCTGAGAGAAGACGCAGTCTGTGGTATGCAAGCCACTATACAACTGATGAGAGAAAAGTAAGGCTGGAGGGGGAAGGGTCTCTGCATTAAATGTATTTCAGTCAGTTAACTCTACCACAGTTACTTTGAAATTTAAGGGGAGCAGCATTACATAGGTTGCAAGGAAGATCTTCATGTGTGACTATATAAATTAGATATAATATCAATGCTATATGGCAACCTTATAAATTAATAAAACAAAAAGAAGAACCAGTGTAAGGAAGTAAAAGAGCATGCTCTATGTTTTGGCTTTCACATTTAAGAAGTTTAGGGTCAGGGCTTCGGCATCAAGCTATTACCTTTGTGCAAAACAGCTGGAAAGTCTGTCAGGGAGCTAAATACTGATGTAAAGATCTGATCTGTCATGTAGCGTCTAATTAAAACTGTGATTGGTATGGGGGTACTGCCAGTTTATCTTCCTCCAAGCATACTGATGCCCTTGTTGGATACTTATAGCGGAGCAGGTAAGGCAGTTGATGTAGAAGCCTCTGGAAAGGTCCAGCTTTCTACCATCTGTCCTTACCAGCTGCAGTGCAAAATTTCATTTCGTAAGTTGCAGTCAAATTTGGGATATATGAACACTCTGTTCAGCCACGTATGCTCAAGCCCCAAGAACTCCACCATAATAAGAGGAATGATAAAGGAGCTGGCAAATGAAAGAAATATCACATTTTATATTAGTATAAACATTTTACTGGAAGTATTCTTATGGTTAATTCTAATGATCATTTAAAAACTTAGTTTTTAAGAATTGGATCATTAGAAAGACATTAGAAAGCAGTTAATCAGTATAATGCCATACTGATTAATTCTTTGACCTAGTATCTAAAATTTCAATTCAACACTCTCAGTTTTGGTGTAGAATTCACAGGAACATACAGTAAAGTTATGTTAATGCTATGCTGCATTAAATATCATTTCTGGAGCATAGTGTACAATTCTTCTGGCTTTTGAAGCATTCTTTCTGAATTTCTTAGTGCAAATCTGAAAAAAGTCAGCAAATATGCATGCACGTATTCAAAAAGTTAGACTTATTAATGCTTGAGCCGTGCTTCTCTAATAATTTGTCCTTGCATTGCTTTTTGCAGCTACTGTCAATGACCCAAGATGAATACAAGCCATCGGATGTTAGTATACTACTAGTCTTTGTAATTTTCTAATTCTTCTTAATGTGTGTCAAGAAGGATTACACAGATATATACCGTTAAAAGCTTAGATGACATTTTTAAAACTTCTTTATTTTGGTTAGCCTGCCATTTACCCTACAACCTTAATTATCCTAAATACAATTGTCTTTTGCTTCCTTAATAATTACACTGAGAAACCACTGATTAGTCCTAAAATTGATCATTTGAAATTAAACTGCTTGTAGTAGTACCAACTGGCAAACGATCTTTGCTATTTCATTGGGTTTAAATAAGATATCAAAATATGCTTTCTAATGCAAGCCATCTTTAAACTCAAATTAGCTTCTTTGCTCTATTTTTTCTTCCATTCCTGTTGAAAAGCTGAGGCCCTTAAAGCACAACCGAAAACACATACGAGTTCAATTTGCAGATTACAGAAAATTCAAGTCTTTGCTTGAAAAGACAGCAAATGATCCATTTATCTTGACTGCTAGAGACCCTAGCAGACTCTGAAAGTACAAACACCCCCTCTGTTCAGCATACACAGAAGAATGGAAATGCAGATGAACTTTGGGAGCAGCTAGAACCAAACCTAAATTTGCTCTACAGCCTGTGCTTGGTATAACTGCTGAATATAACTGAACATATCCCAGATGCTAACCTCAAACAGCCCACACGCACCTGTGCACATTTTCAGCAGGCAGAATACACTCCTATCTGATGCCTAAGCAGAAGTCAGTCTTCTGCATTTATTACCATCAGCAACCCAGTGCATGTGAACTTCTGCCAATGCCAGACTTTTGTATGATTATGATTGCTGGAATCCAAACAAGCACAAGGGCTGAAATTTAATTCACAAAAATAAAACAATGAAAGAGTTGAATTAGTACAACCAAGTGGCATAAATAAGAAAAAATTACCATAACTGGTTTTATTAATGGCAGCAAAGGTAGATCTCACCAGTCATAACTTAAAATTTGAAGTCATTTATAATTGTCATTTTCATAACCACCGGAAATAATGAAATGTGAAGTCTGAAGATCTCAATGTACTAGTGTGCCTAAGAAGGCAGTTGAATTTTTGGTTACAGGTTTAACTTAAATGCAGGAGATATAATGATACTTTCCTAACTTGGATGTAAAAAGCCAGTTTAACTTGGGAAAGGCAGGATGTCAAAGATGGGATCACTGAGTTACTCTTTGTGTGCTGAGCCATATGGTCAGCCTTCCCTCCCCAGCTGTGGATGTCTGAACTTACTCCATCTTTATACTGCTTTTTCTTTCTATTTAATTTCAAAGGTAGGATAGGCCAAGAGCATGCAGATAGTCATGTACCGTGGCTCAGCTGTCTGCAGTATCTTAATTGCTTTTGCTTGTGTATCCACACTTTTATTCCATTTCAGACTGCTGGTGTGTCAACTGAAGTGTTACCTAATGCAATGTGACATTCTGGGAATTTGAAGGGGAAAAAAACCATCTTGAAATCTTTTAAAGGAAATATTTATAGAAAATCAAAGATGCAACAGTGTTTTCTGTTGCTGAAAAACTTCTTCACTGAAATCAATTTGTAATCTTATTGATGTTGCACAGAAAGCCAACAACAATTAGTTTTGGAAGTTGTTATTTGCTATTTTTGCATGCAGCATGACTATATGGTGCCAATTTCTTTGGAAGGAAGTAACTGCCATTACTTGTTAAGTTCCTTTAACTGCCAGTCCAGCAGTAGTGAAGCACAGAAGTATGAATCACATTATCCAAAGAGCCACCCCAAATGCAGTGCTCCTCTCCGTTGTCCTGGCAGGTGCTGCTGGTAACAGTGAATGGGAACCCTGCTGACTATCACACCATCCACCCCACACTGCCGTTAGAAAATGGTCCGGCCAAAGCAGACATGTACTCAACACCACAGTACAAATGGGAGCCTTCGGATGACATGTCAGGTAGTGAATTGTATAGAAATTACTGTTAGTTCCATTTTTTTTTTAATTATTCTGTATCTCCATTCACTGCCACTAGCATTTGTTTTCATTTTGGTAAGTTCTTTGCCTGTTGAAGTTAAGTAATTGCTGTCACCTTACAATGATAGCTGACTGCATGGCAGTTTTGTAAACTGGGCTGTAGGCACATAGTATCCAAAATACTTTGCCTAACAACACAGTGATTGCAGGTTTTATATTGCTTTGCTGTCCTCAAAAGTAATTTTTCTTTGGCTTCCATCTTGAGCTTGCTGACTGCAGTAGAAGTAGCCGTCAGAGTGACTAGACATGAAATCACTCCAGGAAAGAGTGCATATGTTACTTTGAGACCAGCATGAATTGCAAATAAGATTTTTTTTTTCTACTTAGAAAAGGAAGAGGAGGAGGAAGAGGAAGAGGAAGAAGAAGTTACTCAGGAAGAAAAAGAGAACGTTAAATTACATGCCCTGGTCTCTGTGTTCCAGTTTATCATGAAACAAAGTTATATTTGTGCTCTGATAGCTATGATGGTAAGTACTGGCAGCAAAATATTAATGATGCTCATTTTACAAATAAATGTGTCTTCTCAATGTTTTCCTGAAAGTAATCTCCTTGTTTTCTGTAAGGTTTCAGTAAGTGTTTGCATCGGAGTCAGACAATATCAATGTAGCGTCTGCATAATTTTGGGTCCATTTTAGGTTATTGATGGAGAATTCCCAGAGTTGTTACAGACCTATAAATAGGGCAACATGTGGGTTCTGGGGAAAGCATCACATTCCAGGACTGGCAGCCCTGGGTTTTGTTGTCTGTTGAACATCAGAAACCACTGGGACTCAGTTCTCTCTTGATTCCAAAGCTCCTGCATAAGCAGGCTTGTCGTGCCTTTGCTTCACTCAGAAATTTGCCTAGAAAATTAAAGATTTCATAGCGATATAGTAAATTTTAAAAATACAGTTCCTATTTCCTGTTGAAGCATGCATCCAGTTACACTCTGAGAAGAAAGGATCTGTAAAGCCCGATTTCCTATGTTGACACAGAAAGTTCTCAAGGAAAAGACAACTTCGTGCCAAGCCATTTTTTCTAATGTTTTAATTACCACCCTTATTTCTCTTTCTCCTGTTGTTGCTTGCTTTTAAGCCCAGTTGATGCAAATACCTTGAGCTGCACTGTAGCAAGTTTTCAGCAAAATTATTAGATCTCACTACATATTCCCAATGCAAGTTTTGGTTTTACTGTTTTGGAAAGGTTTCAACTGTGATGAGATTAACCGTAAAGCTTCTTGGCCCAATTTTGCATTAAAAATGGTAAAACAAATTAGCTTGGCTGCTTCTTGTTTGCATAAAGTTTCAAACTTTATTTGCTGTCCTTTAACAGGAAAAGTTCCTCAACTAAATAAAGCAGACTCCTTGTGCAGAATCTGTGCATTCTGAGACATTATCAAGTAGTTATTTTCAACATTTTTTAAACTCTAATGCTTCATATGATCTGCATTTCCTTTTTGATTAATTTGTAGGGTCATATCTCTAGATGTCAAAGGATATGTTCGAAGAGCTTTCTCGTAATTTAATACTGAGGCACTAGTACCTTTTTTCTTAGCAATATATCCTTATTTTATATGACACAAATTAATTTATGAATTTATTTATGGTGTGATATGATGAAAATTCCACTTAAACCATAGCCAAAGACATCCCAGTATAAGTTATTTTCCTATATGGAGGCCGAGAAGTAGTATTCTGAGAAGTATAACTTTAAAATATTAGAGTTTTTCGCATACCCTTAAAAGACATAATTTCCAAGGGGGCTGAGCTAAACTGATTGAAATAGTCTTAAAGTTTCATACTTTTCTATTTAATTTAAAAAGGAATCCAAAATGTTATATTGACAGTTATTCCACAGTTATACCAGTATATAGCTGAATTTAGTCCTAAATGGGTAACACTGTGTTAATAAAAAACACTTAACACCATAATCCTTTTTCCTGAGTGTTTAATAGAGCAGATTTTAGTAACTGATTTCTGCAAGCTCAAGAAAACTTTCTGTATCTGTGAGTAATCAGGTAATCTCACATGGTTAGTGTGGACTAGATGTTCTCCAAGTTAGGTGTGTGCATTGTGTGCATACCATAGCTTTCCATTTTAAATTGATTCTACAAAAGCTAAACCAGTATGGAGTAGATTTGTAAGTGCCTGAAAGGCCTTGAATGTAGTAGCTATTAAATATGTTCTGCTGTTCCTATTCTGAATTGTTTGCTGTAGCTTTTGCAGGAAGATCTTGTATGTGCCAAAGTTAGTTTGTATTTAGTTTAGTTTAATGAGACGCCACAAGTCTGATTACAAACCTTATCAAGTTACAATTAACTTACAAAGAAAGGTTCACCATGACCTGAGGGGTTCTTAAGAATCCTTGATCTGCATGTTCTCCAAGGGGTCTGTCATAGCTGGTCCAGTAGCTGATCAATATGGGTGAGAGTCTCATCATAACGATAATGTGTACTAATTAGAGAACTAAGTTAGGTGTAATTGGCAATATGCATCAATGTTGTTTCTGAATGTATCTGTGAACATTTTTTCCTCTTTTCTCCTTCCACAAGGCATGGAGTATTACATATCACAGCTGGTTGACTTTTGTGTTACTCATCTGGTCTTGCACCCTGTGGATGATTCGGGACCGACGGAAATATGCCATGATCAGTTCACCATTCATGGTTTTCTATGGAAATTTACTGCTAACATTGCAGTATATATGGAGTATTGAGCTCAAGAATGATGAGCTTCCTCAAGTGTCTGGTTTTTTAGAAAGAAAGGAACCTGGAGAGTTGGCATCAAAGGTAGGCATTACAAACAGCTGAGATTTATTTATGAAACCACAAAACGCATTGTGATTAAAGACGTGACGTTTCTTTAAGAGTGGATCCTCGGTATTCAGTATAAACATGTTTAGGTAGCAGTTCTGCAATAAAGCATAACTCATTAAATCATCTTGTTCAGAAATGGCTTCTTGCTTGTTAAGCTACTACTAAAACAAATATTTCAGACATATTTGTGGATTTTTGTGGTAATTCTGTAGAAAATCCAGTCTCATAAAGTGGATGCAAAGCTAGATGTGGTTTGATTTGTTAGATTAATGCTCATGGGATGGCAGGGCTGTCTCTGAATATAATGGGAACTGGAACTGTGGTGTCATTGTAATTACCAATATTACTCAAACTCTTATGATTTGGCACAGCAGCAGTACAAGGCCGTGACTGGGCTTTAATTCTTTACCCTTGATACCTGAAGTATCATGAGTTAGAAACCATGTCAGGTCAGAAACAAAGAGTTTGTTGACCTCGGTGCATCATAGATATTTTTTTTAATTTTTTTTTTGGATGTCTTGAAAGCGCTACAAAATGCATTTTGTTTGGCAGGCTTGCTTCTTGGAGATGGCATGGGCATAAATAGGAAGTTGCTTCCTAGAGTTCCCAAAAGGGGGGGAGTTCATGTTGTTGGCACTGCTCCCCTTGCACTAAGTGAATCGCTTCCCTTGTGACTCCCAATTAC
>VZTM01011629.1:0-17385 GCA_013400555.1 Jacana jacana
GGGGGACGATGGCACTTGGGGGGGAGTCCCAAATCCTGTTTTGCCAGGGAATATGTGAATGGTTCTTGTAAAGCAGAAGTGCTGGGGCTCTGCCCTGTGAGACTGGTCACCCCAGAGACCGGAGTGAGGGTCTGCCTGGCCCACACCCCCAGAGAACAAAAGAGGGATCCACTAGAGAGCAGTTCTGCCCCCCCCACGCTCCCAGGTTCCAGCTGTGAGCACCGCGGGGAACCGGCAGCCAACGCCGCACGGGTGCTGCCCTTAATAGACACATACAAACTGCCTCTGGAGAATTTGTGTGATGGCACTTGGAGTCCATTTGTCCTTCTGACCTTCACGACATCCTGTGGCAATATGTCCCGCAACTTAATTACGTGTGGGTGAAAAAAGTGCTTCCTGTTTGTTTTCTAAATTGCCTGAAAGCATCCCTGGCTAATCCATCATCCTGATGCTGCGGAAAGGTGAGTAATGGCCCTTGCTTCAGCTTGTCTATACTGCCTGGGAGTTTATAGACTTCTCTCCTCTCACCTGTCTCCATTCCAGGCTGAAGTGTCCGAGGTCTATTTAGCTACTTGGTTGGAGCTGGTGGGTACCATACATCCTCCCTGACACCCAGCCCAGGACCTTTTCTAGCCCGACGGTGCCTTTTCTGCGTTGAACACCTGCCAGAAGCTTTCCTCCTTTTGTCAGATCAAGAGCATGGAGGAGCTGGTGCGGATTCCCAGGTGTGTGTCTTGGTGCCTGACAATGGGGTGGGATGTTTCTGATGGTGTTCTTCATCCTCGCGGAGCGTGGGAGGCGATGACGGCGTTTGTGCTGTGGCCGTGACTGCCCTGAGGTTCCAACCTTCCCCTGGGAGAGGGGGGAATGGGCTCAAAGGGACTTACTGGTTTGTGCAGTTCATGTCCCAGCTTCAAACTCTGTGTGTGTGTGTGAGATGTTCTTTCTTTTGTACCTGAACCCCTCAGCTGGGATTCAAGAATGCTGACGGGGCGGTTTGTGTTGTTTCAAGAGAGGTGCCCTCGTTTCTGGGAAACAGCACTTGCAAAGTCCTTTGTGGGTCTGGGTTTCTCTGCTCTGTGCTGTCTGGAGCCAGAGTGTGTCTCTCCCAGTGCACCCAGACCGCTCTTCTGGCCCTCTCAAGAGATGCTCTTTCGTTTGCAGCGGTAGAGAGCCACAAAAGCATCTCTTGGTTCTGTCACCTACCCCTGCTAAACTCGGCAGGAGCAGCTGACCCTAAGGGTTCCCATAGACATTTTCTTGCTGGAAGCCAGTGCCCAGAGAAGATGATAAATCCAGTCAGGAAACACGTCAGGTCTTTGCCCCATTTCCCAGGTGCTCACGGGTCCCCACACACTCGCAGAGGGTGAGGAGCTGGGCTGAGCTGCCTTTTCAAGTTGATGGCTCTAATTCTTCTGACTTGAAATACCAGCTCTCTGCTACCAGGGTGGGCAACATGGCATAAACCTCTTGTGTTTTACACAGGTACAAGGCAAGGAACAGCAGCATGAAGTGCTGCATGAGTCCAGTCCTGCCCCCAGACACTTGGTGAGCCCAGAAAAACTACCACAAATGAGCGAGGAAAGAGTCACAGCAGAGAAAAGTTGGTTTGGGGTTGGTTTCCTTTGTACCTGCCCTGTCCCCTTCACACACACCCCCGGGTCCCCTTCCTCCCCGAGGAGACACCAGCGTTTGGTGCCAATATCAAGCATGAAAATAGGGACAGGGACCTTCAGGTCCCAGGCAAAGCTGGAGTGAACGAAATGTGTCTCTCCAGAGCCCGTCCTGACTTCGGGATGCTGGGATCTCTGGGAGAGCAGCAGATGGCACTCGAGCATCAGCTGAGCATCGCGCTGCCGGCAGCGCATCAGCCGCTCCGGCTTATTTTTGCTCGAATAGTGGAAGAGAAGCCTAGCTATTCGGGCTCTCGGTCCTTGGAGGAAGATGTACAATCTTGAGCCATAAGATGCATCTATAGGACCCTGATTTACATGCTTGGGGTGTTGCTCTCTGCTTGCAGGTCCAGATTGTATCTCTGCTTGTGCTGATTTGTCCTTACACAGTGGCTGGACTTGAGACGATAAATGGAAAAGCGTTACTTTGCACTGGCAGAGCCTGCCACCCCCCCCAGTTTGCTTGGGTTTTTCTTCTGTGGCTGTGGCCTGCCATCCTGCACAGCACTGCCCCACTGCACAGAAGCAAGGAGAGGGTTTTTTTCATCTCAGATAAGTCCCATCCTGTCCCTGTGTCCTGTCCACCCAAAACCGAAGCGAGCTCATTGTGCTTGTGCTGGGAAGGGGACCTGCAAGTGAGGGTGCTGAAAGGCAGAGCTCAGGGGGCTCTTTAAGAGGCAGCAACCCCACAGGTACAAATGAGCCAGGAAAGAAACGTTCCTGTTGAGATGCTGCAACAGTAACACACGGAGGTGTTTTTATTTTGCTTAATTAGCAACACATTCAGGCCTGATTTTCATATTTCCCAGCCCATTTGTATTTGGGAAACACATCACAACACGAATGAATGTCATTGCTCTGACATAGGCAAAACCAGGAGCCTTTTGGTAGGCAAAGGGTGTCGTAGACCAGGACTGCAATCTTGCTTTGTTTTATTAAGACCTGAAAGAAATACTTCAATCCTGTTCTCACCACGGAGGGAGAAGGAAGTGAGGACTCAGAGGAGCCAAGTTCTGCCTCCCCCTGTTTTCCAGAAGAGCCCGGTGCTTGGGGAGCAGCACCAGGAGCCAGGCAAGACACACACACACACACACACCCTATACTGAAAATGGGGATAAAAACCTAATTCTGAGCACCCGGCTCTGTCGTGTGTGAGACCCATATGAAAACCACCAGTCTTTTGTTCACAGCTTGACCTCCTGGGCAGTGCTCCTGCTCTGTGCTGAAGAGATTCCCTCTTCCTTCCACTTGTCTGACTCCTGTGTAATAGAAGGGCTAAATGCTTATTACTTTTCTGTAGCCTTTTCCAGATGCCAATCAAACGTGTCTGGTTTGGGGGTTTGTTTTGTTTCTTTGTTGCTGTGACTATGCAGGATGCTCTATCTCCCTGTAATTACGGTTCCATCATTGTCTTGGCACGAAAACATCTGCTGTCTCCCTGCGATCTCCACTTCTCCTGTTTCTTTGGAGAATTTCATGGATCACGATGACCTTCTATTTTCCATAACATCTCATGCATCTCAGTGTACACAGCTGTTTCTCTTGCGTTCCCCTGTCTCTCCATCTACCTCTTTTTTTTTTTGTTTGGCTTTTTTTTTCCCCTCTATCAGCATCTCCAATGCATTCAGAATTTCAGCTCATCTGCTTATCAAATCAATATCTCACTTGCCATCTCCTCTGCCTTCGCAACCGCTGTAAACACGGCACCTTTGCACTGAAATGGCGGGTTATTTTCTCCTCTGAGCGCAGTTTGTCTTCCAGCTGGCACCTAAAGCCTTTGTTTGTTCTTCTCCTGTAACATTTTAAAGTTAATTTTCTCAACCTTTTTTTAAATTTGATTGTGATTCCGTTGTGCTGCCCAGGTACGAGGCCTGTCCGTGCCGCAGGGTGGACAGAGGATGTGGCTGTTGGAGGTGACGTCTGCCAGGGCCAAGCTCCGGCAGAGAGAGGGATCGGGAGGAGAGGAGATGTGCAGGGATGGGGACGGTGATGGGGAAGGGGCTGGAGAAATACAGGTTCGAGTCCTGGTTTTGTGTGACCTTGTTTACAGAGCACAGAGGTCCGTGAGTGTGATGAGCAGAGATACTTCAGGTTTTATTCCATCTTGGCACCTTTTATTACTAGGACTTAACCGGTGTGCCTGGTCTCTTAAAAAATATTCATAAAAAATCAGTTCTATGTCTGCTGTAGATGGAATAATAAAACTCTTGAGTATGACAGGATCTTAAATCTCTTCGCTTTCTTCCCCGTCTATAAAACCTTCATCCTGGTCCTCCCTTCTCCCACTCCCTTTCCTCTCCTGCCTGGGTGCTCCCGAGGGCAGGACCCCCCTCCCGCTGCTCTCCCTGCAGCTCCTCCCTGGACCACACACTAAATGATGCTCTGGCAAAACTAATCCTGAGAATATTAAAGCACATGGTTTGGTTTGGGGTTGTTTTTCTTTAAATCTTATTTACCCTCAACCTGTGTTCTTCTTACTCCCAGGCGAGGAACGCCCCTGTTCTTGAAGAGCTCTGCAGAAGTTTGGCACCTGGAAGGTGCGACTGAGAAATGGCTCTTTAGCTGTTAGCAAAAAAAAAGGGGGTGTGGGGTGTTGGGAGAGAGCAGGACGCAGGGTGGGGATGAATGAACCCTGTGATAACTTCTCAGAAGGACGGGGATCACAGTGCACACAGCAGCACAGCTTTCCCCTCTCTCAGGAGCGGAGCTGTTTATGCAGAGACTTGGTTTTTTTGTACAGCTATGCATTATACGTGGGTACTTGTATATAAGTAAGGCTGTAAAATCACAGATTAAGCAATTTATTCAGCCAGAAAGAGTTATGTTGCTGTCAGAGTGCATAATGACTACCTGATTGGGGAGGAAAAACACTGCTGGGAGGACGGGAAGCGGCGTGTTTGGGAAGGATCCAGCACTCTGTGTCCTTGCCCAGACGAAGCTGCCGGAGCGTTACCGACGGGCTCAGAGGGTCCTGGCAAAACTGACCGGCTGCTTGTGGGAAGGTGTGTAATGGGAACAGTTTTATGGTTTGAGGGTGGGATTTGGGTGGTCAACACAAACGCTGAGAGGGCTTCGCTCCTTTCTCTGACGCTGGGGCGGCCACGCTGCAGTTGGTGCAGGCAGGACAAGTCTCACAACCCCCAAATTCACTTGCGAGCCAGGTTGCCTGTGCAGGATCCAGTGCTTCGTCCTAACTTTGGTTCTGCTCTTGATCCAGCAAACTGGCTCCTGTGGAGCAACTCCTGCGTGGTAGGATGGCTGCGCTCACATGGACCCAGCTGGACAGATGGACAGAGCGGCCACAGCCTCGGCACGGAGGGATGCTGTGGCGCAGGTGGCATCTCCGGTCCCTCAGAGGCTCCTCAGGAGGTTAACGCCATCCAGCACGTAACACGGGACGCTGCTTGCTTTGTTGGCAAAACCAGGTATTTTCCCCAAAGCAAGTGCTGCAGCTGTTTTCTGCCCTCTCCTCCTCCATGTGCTCCCCGTCTCCCGGGTAAATCCCTTCGCCGCTCTCTGCCTCCGTTGAGCGGGTGCCAGGAGAGCAGGCACCTTTGCTGGGGCTCTTGTCCCTCTACAGGTTAGAGTGCTGCAGGAGAGCATGGCAGCAGCCTGGCTCCAGAGCGGGGTCAGGTCTCGGGCCAAGTGTTGGTCGGGAATGAGCCAAACCAGAGCAAAAGACACAGAAATGAAGCAGGGAATAAATGTTATAGGAAATAATCTCCGTCACTTAATGTACTCCCCTGGCTTTGACATACTTGGCTACTTCCTGGGCACTTCCAGATGAGCTGCAGCGTTGTCCCTCTTTCCTTTTGTTTCTCGTGATCTTTCAGAGACCTGGTTGCCCACTTCGCCCTCTCCCTTTACTTCTTGGTAATTTGTCTCCCCCAAATTTCTGCTGGAGCTTGTATTTTCCCCCCGACAACGTCTCTGGAGAATCACAAATGTGTAATACGTGTCCCCGCACTTGTATTTTAATAGCGTGAAGCAAAGCACATCAGCACAGGCAATTTCACATTCAACACATTATTGCTATTTAAAGCACAGAGGTATAAAAATGATTGGCAATCCCAGAAACCGTGGGCTGCTGCTGGCTGCCAGATTGTGATTTTCTAATACTGCCTGCTCCGTGCAGCCCTTCCCTCACCTTTGACTTGCAGATTTCCCGGCGCCGAAATAGCAAAATCATTTTGGGTTGTAACAGGCTGAAAAGAAGTAATTATCATTAGATATAGAGGGGTGTGTGTGTGTGTGTGTGTGTGTGTGTGTGTACTGAGTGGCTGGTCAGTGTCTCCAGCTGAGCAGCCTTTTGCATTTCCCCAGCTTTGCCAATGGGTTTTACCTGAGCTTCTGGCATTCAGAGGGGAGCGGGGGTGGACGGGCGAGTGAGATATTGTTTTGTCTCCCCGTTGTCGTTGTGGGAGAGGGAGGGCAAGCAGGCTCCGTCCCGGGGACGGTGATGTACGAGGGCTCGTGATTTTCTTTTTCTCAGGGCTGTAATAGAGATCTCTCACTGAGCAGAAAGGTGTTAGTTGTGTCAGTGCTGTTTACATAAATACGTTGCTCTGGGTTAATGTACAGCGTGATTAAAGATTAGACCTTTATGAATTCCTGTTTAAGGCAACCTTACCCTGGTTACATTTGATATGAGGTAACAAAAAAAGAGCCATTCTTCCATGAAAATAAGACTTTGTCTTTGCTGGAAATGATGGCCCTGGAGTTTTTTTAAATATGCCATTTAAAATCTGGTGAGTACAGTGTAGTTTTTTTCCTCAGTGCTGCTTTCCGAGCTCTCTCCTCTGTGCCCTGCCACAGGGTGTCCTCTGGCTGGTTGGATGGAGGAAGGCAGGGACATCCTCACATCCTCATCCTCATCCTCATCTCTGCTACATGAGGAGATGAGGCCGCTGCAGTCTGCTGGGGCTGATGGCTGAGCTTGTGGGGCACATTTTGTCCTTCCTCTCTGCCATCTTCCTCACATGGACCGATGGCTCGGTGGGGGACAAGCCAGTCGCAGCGTGTGGTCCAGGCTGGGACGAGGGCGATGCCGTGGGGACAGTGGCAGCATGCCCTTGGCATGGATGGGTCTGCTCAGGTGGCAGCGGTGTGGGGCAGGAACAGCAGGGCTTCTGCCACCCTTCCCAGCAGGGCCAAACCTCTGCTCTTCACCATGATGACTTGCCCAAAGAGTGATGTCCCCAGCCCCAGTGATGTCCCCGTGTCCTGCGGAGGGGAGTCCCTGCCTCCCACCAGCAGTTTGCTGGCAGCACCCACGCTCACTGCCCGGGGTGGGGGAGGATGTCTGCCACCAGTGGAGCTGGAACCCAGCTCAGTCATTGACCACGGTGACATGAAGCAGCAGCCTTTCTCTTCTCCAAAAATCTTCCTTCCTGTTCCCCACAAGCAGCAGAGGAGACAGGGCACACAACCTGCTGGCTCCGGGGGGATTTACTCACCCGCTGCCAAAGCCCCGGGGTGCCCAGTCCCCAAGCTCCTCACAGTCCCTCCCCCATATCATGGTTATCAGTGGTGGGACGTGCAAGGTGTCCTCACCCCACATCCCCTTGCCCTGAGTTGCCTTTTTGGGGCTGGGTGAGCTCTTCCTCCCCTGCTGCCGGCCCTGGACCCTCTCCACATGTTGGTGCAGGTTGCTGTCTTAATACTTGTTATACTGGTCTTGTTGAACTGGTGAACTGGTGGTGTGGCCAGAGCTGTGCACTCTGCTGGCCGTGCTCGGGGCTTGTCTGCCAGCGGGGTGTGCGGCAGGGGCTCGCCATCGAGCACGGTGCCAGGGACACCAGGAAATGGGAGATCTTTGAGGCTCTCTTGGAGGAATCTTGGTGTTTTGCAAAGATGCAGATGGTGCAAAGCCCTGGCAAAACGTCACCCCTGGAGGTGAAGGCAGGGTCAGGCAGGGAGACGGTGGCAGCACTTTGTCACCATATTTACACTTCCACCGGCCCAACGTGAAGCATTTGGCTCTCCTCCACTTGCGGAAGGGATTAGCTACTTCATAACATCCAGACAAGATAATCTCTCCAATTTTGCCAGGAAGAAGTCCCTGACAAAGAGCAGCAAAGCTACAATGATGCCAGATGAGGCAGTAATTGAGTTTGCCTTCGTATTGCTTTCTCGGCTAAGTTTGGGTTGGTTTTAATCCTGGGGGTTTTTGTTGTTGTTGATACGGAACAGCTAAATATTGT
Organism: Jacana jacana; assembly: GCA_013400555.1. Lineage (NCBI taxonomy): Eukaryota > Metazoa > Chordata > Aves > Charadriiformes > Jacanidae > Jacana > Jacana jacana. The sequence continues at coordinate 7,877 of VZTM01011629.1, forward strand.
CCCCATATTGATCCAAACCGGCTGTGTTCTATCTATGGCAACTGGCAGCAGTACAGGAGGTGAGCAGAAAGGCAGGAAGGAGGAGCTGTAAAAAGTTTTTTAAACTTCCTTGTGTTTGTTTGTTTTCAAAAAGAAAAAACTTTAAAAGCGATAAAGCCTGGATAATTGTTACTGCCCATCACCTGCTCCGTTGAGTGACTTGTATTAATGGGGGGATTGTAATCATGCTTGTGTCAAACGGATGCACGGGGCTGTCACCAGGGCAGGGACACGCTGTGGTCCTCATGGTGGAGCAGGAGCCCTTTGCTGCCCAGAGCTGGGGACAGCCCCACTGCAGGAAACGAGAGGAAAAGGAAGGAAGGGAGTCAGTGAGGTGAAATGTGGCTTCCCTGATGTCTCTCGGCATTTAAAAGGCAGCACCTGACACAAAACTGAGGTCTTCAGCCCCTACACCACAGTATCATGGTATCAGGGCATGGTAAAGCCTGTAGGGTGTTCTCCAGAGACCAGAAAATGGTATCCCTGGCCCCAGCTGGGTGCCCAGAAGGAAATGAACCTGAGATGTGAAATAAATGGTGCAAGTTTCCAAAAGTTTTTGAGAATAATAGATTAAAATGTCCTGGCTGTCCTGACCACGTTCCTGCTGGTGGATGCTCGGGAGGGGAGAGGCTCACGCTGTGTGAGGGGTAATGCATCACTGGAGCAATGCTGCTCTGATGAGGCATTACGCTAATACATCACGAGAGCAACAGAGCTTTAATGATGTATTACTCCAAAATGGCCTCAATTGGGAAGAACAAATTCAGGGGACTCTGTCCACCCCAGCTAGGTATTACCCAAATTCTCCAAGTTTTCCTTAAATGAGTGTCCTGATAAGAAATAGCATAAAGAGTAGCTGCTGAGGATCCTGGCGGGTCTCCAGGTGTGGTTCCCAAATGATGTGGAGATTTTGGTTGGGAAAGGTGAGGCTGAAGTGTTCTCAAGCTCCAGCTGAGCAAAGGTCACCCTCTGGAGTGCCAGCACACGGCTGGCCTCAGCCTTCTCAACCAAGTCAGCACCAGCTCCGCTGGAAACACTGTCACCTCGGGTCTGTGCGCAGCTGGTGGCCCAGCCCAGCAAGCCCAGTGGCTCAGCCCAGTGAGCCCCAACCCAGACCTCCTGTGGTCCTGCAAAATGGGCAGGCAACATCGCATACAGCAGGCGTTTGCCAGCACCATGTTATCCCAGCAATATTTTAAGGATAACATAAGAGGCTGCCTCCAGTCTCGGCCTCCAAGCAAAACACATCATGCTTATTTCCTTTCTCTGCTCGCTAAGTAATAGCCACATATATTTTTAAAAGGATTGTCCTTTGGAGTCTTTTTATTTGTCATCTAGCATCAAAGCTCTAAAGGTCACATTTTTCAAGTTCTTCCCTTGGAGCTTCAAAGACTATACATTTACTTTAAACAAAAAGAAAAGAAAAAAACCCAGCAATTTTAGAAAACCGCTCCACACCCAGGGGCTGGGCAAAGCCCTAAATATCCCCACCAAAGCTCAATGCACCCGACTCGGCTTAAGAGCAGCTTGATTTTGCTTAGCTATAACCAGTTCATAAGCGTATTTACACTTACAACTTGCACATTTGTAGTTGTCCCTGTTCAAAAACAAGTTACCAAGCCCAACTGTTAAACACCCAGTTCTTACTTCGGTTAGTTAAATGCAACTGATTCTGTGCCAGCCAGGTTTAAACTGATTCAGAAAGGCTTGCACAGAAAATCCCACAGCTGACCTGGGTTTGGGTCACTTCTGCTTCAGCAAGTGCAGCTCTGCAGACCTGGCCTGAAGCGGATTCTCCAGGTGGGGGGAGAGACGGGGGGTCCCCATGCTGCTGGGGCAGGATGGAGGGGATCTGCACGACGGGGTACGTACACAGCCCCTCCTTTGGTGGAATTAGGGTGTGAGTTAATTGTGCCCAGGCTGTGGAAGAGAAAGGTTGCACCCAATCTGGCACAGCACCTGCCGAGACAAAGAACTTTGCACTAACCTTAACTGGGCAGAGTGGATTTTGCACTGGTTTGGTGGGTTTTTTTGAGGCACAGGGATGTAGTGTTTCTGATCCCACACTGAGAGCTCTCAACCCGGCTCCCACAGTTGTAGCTGGAGTGATTTAAGATTCAGGTTTTATAAACCTCCCTCTCCCAGGGTCCCAGTTGGCCCCAGCTCCAGGCTCTGTCCCCCATCATGCTGTAAGGCACGTGGCTCCAGGTGGGGCCACTCGGGATGGGATGGAGAGTGTCATCTGGACAACATCAACCTGTCACGTTCAGCCAGAACATGTGGCAGGGCATCTCTGCCAGTCTAACCTGGCTGTGGCCACCTCAGGAGGACACACCATACCCCATCTGGCATGAAATTAGAGGGGAGAGAGACAATGCCCGGCCAGCTGAGAGCCGTCCATGTGACATTAGCCCATCAAAGTGATTGGAGTAAGGATGAAGGGGCAGAGGGACTTTGTCAGAGGGTAGTGCTTCACGTGTGATGGCAGCAGGTCTCGATTTGGTATCCTGGAGTCTGAAAACCAGGTTTGTTGTGTTGCTAGTTGTGGCTTGCGTGGGCTTTTATACATGCTTAACTGTGAAAATTAAGCCACCATGTGGCAGGTGGGTGATGCAGGAAGAGAGATGAAGGACCCAAAGGTGTGGATCTGGCTCAGAAGGACGGAAAAGAGCGTTATCATACATCTCATCACCCAAAATATCTTTTGGATCTTACTTTCCTGACAAAGCCTGTTCAAATTGTTTGCATGGCCTGATCATAACAGCAATGAAAATTCCAGTTGAACTTTTGCCAAGAAGGGTCAAGTATGTCAGGACCAGTTGGTTAATTATGTTTACATCTAAATTGCTGCAGTAGATCTTCACTTCCTCGAAAGTGATTTTCCTCTGCCCTTTAATTTCATAGAGCGATATGAAAGACATGAATCTTCATGAAACTACTCTCCTAATGCAGCAGAGACTCCACAGTGTTTGCAGCCCTTGTGTTTTATCACAAGAAGTCCCAGGGGAGGTTCAAGGTAGGATCCTTGCCATCTCAGCTCAGCAGTCAGAGAAAGCCAAATAAATAAAGCAGGGAGTCGGCAAAGCCCTGATTCAGCAAAGGCATGAGCACAAGTTCAGCATTAACCTCTGCTTAAGATGATTTGGAAGAAAAGAGTTAATCTCGTGGCTGCCCAAAAGTCAGACCAGGAATCTGGGACCTTGACAGCCGGCACATCGGTGTCTTAAATCTGAGGGGAGAGGTTGCTTGAAGATGAGGAATTTCTTAAATATGGGAAAAGAACACTCCCTGGAATTAGGATGTTTCTCAGTAATAACTCAAAGGCTGTTTTTTGGTCCATGGCCAGACATGGTCGTCTGGCGTGGTGTTGGCCAAGGTATTGATGCCCCAAGGGAGGATGATATTTGGGCAGCAGCATTTGTGGATGGATGAGTCCAGAAGAGGCTGACATGGGACTTCTCCTCACTCACATCCCCTCGCCAGGCTCCAGGCTGGGCTGCTGGGGTCGAGGCTGCAGCTCAGTGGTGGGCTGCAGGGGTTGGGTGGTGTCAGTGGGACGTGGCTCCCACGAGTTCAGCATAGCTGTGGCTTCGTCTCTCCTGATCGCCGTGTCCTTATCTGATCTGCGCCCCTGTAATGATGTGGTTAGAATGAAATTACGGTGTTTTAATGTAGTTTACAGCTACATTCACCAGGCACTCTTCTTCCTGACGTACGGTGCTGGAATTTAAGATGTGGCCGGAGGCTGCGTGTGACTTCTCGTCTCCCGGCCTTGTTGCAGCCTTCCCACCCACAACACCTGGGCCTGGCCAGAAGGGCAGACTCGGGAGTCCAGTCCCACATCTGCTGCTGCAAAGATGGTGAATTACGTTAAAGGGAAATCCAGGATGGTGTGTGGGGGGGAACAGACACACAGGACACACCAAGGAGCCTGTGAACAGCCCCTCCATTCAGTGAGCGAGGCTCCTGCCTGCACCCGGGAAGGTGAGCGTTTGAGTCCATCACTGGCGAAACTGAGACTTTCATGCCCACTGAAGAGCTGTGCTGAGAGAGCCCAAAGCCTCGCTGGAACTCTCCTGCTCCTGTCTCCTTTGATGTTCATGAACTAAATGGTCATGGAATGTCCCCTATCAGCACTAAGAATTATTTGATTAGCTGGAGAGAGGTAAATAAACTGGTAAACTCTCTAAAGTCAGTGGGGAAACACCAGAAATTGAGGCTTTTGCCATTTCCTGTGGGCTAGGGGTGCAAAACTTCAAAATTGGGACTATTGGCCAGAGGAGCCTTTAGCTCAGATGGCTGCAGGGATGAAATGCTCCAGATGGAGAGCAGCGACCACTGCGGTGCCTCTCCTCTGGGCAAGGGGACGTGGTGGGACGTGTCCTCCCCGTGCTCCCAACAGCCAGGCAAATCAGGACAGTTCTTTGTTCCCACCACGAGGTCAGCCACTGAATGCAGATGCTTTGGGACAGAACCACACGACGGAGATGATCTGCAGAGCCCCGCAGAGAGAATGCCTCCCTTGACCTTCTCCTCGGGCCTCACTACTTATGGTCTCCTACCCCCGAGCCTTGCCAGGTCGCGCAGTGTGTCCAGACCTTGTCGCAGGGTCCCTTGGATCGTCCCTGTCAGTGGGGGTGAACTCACATAATTGGGAGGATCCCCATCAGCTACGGAGAGTCGCTTTGCTTGTCAACCCCTCAGGGTGTTCTCAGCAGTTTTGATCTGCCTGTTGGAAATTTACAGCAACGGTGCCCTCTAGGGAGTGACTTGTTTTTCCTACCCCTGATTCAGCTTCAGACTCGTGAATTTTAAGTGCATATGCATATATAACTGTGTGTCTGTATTTGTACAGATACTGCCAGTGCACGTTCTGCAGTAATTCTCCTTGGGTGCTCTTGCTTTCTCCCGCAGCCAATTTTTTTGAATGACATGGAACTGATAATGAATGTGGTCTCAGCACCAAATGATGGGGCCGGCTCCGCTCATTCCCCCTCTCCTGGTTTTCAGCAAGAATGTGAGAACTTGCTGTGTCTATTTTAGATTCCATCATGAAAGGAATAATTGAGATTGAGATTCTTAGTCACTCAATGCGGAAGGTCAGGGAATTAATGCTGTGTTACATCCAGACCATTCATTTACTCTGCCTTGGGTTTTTTTTCTTTCCTTAACTGTCTGGTGGGGAAAACAAATGTGCCACAGAGAAGGTAAAGCATCTTCAACGCTGCGCACATCCCCAGCCTTTGATAATACACACTGTTTATCTTTATTTTGGGGGTGTTCCAGGGTAGTTTTATCATCATAATTGATTAGTGGCGACAGGGAAAAAAAATCTAGGAGTAAGAGGGAGAAATGATTCCAGTGAATCCATAGACTCAGTTGTAGCATTGATCTGCTTCTGGGAATTATTTATAGCAGAAGATTCATAGTTAATAATATTGGTTTGGACTTCAGGAACAGTTTATCAGAGGCTCTTAAAGGCCTTTGGTAACAGTTAATCAGGTAGAAAAATAAGGTAGACGGCCTCGTTTTGGGAGAGGGAAGGAAATGGGATTCCTGCCATGACTCTACCCACAACTATTTGTGGCCCAAAAACCACATCGCCCCATGGTGCAGCCCCAGCAGGCAACAGTGGCATTGCCTGGGCTCTTAGGGTCTTCAGCCAGGGCTACAGATGCAGCCCAGGGATGTCCTCCAGCATGGCCATGCACGGCAGGGCAAGGCTGCTGGAAACCACTGTCCCATGGGGAGCAGCAACACGAGGGGTAACTGAGGTTGCTGGGCTATTTCTAAGCACAGACACATGGGGGCTGGATTTCCAGCTGCTCTCAATTGGTGCTGTTAAGGAAAGGTCCTTGAAAAAAACAATCCTTCCTAAAACCCTCCATAAGATGAAGTAAAGGTGCCTGCGAGACGGCCACCTCCACCAGATCAAGCAGGGAGAGCTGCACAGGGACAAAACAAAACCCTTCTCTCCCCCTGCCTCTCCTCCTCACTTTGTTTTTGTTTTTTTTTTAACTTAATTGATCTGCATCCTGCAATCCTACCCGCAGGAGAAATGACAGGTCTGAAAAAAGCAGGAGGATTTGTTTGGAGTGGTCTTGTTGGGTCTTTTGGTGTATATATATAGAATTGCCTGGAAGTAGTAAATAGAATTAAACACTGTAGTTCTGAAAAACAGAATTCTCAGGGCTGACTGTTGATTTCAAAGCTGATGAACACAAAGCAGGCTTTGAAATCTCTCCTCACAGAGCTTTCCCCCCTTCTCCCCCCTTATCATCTAAAAGATGGGCCTGATAGTATTGGGGTTTTATTCTTCTTTTGAAACAATTGAAAAATACCATTTTCTCAATTATGATGAAAATCTCAATGTTTTTAATAAGGTCAGTGTAGTGTCTTCATTAGCAAGATGCTGAAATAACTTGATGCAGACCAGGAATGTTCACCAGGAAAAACTTCAGTGTCTACCCAAAAAGAGCCACCCTTGCACTCGGTGTGAACTGGTATTGCTCCCCTAAAATTACTGGTTCTGGGATGACCTCCTCCAGTTTAGGGACTGGCCGGGGTGGTTATAAATAGCTCCTGTGTGCACAGCCAAACTCAAGCGGCTTTTTAGGGTTTGTCCCTGGCAAGGGGCTGGAGAAGGGGCTGGTGTGGGGTCCCTGCAGACCCTGTGGCCGGGCAGCGCCTTGAGCTCACCACTGGGACCTGCAGGTGGATGCTGAAGGATGGAGAGGCTGAAACAAAACAAAATAAAAATTATCTAAGCTGTGAGGTCTGCACTCAGCTGAAATGACCTACAGATGTCAGAGGACATCTGCCGGGTGCTGTGCTCTTGGAAGCCTGGCCTCCATTACCGACGCCAGGGACGGGTAGAAAACCTTCTCCCGGTTCTTTGGGGATGTGGCCAGTATCTGGCCAACCCTCCCTGACTGGTCTGACACCACTGCCCCCCCGGGGGTGCCGTTTCCTTCCTGCAAGCCGTATTTTTCCCGAGGCAGGGCCGGCAAAGCTTATCTCCTGGTGCCTTTCTGCAGCTTGCACCAGGCACTGGGGGGTAACGCCGAAGGCATCAAGAAGACCAATTGTTTGCAGTGACATATTCTGCATTTTAAATGATCTTTGATTTCCTGGCAGCTCCCCTGAGTATCACCCCTCCATAACGCCGTCTAAATAATGCCTGTCAGGTGAAGCCACATCTGGGCAGCTGGCAGGCCGGTCCGCGGAGCGCTGTTAGTCATCGGGGACTTCCGAAACCCACCGGCCGATCAATCTCAGGAACTTACTAAATGATAGATGGAATATAATATAGGTCATTATTTCTTCCCTATGCACGAAAATGAATTATTCAGTAAAGATTTAGACCCTTTTTATTACGCCACTGAATTTATAGGGCACACGAAGCGTAAATGCAGATTTCTCCAGCCCCAGATAGATGGGCTCCTTCTCCCGGCGGCGGGAGTCAGACGGCCGTTCGGGCATCACCGTCTGCCCCACGGGCAAACGTCCAAAGGGCTGGGGCACACACTGCCAGGTGGGCCACCAGGACGTCACCTAGCCCAGCTTTCTGACTTGGCACAGGATCTGCAAGAGCCCCAGCTGGTTTAGGAGCCCAGGATTTATTTCTTTCAGAACTGAGGCTCTCTGCACCCACGCGTCTTCACTGAGAGTTGAGTCCCCTGTTATTTAGGCCTCGTAAATGTCTGTCTTTAACAACTCGGTCCCCGGGCTGTGAAAGGGGGTTGGTGTGTATGGAAAGGAAACCAGTAGGGCTGAAACCTGTTAATGAGCAGCGGGTGCTGTACGAGCGCGTGGACAGATGTGGACAGATGTGGTCTTCCCGAATTCCGTCTACGGAGCTGCCGTCTAGAGTGTGGGTTGGTTTATGTGGCCAGCAGTAACTTTCCTTGTTACTGGAGTAAATGCTCCAACTTTTAATTGTGCGGCTAGGGAGACTGGTACCGCTGCCCAGCAGTTGCAGATGTCAGCTTCGCAGTTCGTTAGCTGCTTCCCAAACTCTGCTGGGAGTCCTGGGGTTTAGCGTGAACGTTAGAGCTCAGAGAGGAGGAGAGCAGAGGGCAAAGCTGCAAACGTTCCCTGCTTTGGGGAAAAGGCTGGGGATTGGGGCTGGAGCAGCACCTTCGGGGACGGGTGCTGTCTGCTGCTGCCTCCACGGAGCAGGGCAGCGGGTCCTGGTTTGTCACCCGTGGGGTGCAGGCACTGAACACCCCTCCCCAGGGCACCCCCAGTGAAGTGGCTGTGGCTTTTCTTCACTGGAACTGGGGGCAGTGGAGGGGTCAGTCCCTGGTTTAGGGACTTTGTAAGGTCAGTTCCTTTTTTTCACGCTGACCACAGAGGGTTTGGGGACAGAAACAGGGCAGCTCTGACCCCAGCTTAATGCAGGTGCGTCAGCTCCTCGGGTTTGTAAACCTCCCCACCGGCCAAACCGAACACGGTCATGGAAGGGTGGCAGGAAAGGAGCCGAATTTGGAGATCTCTGCAGCGTCTGCTGGAGAAATAGCAAAAATGATGGAATAGATGGAAAGCGGTCACCTGCCTGAACCCAGCCCCGTCTCTGGGAACAGTGGAAAGAGAAAGTACTGATAAAGTCTTGCAACAGCCATTTGACCTGTGATTTTCCCCGATGGAGGGGATAACAGTGGAGATTTTAATATATAGAAATCCAAATTTTATTTTCTCCCCGAGCTGTAATCAGCTCTGCTGAAGTTCCCTCTGTCCATCAGCAAAATCTGTCTCGTGCTTGTTCTTTCTGGAACCCCTTTAAAATTCTGCACCGCGGTCAGGGAGATTAAAGGGGTAATATAACCCCAGGAACCGCTCTCCCGACGAGTAATTTCCCGGTGATTATGACAAGAAATAGCTAAGATCTAAAGGAGGCTCAGAGTGGGAGGTGGGAGGTGGGGAGGGAGAAAAGGACTGTTCTTTCATCCCCTCCATCCGTTCACTTTACACACAGGTGCTGCTCATCCCACTGGGCCAGGGCCAGCCCAGCTCCTGTCCCAACTGGAGCAGCCTGGGTCTTCCCTGCCCACTGGGGGACCCCCTCTGACGAGGGGACAGAGACCCCCCCGCCCCACCATGCTGCTCAACATGAATGCAGCCCTTCATGGCTAAACAAACACAGTAGAGTCATAAAACGGTTAAGGGACCTTAAAGCCCACCCAGTGCCACCCCCTGCCCTGGGCAGGGACACCTCCCACCAGACCAGGTTGCCCCAAGGCCCCTCCAACCTGGCCTTGGAGACCTCCAGAAAAGGGGATTTGATCCCATTTTTACGGGGATCTGCATCAAACAGGAAGAAGACTCTTTCTCTGCCAGGCCTGACCTACCGGACGCGTCCCACGACCTCTAATTAGCTCCTTGTTCATTAGTGACTGCTGGAAATCGCATTTACACACTGCCCCCACCCCCGGCAAAAAGACTATAATCCCTGCATTGGAGGTAGCTGC
>VZTM01011634.1:0-14647 GCA_013400555.1 Jacana jacana
ATTAACATACCATTTCCATCAGTTCTATCAGACATACCACTGACATTTCAGGTCCTCTGGCATGGATCGTGTGAATGTAGAAGTCAGCAGTCCAGGGTTTTCTGTGTTGCCCCTTGAATGCCTCTCACATCTTACCTGGAGAAGCTATCTCTAATGTTCTCTGTTTGGAAGTGCTAACCTGAAACTTAACAAGAAGAACTTAAGGTGCAGTGACATTTTTGTCAGATACCTGCTAGCAGCTGAGCTAATGAGAAGCTCTTTTTACAGAGATCATGAGACAGTTGTAGGCTTGTAAGTGGTTTGTTCATACTTACCTGGGCTGGATTGGAACAAGCAGCCAAGAGCTGAAGTGCCTCAGGTCCCATCACCATAAAGCTTTCATTCCACCAGTTGCTGTGCTTTAGTATGTGACATTAGGAATACACCGTGTAAGTGTCTTCTTACAAGGGACTAAGCTCCATTACATTCTGAAATTTTCTGTGTCAAACTTAACTCTTGATTAAGCCAGTATATACCTAGTGAAATAAAAGCTGTTGATTTAAAAAAATTATAAACCAGGAAAAAATCCAGCCTTCTGCTCCTACAGTCCTCGCAATCTCCTTTTTAGATCCATATGTAACAGAGCCCACACATTCCTGATGCACACCTGGTGCAAACCATTCCAGATAATTTCTCAGCAGATTTTGATATTGTCACAGTTGCTGCCATAAACTCTGCCATGGTGAGAATATTTGTATAGTTCAGAGCACACGACCTTCACATTATCGTCTGTGTTGCAATGTGATGTCAAGAAATGTGAGGTTTAATCTGACTAAACGGGTTTTTATCTTAAACATTTTCTCTTTTGGAATCGGATCCCGTCCCTGTGAAGTCACCAGAAAACTCTTTTGAATTAAAGCAGAACTTGTACTGAAGCTTTACCATGGGCATGCCTTTCTTTTTTATTGTATGTCTTTAGGATTAAAAGGGGATAAGTGTAAGAATAAAAAAGACAGGAGAATGAACGTCAAAAAAAAGGAACCTTTGAAATAAGATGTTTTACAAATAACTCAAATACATTTACAATAAGCTACATAGCAGATAGGAGATGTGACTGGGAGGTTTTTGTAATGTTTTAATGTGGAGAACATAGCCAGGCTTAATCAAAGATGGACAGTCTGCATTTGATAGAAGTGGCAGCTGGTGGCTTTTCTAGTCCAGGATCCTGTAAATAGCTGAGCAGGCATTTAATGTAGATCTTTCAGGTCATAAATTGACTCTGCTCTTTATTCTCCATGTCATTGTACCACCCAGTTTGGAAATATTGCTTATATCCTTCTGAAGAAAGCTTCAGAATTGCCAGTTTGCCTTAGCAGGGAAGCTGCAGGTCCAGACTATTTCCTTATGCAAAGTGCTGGTGGCACTTTCCCAGCTGCAGAGTGCCCCGAAGTTGAGTGTCCACTAGAGAATTAAAGATCAGAAAAGCTCTGGCCCACAGCTCAAGCACATCAAGGAAAGCAAAAAGATGCTAAAAACTTTCCTGTACAGCAGTTGACTAGCCCTCTAAGAGTATAGTAAATAGGTGAATGCTACTCTGTGGAAGTTGGGGAGTGCTTTAACATGGTCTTCAAGAAGACCACAGTGGTGTCCATAAGTGAAGAAAGGCTCTGTAAGCATATGGTCCCAGCCATGTATGTCTTTTTGTGCAAGCAATCCCTTTCTTAACTAGTTGCCTTCAAATGGTTAGATTCCTGTGGTTTTCTATGTGAATAAAGGCTTGGCCTATCATTTCAGTTCTGATTTCATTGCTGGTGAGTATTTAGAAGTCTCTGTCACAAGACTAAGGATTTAATTGTCACTTTGCTTGCCAGTCCCTCCAGAGAGGCTGAAGCGTGTGGGAGCAAAGGTGTATATGTCAGTCGTTCCCATGGATAACTGGAGGACCTTCAAATCTCCATAACCATTGATATAACACTGTTCAGCTACTAAAAATTCCACAGTCTTTAAGTAGAAAAAGTCGAATTCCCTTCATGCTCCTAACTTGTTGTCTTCTGCAAAAAATACATGTTTCCCCAGATGGGGTTTCTCTTAAGAGATAGGACACCTTCCCTTTTTTTCCTTCTGTATTTAATCATCCATTATGTAGTCCATCTGCCCTCTTGTGGTTTCCTTTTTGATCTTTCCACTTTTACTTTGCATTTTTCAGAGACTTCTTGACTATTTTATATTTCCTGTTCTGTAAATGTGGGATGAGCTCACGAGTCAAGTTTCACGGTGTGATGTGTTTTCCTAGTCTGAGTAATTCTAAAATCCATTTTTAGTTTTGGATGAGGCTGGGAATTAGTTGCAGCCCTGGAAAGACACCCAGTGTCATGAACAATATGGTCAGTTCTTAGGAGTTTTCCCAGTTGTTCTAACAGTCTGGGGGGAAAGTCCTTTCTCCTAATTCTAGAAGTTCTCCAGTCCAAATGTATTTTTAAGGTGTTTCTCAGTTGGCATGTCTCTTTTAGGGGATGGCAAGTGGGTTTTGAGGGCTGCTGTTCTGAGAGATGTGAAATGGTGGAATTAGAGAATGATGAACGGCAGATGCACAGCAATCCTAACACCTCCAAAAGGAAGGAGAGCCTTTAACTAAGAACTAGATGTCACAATCTCTTAGCCTACATTACCCTCAGCCTGATGAGCACTATATCCCATGCATTAACATTATTGACATCAGTAGGGCTAGTTGTTAAAAAAATGGTTTGTAAGAGTGGTTTTGCATTCACCTTGGCAATTGGAACTCTGTAGGGCAGTAACAGGAGGACTTTGTGGTGTGTGGTTATATCATGTGGTGCAGGGATGCTCACTGTATCAGCCAGTGATAAGGGGGAAGTGCCCTATTCCTCATTATCATTTGTCCTTCTAACAGAGTAATTACTAAATCTCACGTCCTGCCATCATCACAAAAGGATGTATTTGAGAAGAAAAGTGCTTCCCAGTGCAGTGTTATTGGGTGCTGAACTCAGATCACTCAGAAGAAATCACGCATTTGATTCCTGTTTGTGATTTTGACTTATTTCAAATGCTTTTCAGATCTGTCCCCCCAGATGGTGCAGCTGAGGTGTGTGTGGGAGGAAGCAGCTTCTTAGAAGGGACAAGGTCTCAGGGGTTGTCTTCTAGATACTGCATTGTACAACCTTTTTAAAACCACTAGAGCTGGCTGAGGTGTGTGCTAGGATTTGCTGAATGACACACTAAGACTTAACTAATTTGACACTTACTTTCGTCATATTTTAGTTTCCAGGAGTCAGGTAGGGTGGGAGGGGGGTTGTCATCTATTTCTGAACCCCCTGTTCCACAAAAAACATGCACGATGCCATGAGGCCCTTCCATTCTTTATAGCTCTTTTGAGACTTGTGGGACAGCACAAATGAAGTGACCCTGTATCTCACTTCATGAGACTCGTTAAGTGTGTGTATGGGAAGTTCAGTGCTGAAAAAGCCAAGTGGTTGTCAAAGGTTCCCAGGACTGAGCACAGAAAGTGAGGGAAATAAGAATGGGCTGCTGTTGCATTTTAATATCCCTTAGTTTGGAAAGAAGATCTAAATATCACCACTAAAAGTACCCCACAGGTATTTCTAAGCCTATATGAGTTCTGAAAATCGAGGAAGCTGGAAGCTGCTTCCAGGAAGCCTGAGGGTGTATCTATATAGAGAGCTGCAGACAGGCGGAGGGTGCTCATCCCACACTCAAGTTTACTGGCTGCAAGCCAGCTGTGAACAAGGACCAGGTACTGCTATTTTAGCACAGACCTGGGCTTCAGCTAACCATGCTCTCTGCTTCTGGCCAACAGGCTCTTGTCTCAAGAGAGAATTGTTTGCTTTCAGAAGTTCCTCTGTTCATGTTGGTACTCTTGCAGCCACTGAAAATTAAATTCTCACCATTTGTGACTCTGTCATAAATCTGAAGCCTTTCTTTGCTTCTCAGAATGTTTAGTAAATGCAGTAAAAATATAATTCAGACTTATTTCAGACTGTGACAGAAAGCGGAGCTGCAAGACCTTTTCACTACTGATTGCTTGCATGGTGCAAGCCACTCTGGCCTTGCTAAACATATCTCAAAAGGTATGTTTGATAACAGAAGGGTAGGATCTTTTTCTCATTTGAATAGAAGTTTACTTACTGCTGGGTTTCTCACTCACTAGGCTGTTTGAGTCTTGAATTGTTGTGAGTTAACACAGAAGGACTCCTGAAAACAGAGAAATAATAAAGAAATAATTGTATTGTATTTGTATTTATCCCTTGCTCTATTAATAAAGTAAAATTCTTGTCAACTGAACAAAAAAATCCCCAAAAGACAGGGCTTGGCCTTACAAACGTTAAAGCCTTGAGCCCAGCCTCAAATTTAGTTTAACTTTAGTAAATCATATGTGTCTGCTATCTGTGATTATTTATTGTTCAGGATGAGGACTTACATATCAAGACCCAGAAGGAGAGCACATAATTATCACTCTTGCCCTTCTTCCATAAAGCAAAATTAAATTATGGCATCAAGGTGATGCACCCTTCTAAATGGAGCTCCTCTGGTGTGAGCTCTAAAGTGCAGCTGATTCTGTTCGCAGACAGATGCTGGAATTGCGTAGGTGTAAGGAAAGAAGTGTACTGACTATGGAACAAGCAAACAAAACCAAAGCAAAAGCCTATCCTGCAGACTCTCAGAAGTTAATTGTTTTTGCTCTTTTATCAAAAAGCTTAGTTGGTTTCTTCAGAAGTTAAGGGGTAGAGGGAATCAAAAGAAAGTAATTTCATTATTTCAGTCTGTTCTGAAAGTCTGTGTAACAACTTTTGAAAGAAGACTTTTCATTTTAGGACAAAACTTCAGCTTTATGTCCCAGATCTTGCCTCCAAAATATGACAACAGTTGACATTCTAAGCTTCTTCTAATAATTACTTAACTGGAATATTAGAAGCCTGCAGAGGTATCAGCATTCATGACAATAAATTTGGTCAGCGAGGGTTACTTAATGCTACCCAAAAGTTACTGGAATAATTTGAATTCTGGGCTAAATTGTGTGTTGAAGCAACTGTCACAGTTCTGGTAACTTCTGTGAAAACTGACCAGTTGTTATTACCATGAAAATCTAACCTGATTTTTTTTTTTAAAAACAGCAATCTCTATGTGGCTTCTGTGAAATGTAACTTTTTTTTTTCCTAAGCAAAAGTGAGTTGTAGTAACATTTAAATTGTCTGTTGTCTAGGCCTGTGGTTACCTAGATTGTATAATGCTTAAATTTAGTTGCTGAAAGGTTATTTTTCCTGAGTCATTGCAGAGGAGTAAACCTGGATTCCAGGTATAGGATGTGTTTTTCTAAGAGGTACCTAAGCAAAAAAAAAAAAAGGAGTATGATAAAGCAGGGAAATGTATTGTTCTTCATTGTGCTTGGGACTGTGTATGAAAGGTAAAGGCTTTTGAACTATTTATACTATGGATTTGGTTTTCAATTGTAAGGTTTCTGAGTTTAAGCAGAAGTAATCCTTATTAAGAAAATGCAAGTGGCAAATGGTTAGCTTTTGTGCTGTAGAAATTATGTCACAAATATTATGGCATCATAATATCTTATTTAATCATAGATTAGGGTTATAGTTCTGCTGCTTCTCTGGCCACTGATACAGTTGATGATTGTGGTGTACAGAAATGGTCATGTTTGATGAGTGCACACTAGTGTCACTGCTCACTATTTGGTTTTTCAAATACAGACAAATAGAGCAGAATCATAAGATTATTAGAGTAATATCTGCTAATAGCAGAAGCCTTGCCCTCCTAAGGTTTAGCTGACCTTGAGGGAAGAAAACCCCAAACAGCCTAACCAACCGCAGAGGTGACAATTAATTGGTACCCCAAGAGCAGCAGAGGGCGATACTGTCAGGACCCATCTCATTCATATCAAGCACGTCAGAGTAAAATGAGAGTGATTTTAGAATGGCAAAATAAAAACCAGGTAACTTTAGGGAAGTTTTCATCAGCTAGCACTATTAATACTTAAGACTGTCATCTGGTAGCCTAAACTGGTATTGCTGGCTTTGGCAGAACTGCAGTAATTTGCATCAGAAGACCTTTAAATTTAGCTGGTGTCTAATCTATATAAAGCATTGTTCCTTAAACCTGCCCACGTGCAATTGTAAGCTAAGCAAATGTTGAAAACTCCTGTTGTCTTTAGGAGGAACTGGGCAATACCAGTACTCATGTTGAATGTAGTTTTATGCATTTTTAGAATAATAGTTGGAAATTGAAAAATAGCTGATACTAACAGGAGAGAGTATGAGCTTTAGTTTTATGGTGGGTTTTTTTCTTTATTGAGATTTTAAAAAGTTGGCAGTAGGGCTTCTTGCCTTAAAAAATGTCTGTAAAACTATTATAATTGCGTTATCAAACCTTTTTGTCCAGTTGAGAAATAACCTTCTCATTGCTAAGTAAGGCATAGCTGTTACAGTGTTGCTGGTTTGTTCTAGGTCAGAATATTAAAGAGAAGTATGTAAAACATCCCCTTATGCCCTAACCTCACAGGTTAGGCTGGGTGCAGCCCCTTTGGCAGTAACACTTTTGGTCCTAGTGACTTAAGCCAGCAAAGCAGGTCCTGTCCTTGCCTGCAAGCATGGCCAGTGCTGTTGAAAGATCTGTGTCTCAAATGCACAGGCAACATAACCTCTACCACATTTCTTTTGCTTTCCAGCCTTGCTTGAGGTCACCTAAGTTACAGGCTGATTAAGTGTTTGCTACATCGAGTTAATGTGACTAAGTTGGTAAGACCCCAAGAAAAGTCTAAAACCACCAAATAAGCAAGAGCAAACTAAAGGATAGCAGAGAACACAAGTCCTGTAAATTCTAGAGCATAGAGGTGTTCTTGGAAAAGCCGTCCTGAAGGGGAGCATGGCTGCTAGCAGTTTCAGCAAAGAAATCGAACATGGATGGTCCTCATAAAAATGCTGTTCTTTTATCACAGTTTGAGGTCAGGTCTTGGCTAAAGTAGATAGAAAAGGAAGGCTGAGTTTTCCTTGTGCCATCCTAAAAAACACTGGAAAATCTTGCCCTCAGAGATAGGAGGAGGAGCACACATCTCCCTCAGGCAAATAAGAATGGCATTTCTTTTTCTGTAAACAATTTTAATTTTTGTAGTAAAACGTGGTCATATTGGCAGTGCAGCAAAACAAACCTCCTTACATGACCATGCTTTTCTCCACTGGAGTCTGTAGTCACAGGAACACTAGTCAAAGACTTTCTCCAGCTGCTACATTCACACAAAGAAGCAGTATGAAAAATGAAAGCGTTATTGCTGCCAATCATCAAATCCTCTGAAGGAGCATCTGTCCTCTCTGAATGCTATGGGGCACAAACATTGGTCACTATTGAGTATTGTATTTTTAATGTTTACCACTGTAAATGCCACAGTTTTGCATAGATAAAGACAAGTAGTGTAGTAACAACTGGACTAGCTAAATCAAAGATGTCCTGATTTTTATAAGCATGCACCCCTTCTGCATTTGATATTGTGACACCACTTCCAATGGGGAAGATTAATACATCTCTTTCACTTTGGCTGACTCCAAATTATTTTTCACACTTCCTAAGATCTGAGACTTGGTTTTCACTGTTACGGGTGTCCCTTAGCCTTGTAGTAAAGTTAGTCAGCAAAAGGCCATCTTGGGACCAAATTCAGTGGTCCCAATAAGAAGAAAGGGCAACCTGGGTGAAGGAGCCCATTCTAACACAGCACTTTACACTCCTTCTGTCTGTCTTACAGCCATTAGCTTCCTCCCCTTGTCTTCTCCTAGGACTCGTGTGATCCCTTAGCAGCCTCATCACTTCAGACAGGTTGGGCTGGGAGCGGATATGCTTGTGTAGGCACATCTCCGTTTCCTTAAGGGACGTGTCAGCAACTCAGTGCTATTTAAATCACTGTAATGATTTCATATATGCTGCTCAGATATGCTTTAGTGCGGTCAAACAGTAGACACAGTGCAGGTACAGTGGTGTATGCCTTACTCATCAACTCTTACAGGACAGCTTTTCTTCTATTGCAAGAGGTGTGGTTGAACTTCCAACATCACTCATAAATGCTGCATCAACACACACCATCATTTCATTATAAAGACGGACAGATTTTGACAAACCCACAGAACAGTGTAGAGGTCACAGAGGATCATGTCTGAATGAAGATCTTGCTTCAGTATACGAGTCATTCAGATAGGAGGGGCAGGGACACAGTACTGCCTCCCGGATGAAGCAGCAGAAGCTTCAAGTCACTGCAGCTGCATATCTAAACATGGCAAATTCCCAATTGCTCTTCTCCTTGAGTTGTAACCAGAAACATTAAAGTACAGGCTGAAGTTCCAGGCACAAGAGCATCATTGGCCACCATTTGGAAGCCACTGAAGAAAACTCTACCTGAAAAAACTTGGGTTTACTGTATTTATCTTCTGTCCTCCTGCATCAGAGAAAGTCGAATGTCTACTCTCCCCTTTCACAGGAGACTTTACAAGAAGCTAAAAAGGTGTGCATGGCTCCTGGCTGAATGCAAGTGGGATGTAAGATGCTTGGCAGCATATTTACTCAAAGTTACTGCTTATTAAATCACTTTAACAATGTATTTCTAGGAAAAAAAACCAAACCAAAACAAAACAGATCTGGTGCTTTTGAATGGCTTTGCAAAATCAATACAGAGGTCTTGATTGTATGTATTTACTACCCATCCTTTGAGTCAGATTATGCAATATGGCCAAAGGATAACAGACTTCAAAACGAAGCATGTAAATTTTCAGTGGCTTGGTCACTGTCATAACTCCAGCTGGAATTGATGCTGCTCCAGTAAAATCCATCTGTGGACTGGTCTTGAATATCAAATACAGTTGTGATTTTAAATGACCCAACTCTGTCACCTGAATTAGTGTCAGTCCAACTGGACTTGGCACTTTCCCACTTCCTGTAAAAATGTCTAAATGAAGATTGCTGCTACAATTGGCAGGATCCTCTATACTCTAAGTCATTACTATGATTCGTGTGCCTGTGAAAAGGTGGAAAGTAGACACGACGTAGCCTATGTACCTCCAGTTCCAGTTGTTGGCCTCTCTGCTGTCTATGTGCAATTCCAACCAGAAACACAGAGAGCACTTTTCCTGGCTATCACGGGTACATCCTAAATGTAATATGCCCCAGTGTGCTTGAAAGGACAAGTAAATGTTCAGCCTTGGGGAATTTTGCCATTCCTGGTGAAGAGGAGAGCCTTCATGAGGTATATGGCCAAGCCTGCTGGAGCCACTTGCACATTTTGGTGGAAAAGCATCCCAGCTCCTGGCATTGTGATACGAAATGAGAGCAAAGAGATGAAAGGTGCAAGATGTGGGTGAGATAATATTTATGAGGCACCGTTTTCAGGGAAACTGAGCAGATAGCATGCAACTCTCTTGGATGGCGGATCAGAAGTGGGTCTGGAGAGAAGTTCAGATGCAGGGGCCTAATGTCCATCCTTGGAGAGCTCTTTTGTGAGCATGGTTAAGGCCTGTCCACCACAGCTCTCTGGGCAAGGAGAGAAAGAATAAGATAGCTCTCTGAGAGAACTCTTTTTTGTATAACTGAAGATATCCATGTTGAATTCTTTGAACCACTTGTTGAGTAGATGATCTGTCTCCTGTTAATTAATGTAGGACTTTGACAAATGCGTGACTGAAAAAGTAAAGCTTTGTTAGTGGCTTACCTCAGTGGGATGGATATTAGGCAGAAATTAACTGAAGTTTAAAAGCCGTGGATATCTCTAAAGAGCTCATCTTACATGTTTTGAGAAAATCTATAGATGTAAGAGATCATCTAAGTGTGATGTTTAAAATTATTGTTTTATTATAGGAAAAGTAAAGAAGAAAAACAAAGAGAGAATTTGAATTTGTTAAAATCCAAAAATAGGAAGACTTGAAGAAATTATTTTCATTCTTTATCAAACTGTGATCTATCTTTTAATCCTTTGTCCACCAGTGCGAAGTGCCTGAATGTAAAATATAAAATTCATTCCTTTCCCACAGGTCTGCAGAATTGCATTGTGTCATCCAGCTGTATTCATACCTCACAGACTGTCAAAATACTGGTGGGAGATACTGACCCCTCATCTCCTGCTGGGAAAAAAATATTGCAACTAAATGGCTGTGGTATCAACAGTTAGAGCTGACACTAGTTCTGCAAGAAGGCTCTGGCTGGCTGTCGGAGAGCTACCTTAGAACAACATTTCAGATAATGGGTGCTTGCTGCTCCAGTGGCCACAGAGAGATGGTCAGGGGCCTTGAGTCCTCCCAAAAGAGGGTTGCCACTGGCTGGCACACCTTGTGGTGTGCAGGAAAAGGCCTTCATTGCCATCACTGGAGAGATGGAATGTATCACCCAATGTAGTTCAAGAGCCATTCTGGAGAAATTTGCCTATATTGGTGTCAGAAATTTGCTGCTATTGTTTGCTCAGATGTTCCACAAAGCTAAAGGTGCAATCAACAAGCTGATGTGATATTTGATTTCTTTTAAAGGAAGCTTGTTTTAAAAAGGCACGCCTTTTTATGGAGTGTACTAACTTAAAAAAAAAATATATCTAGAAGTAACACCAAACTATAAAGAGTACAGGTGCCCAAGCCCAGAACAATCGCTGACAACCGGAGTTTATTTGTGTTGTCCTTCCCCTCCTCCTGTTTCAATACCATATAAATCCAGAGCCAAGTCTAACATGGGACAAAGCACCCAAATTATGCAGGGATTCATACGTGTATTATATGGCTTTCTTGGCAGAGAAGCTGTTCTGTCTTGAGTGTTGGGGGAAGGAAAAAAGTTTCTTCTGCTGTTGATTTCATGTTCTTCCTATTCTGTATCTCTGACCATGCACCATGGTCAGAGATGTTAGTGCAGCCTGAACTTTACAGATATAGGAATGAACTTTTGCACCTAAAAAAACCCCTAGAGAGTAAGGGTAGACTTGCAAGACACTAGATCAGGACTCAAATATCCTTGTTCAGATCTTAGCTTTATTGCAGTCTTGTTATTTCCTACACTGGGCGAGTCACTGAGAATAAGTATACTTCTCTCTGGAGGTGTAATTGCAGCTTGGATTTACTTAGGTGGGCTAACTTTAAATTAGCTCAGTCATAACTATTGAGAATGGCAGCATGAACTTCAGTGCACTGCCATATCCCTTTGGGTCTGTGAATAGACATTCATTAAGTAACATTAATGATTTAAGTGTTGTGCACCACAATATTTGTGTGCCACAACCCAAGCAAGCTACATTAGAGCTTTGGCTTGGTGTAGGTGGTAATGTTAATAGTATTTTAGGACTATGATGGATTCCATCAGTTAGTGCCGCAGTTCTCAGCTGTTTTAGGCAAACATAAATATTATTCTTGCCCAAGCTTTTGTCTGTCTTGTCTACTTAAATGGTGACTCTTTGGGGCAGGAAATGCCTTTTATTTTGTGTTTATACAGCAAATAAGGCTTGGATCTTCATTGTGATTTGGAACTACCTCTTGTCTGTATCTGATAGTGTATTGTTTCATGAGTCTGTTGCATGAAGCTTTTGATGGGACTTACTGCAGAACTCCCTTCTGCATGGAGGGGATCCAGCCAAAGAGAAACCACCCTCAGGTTTTACAGGTTGCTTGTGTACTTTCTCATTCTCTTCTCGTTTGTATAGCTGTGAAGCAGTGCTTTGGGCTGTAGGGAAAAGCATTCAGATATCCATTTAACATGGCAAAGAATCTTGCTCTGTTTATATATTTAGTGTTTCGGGAAAACTTAGTGGTTTGCATCTCCTTGAAACCACACACAGTAGATAGTGACCACTGCCTTCTCTTCTCAACCTCTCATAACATAGCCCTTGTTCTACTGTAATCATTAAATGATGTCTGCATCCAATCAGACAGAACCTACCCAGTTAACTGCCGGCTTTCTATTTGAAGTAAAAGAAAAAGATTTATAGTCTGAACAAAAAATCCATGCTGTTCTGAATAGGTCCTAGTTATTTACCAGTTCTGATATTCTTTATACGTATTAGTGATGTTAACTCTTGTAGAAAAGAAAAATAAAGTGAAAAGTTTCCACTACTTATGAGAAGAGGGATTCAAAAGTATTAGTGTCATAAATCACGTGAGACAAGTGAAATGTGTTATTCAGTACATTATAATATTGTAACTTTGCCATAGAAATAGTTGCCTGGCTAGGAAGAGAAATCTGGGTGGGCCACAGGTTATGGTAGATGGGCAATGACAAAAGGCCTGAGTTCACGGCAGATCATTTGTATTGCAAATGATTTAGAGCAGACTCTGAGTTGGAAAGGCTTGGGTCAAACTGAATGAGCTGCACCTTTTGTTAGAAGGACCGGTGAGCACAGAGGTTTAATAAAATGTTTCAGATGAAGCTACTCTCCAAAGCAGTGGCAAATTTCAGCTTCATGAAAAAGCTCTCGCTCCTGCATAGTATTAGGATGCATGCAAGGGTGTGGGTATCCAAGCTCAGCACAGCGGCTGGTATCGGTGTCAGCCTGCACTTGCTCACTGTAGTTGCTCTGTGCATGCCATGTGCTGGATGTTCATTTTGCACAGAGGTGGCATTAGGTACTCACAGGGATTTCTCTTTCCTGAGGATTTGTAAGGGATCTATCAACCAGTGCATGGACTGCAGATTAGTCCAAGCCAATATCTTGCAGAAAAGACAAAACAATGAAGTTTTTATTTCTGAGGATTTTCAAGGAGCGAGATAAAGCTCAGGACTGACCATCTCTAGAGTTGGACAAATTTTGTTTTGTTTGCTTTGGCTATAACTTTCAGCTATTATTAGTTCTGTAACTTGATTTGCACTGGCAGATTCAGTAACACCATCCTTGTGTTAATCCTTGGACATAATATTTTTAATGAAATTCTAGAATGGGAGACCTTACACAATGGCCAGTTCTCTTGATTACGCCTACTGTTTGTTTTTTTAAGGGACTCTAGAAATGAGAAAATGACACTGTAATACACTAATGCTGCTGGAAAGAGACATGAAGATCGCTCACAGGGAATATACGTTGCAATTTTCTTCAGATGATAAAGTCCGAGCATGCTGTATTCTCTTTACTTTCTCAACTACTTAATGGGGTGTCCTTATTACTCTTAACAGCTTATTAAGTTTGTTATGCTATTTCAAAACAGGCAGAATGAATGCATCTTAAGAACATCCATGATTTTGAATATTTTTTCTCCTGAACTTTAAACATCTAAATGAAACATTTTGTTACACAAGGTTATAGAACTGTTACAAAAGGATGACTTTGGGCTAAATCCTCGATTCTCCTTAAAATATTGAAACAAATTATTTTGCAAAATCTGTTTTGTAATGTTCTCCTTTGTGTAAAGTGAAGTAGCGAATTCTTGGGTTTTGTTTGTGCCTGCATTTACAAGTTTGAAGCCAGCAGTTCATTTTTTTTTCTGCCTTTTCCCCTTTGTTGATTCCTGAAACTCAACCTAGATTGCCAAATAAAAAAATATCTTAAAGTAGAAGGAAATATTTCACATCCAGATTTTGTCAATCATGAATAATTTCAGAGAAATGTCATCCCAGAAGAGTTATTACTGAACTTATTTATTTATTAAATGTGCCTGTGCCACATCAGTCCTAAACACAGTACTGCTATAAAGTTGCTGTTAGAAACGACAGGCAGTGTTACCTTAGGTGAAGCTTATCTGCAAAGCAGAAACGGAATTTGTAGGAATTGCGTGGTCTCCTCCACTGATGATGACCCAAATTAACCTGTGTTACTCTCCACTGAGAAGACTGAACATTCATGCTGGCAGGTCCTGTGTCTGGGGAAGCAGTAACCTTCCACTGAAAGGCAGTAATTAACAGGTAAATAAATGGAGTAACTTCACACATTGTTCCAAGTCATGTCACAGGTCTCCTAGTCTGCCTTGCATTTTGCTTACTGCAGCTTGCTGGGGAACTTGGTGTTGCCAGTATGTAAACTAAGAAATAGTCTATTACATTATAGAACCTCTTCAGAAAAATAAATTAAAAAAAATGTGGGCCTTTTTTTTTGTTTTTAAATCAGGGTCCTGGTAACGATGCGACCCTTCCTATCATCTTCTTGTATGTCATGAGTCTATTGCTTGAGTCTATTGAACAAACAAAACCAGACTCACCTACAAATTTAAAAACAGGAAAATACTCTTGTAGAGGAAAGTGGTGCTTTGATTTGTACATTACTGCTTGGTGTTTATGGCAGTTTATTGGAACAAGTTCACAGGAAGAAACACAGGAAGAGTTAACACTTGCAATGCAAGCAAATGCCACTGCCCTGTAAAAATGACGTTACCTGTGCAGATTACCCTGAAAGACAAAGCAGTAGGACTGAATGCCTGTTACTAACCTCAACCCTATTGTGTGCAGACCTTGCTATTTATTCTCCAGTTTCTCAAATGTGACCAAGGTAACCTGTTACCAAGCCCCAGTTGAATTTGAGTGATTGTTGTCCTGTGTACTAGGAATCCCCAGCAGATGCAAGTCCACCCTGACATGCCTATTGAGAACTGAGCTAAATTACATTATGCTACATTGGCTGTGGACTATGAGTAAACATCAATCACTTAATTTTTGTTTCATGTGTATTCAGAGCATTGGGACGGATGCTCGGGGG
>VZTM01011655.1:8793-23438 GCA_013400555.1 Jacana jacana
TTGTTATAAAACAGAGCTCACTTCCCACAAATAATCTAACTTATCTCACTGGAGAGATGGTGGCAAAAATAAATGTTTCTACAGCATGAAGTTGGGATGAAACAATTGTGGAGTATCATGGTAAAAAAGATATCTATGCAGACAAATTAAAAATTCAGCAGCCTCAATTTTGAAGCAGTATTCTCTAATTTCAGGAATCTTCAATCTTAAAAAGCAAGTTAACTGGAAGAAAATAAATGGCATGAATCCTTCCTCCCTTCTTCTCATTCTTCTTCCCTCTCTTGGATTTTTTTGTTGTTGGGGTTTTGGTTCATTTTATTTGTTTGTTTGTTTTATTAAGGCTTTTGCTAATACAGACACAGCATGAGGAAAAAGAAAATAATAATAAAACCCCAAAACTCAGAAAGATTAGAGCAAAAAAGTCAATATTATCAAACAAATTTTAACTTAAATCCCATTCACATGCACACTATTTTTAAACAAGCAATTTCTAAGTATAGCAAGTAAAACAGTAATTTCTCATTCATTTTTAAATCCATACACTAAAAATGATCTTATTTAGCTATTTCCAAAAATCAGAGACGTAATATTGTAACTACAAAGCATTCTTAACAACTAAAAATCAGCATCCTTCCTTATTTCATAGATTTCAGTAGAAAATAGCCAAATTTGAAACCCCTAGAAATTTGATCATTTAAAAGACTGCAGAAGACTTAGTGTGCTTCATTTATTTCTCTTTAAAAATGTTGTGCTTGTTGCTGGTAGAAGCAGAAATAAAAAGAGCAACTCTCCACTATCATTTGTACTTCTGCAACAAATAGCAACATCAAGCTATCAGAAATTGTCATGGGTTATGGTTTAAAAAAAGTTCCTGATACAGAGCATGCAAATATTGCTGATGATACCAACATAAAGTTGCTAAAAATACTGAGGAAGACTGTACTGACAATAGATATTACACTATTTGTAATTAGATAGGAGACAAAATAATATTTTACTAGTGTTTTTCACTTTTCCTCTTATGCTTGACTTTTTGATATTGTTTTCTCTCGTTGGAATGTCCAGTGTGGAAAAATAAAATTTCAATGTATACTGACTTCTGGATGCACATTGTTAGATATTTACACAAAATGATATGATTACTCTTAGAAAATCACCAGCCTCTTTACTGAACACAACATGTGAAGAACCATCTTCTACCATCTCAGTACTTAACTCTGACATATTAATTTTTATAACAAAAATGCATGTCCTGAAGTACACACATTTAGTAAAGTTGAGAGGATATTATTTTTATCAAATATTTTTTATTATTTAATCAAAATCAACTTCCTTTAACTATGGGGAAACATCTTAAAACACTCCCGTATCCAAGAACGATATTCAGCACTTTCAGTAAAGTGGGTTACACAGCATTACTCTTCCCTGTAACACTCTTACAGAAACTGAATCTCAGAATGGCAAAAGTTGGTGTCAACCAAACAGATCTATGGTACAAGCCTATAAAGAGGGGTTTGTCCAAGTCAATAGGTGTAAGCAATAAGAAAATGAGTAATGAAAGGGTTGAGAAGCAGAGTTGTGTAGTGTTTCCAATCCTAGATAGAGTACTATAAGTGTAAAGAATAATACAGAAATGGTGGTGATTGATTTTCCTTTAACCTTTCCAGTTATGAGGAAACCTAGTGCTCTGCATAAGACGCTGATAGCCTTTCAATGCTTCAGCTCCACAGCAGCCAAACACAATCTTGTGTCTCCCTATCCCTACCACTCTTCTTTACCCTCTCTCCCTCTCTCTTCCTCTCTTTTGCCCTGCTATCTGTCACTTGCTCCCCCTCCCTTACCTAGGATCACATAAATATTACTTTATGAAAAATGTGGCTGTTAAGACTTTCTGTCATGTTGGTTTTACTGCTAGGTTCAAGGGGTGTGTAAATTCATAGTTAATTATTTTATGACTGTAATAATCCCTATGAAAACAAGGAAATGTACAAACATGAGGAGTAACAATATAAAATCAAATAATTACAAATTTATTTCTCCTCTTCCAGTTCTGTTATCCACACTATTTAAAGGCTGTTAATTACTTGCTTACTGGCAAGCTAGATAAGATTGACAATCATGTATATTTTGCTATGGTTATGTACACTAGGCCAAACTCTATTTATTTTTAATTATGTTCAGTTTTCACTTTTTCCATTAACAGATAGTTTTGAATTATTCGTGCGCACAACTATATAATTGGCTCTATGCTGTAAGAGACAAAGTACTCTTTAAAAAAGTAATTATTTCTGTGATGTGGAGGGTGTGATTACTTTGTTACTACATGCCTTCCACATTAACTCAGAAACTTTTTTAAAGTTCACAAAAATATCAATTGTAAGTCTGACTACATTTCAAATTAAAAGCTTGATTATAGATGCCTAAGGGAGAATTATACTTTGCTGGAAGGCAACTCAATGAAACTCACAGCTGATACAGAAAATTATCATGATTCATGATATGGACTGCTTCAAAAGCCTTGAAATGTTTTTAGATTAATGAAAGAAATATATAATCTGTGTTCTTTTTATGCTAACAAAATTTATTATACTCTCATGTTATAAATTGCTAAATTTATTTTTAAGTCCAGTCCAGCAATCTTGAATGAACAAAACCCCATCCCAGAGATGATCATATTATTTTTATAAGACTTAGATGGCTTAGATGGCATATAAAAAAGCATTTTACCACCTGATGAATTTAAGGTTTGAAAGGTTAAAAAGTTTATTCAACAAATACAGTATTTATCCTACAGCTTTCAGTGTTTAGTGTTGCTATGTACATTTCAAATCTTTTTTCCTGCCACTCACAAAACTCACAGGTGAAACACTCAATTGCAAGTAGAAAAATACTAACACTGGTTTCAATCTTCCAAAACTAGCATTTCCTAAGAATAAAACACAGGATTACATTTGGAATGCCTCTCCCCATAGAGAAAACAATGAAGCTTCTGTATTTGAGGATTTGGGGAAAAACCTTTCCTTTTCATTTGAAATAATGATGAGGCAGGCTGAAAAAGCAAAGGTATTTGAAATTCATATCTGCAATGATCTGTGGTCTATGGAAGTCACTACAAGCTCCAAGTTCTCTAAATGAGATTTACACAATGATCATAAGAAAGAAGTGCAAATTCAGTTAGTATTGAATATATAGAGAAGGCATATGGGTCCAGTAGACATATGACATAGAGAATAAAGTAATATAAAGAATAAAGACAGAATAAAAAAGCAAATTAAAAAAAAACCCTTCCAATATATTGTTTCTAGCCATTGATTCCTAACCTACTCACCCCTGTTATTGATAGAACAATATAGATAATATGGTGAATTTATTCTTAATCTGAATCAATGACAGCTTCATAAGGAGGGAGAGAAAATGAGATCCTCATAGACAGACATGTGTTACTGTTTCTAATTCCCAACAGTGTACATGAGTTTACAGGTGTGAGAGAATATTCTGTGGTGGCCAGATAAGAGGCAGCTATTATGAATGTAGAAGATGATGCTAAAAGTGGACTGATATCATGTGATTGGATACTGTTTCTCTCCCACTTGTAACAGCTTTACATTACTGTAAGTTATAGTAGTCCAAAAAACTTTTCTTGACTTGTATGTTCACATGCGCACAAAAGGGAAGGAACCAAAATTTCTCTATAGTGCAAGAAAAATTCACTAAAGATTTGAAAATAACCCCACAAACCCATGGCATTAGATGTAATAAAAAATAGCAAAGCATGAAATCAGTAGATAAAAGCTAAATTCTCAAGCTATGAAGACTAAAAATAGTTGCAAAGCCACTAATAATGCTTACATCCAGTATTGTTTATTTTTATAAGTCTTGTTTCTGTCTGTCCAGTGTATTGTATATATTCTATGAAATTTTATTTTGTTAGCTAATGTTCTTTATTACTTTTTATTCTGTTCTTATTTTATCCATATTGTATATGTATGTTTTAACAAATTTAAAATTCTAATAGCTCTAGTTTTATTAATTACACATAGCATATATCTATCTATCATTGTACAATTAAGGTCGAGTTATTTTTCAAATCTTGTATTTGATGAAGTAATGCATCGCTTATTGTATGTTTGCATTCTATTTCTTTCCAATTGGTTTGATTAGGGCTGTATCATATGCTTTCCCAGAACCAGCTGCAAAAGAATCAGGGGTTTGTTCATGCATTCCTAGGATGTTTTCAGATGGCAGGGACAGTATAGATCACCCACCTTCAACCCCCCTGACATGGACAGGGACACCTTCCGCCACACCAGGTTGCTCAAAGCCCCATCCAACCCTTGAACACCTCCCATGGGTAGGGGTAGGGCATCCCCTGCTTCCCTGGGCAGACTGTTTCAGTGCCTCACCACTCTCCTTTGAAAAATTTCTTCCCAGTATCCAATCTGAATCTACCCTCTTTCAGTTTGAAGCCATTACCCCTCATCATATCACTACATGCCCTTGGAAAAAATCACTCTACAGCTTTCATGTAGGCCCCCTTCATTCCTGGCCACTATAACATTTCCCTGGAGACTTTTCTCTGGGCTGAAAAGTCCCAACTCTTTCAGCCTGTCCTCACAGCCTGTGCTCCAGCCCTTGATCGTCTTCATGGCCC
Organism: Jacana jacana; assembly: GCA_013400555.1. Taxonomy (NCBI): domain Eukaryota; kingdom Metazoa; phylum Chordata; class Aves; order Charadriiformes; family Jacanidae; genus Jacana; species Jacana jacana. The sequence goes on from VZTM01011655.1 coordinate 13,445, forward strand.
TCCTCTGGACTCACTCCAACAGGTTAACATGTTTCTTTTGTGCGGGGCCCCAGAGCTGGACATTACTCCATGTGGGGTCTCAACAGAGTGGAGTAGAGGGGGAGAACTGCCTCCTTTGATTTGCTGGCCATGCTTCTTTTGATGCAGACCAGGACATGGTTGGCCCTCTGCACTGCAAGTGCAGATTGCTAGCTCATTTTAGAAAGTATGGGGGTGAAACTAGAAAAAAAGTATATTTAAAAGACACAGGGAAAGTGACAAATTCAAAGGAAAGAAGTAAGTATAGGACAGAAGTAGCTGAAGAAATGCAGAAGAAAAAGCTAAAGAACCTGAAGGTGACTTCTTTTTCTTCTCAAAAGAAGTAGAAAGATTAACAAAAAAGGAGAGTGAAAAAATGTGAAAGATAAACAGAAAAAAAAAATAGAGAAAGTAATAAGAATGAAAGGAACTATGAAATATGAATGTGCCTGCTCCTAAAACACTGTTGTATTTATAATGTTCCAAGATGTGAGACCTACTTTAGGTCATTAATATTAATTACTTTTTTTTAAATTTATTTTGAGGTATTTACTGTTGCCCAGGTTCTTGCTGCTGAATAACAAATAATTAAAAAAAAAATCACTCCAGAAGGAACAGATCTGAATGTAGCAAAGCATATGGGGAGAAGTCTGCAGGGACAGATGTTTGGAGAAAGAGGCATAGGAAAGAATAACAACAGAAAACAACAAATTGAAAGTGAGAGACTGAATAGTAGAGTGTGGAAAGCAACTGAGAGCCAGAAAAATAATAAAAAACATTCTCTGGAATATGAACTTCCTAACAAAAGTTCATTTAATGCCAAGAGCAGTACATATTTTTCATTTACAGTACTTAAATAAATAATTTAATAGGCTCTCCTTTAAGTAAACATGCTGATGAGGGTTTGCTTTTTTTCTTTCTTTCTTTCTTTTTTTTTTTTTTTAAATTATTCCTGAATCACTAAAACACTTTATATGAGTGCGAATTCTAAAACCAGAACATTTGGAAATTCCTCAGTGTTTGCTGTCTTTCTTATTACTGTTTTTAATTATTATTTTTAATCACATCAAGAGGATACTTTGGTTTGTCAGAACAGGATTATTCCCATGGTAGAGACAAATTGTCTAATGCCCATTTCTGGAACTTGTGACTTTTGCAATAATACACAAGAACACTAAAACTAGTTTTTTGGAAGGTAGTTCTCCAGAGTTGCCAGATTTTTTTGGCAGTGAGTAGATGGTCCATCATTATGTCCTAGTATAACAGCCCACCAAGTCATGTACCCTCCTAAAATAGTGAATATTTATTTTCAAGTAAACATAGCCTGATTCAGGCAGTTTTTAAAGGAGTATCTGTAGTGTTTTATGTTCAGTGCTCTATCATGAATCACAAATAACTTGGAGCTATTCTATTTTATTCTAAGAAAATTTACTGAAGCAAAATGGTTATGTGTTTCAACAAATTCTGCACTTAGAGAAGAAGTTATCATACTGTTATAAAGTATCAATCCCTTTCTTAAGCATAATTTACATTATCACTCATTTTAATAATAATGATAGTTACTTTCATGGAAAGATCATTTAAATTTGACTGATTAATGGGAAAAAAAGAATTGTTTGTTAAAATGTCCATGCTTTTAAACATATAATAGAAAAATATGACATATGATATTATACTACATAATTATATGTAAATATTAGAAATATGATAAATTATGCATACAGATTATATGCATACAGGTTTCCCAAGCCTTAAGTACAAGGCATGATGTGACTTGTACTCAAGCACACGTGGCTTATTTAAGGTCACTAACTCCTCAAACACAGAATCTTCTGTGGGGCTCCCAACACTTGTTAGCAAAGCCAGAGTTACTGACCAGCAAATGAGGCAGTTGCCCAAAAGAGCAGACTGCTAGGAGGGAGAAATAAGCTCCATTAATGGTCATACATTCTGCCTCACTCCATACAGAAAAATCTCCCTCAGCACCTTCAGCTTCATATCTCCTTCACACAGCACAGAAAGAGAGCGGAAATCGGCAAAGCATCCAGTAAACAGAGCGACTCTGCAGAATTTTCTCCCTTTGAGGCAGAAATGGGTTCACAGAGATGGCTTCAGAATTTTATGTCTGGGCTGGCCACCAACATGGTCCTATTGAAAAGAGAAGAAAGGAATTGGGAATGAGGGACACTATTCAGTCCTGGTAAAAGTAAGGAATCCTTGCAGCATTTGCATTCAAGAAGAGCAAAAATATTGGGCATCACACAGACATCCTACCTCACAGTTACTTTTTTCTTACCCACAAAGCTGTACAATTAAATTTTGCCTGAATTGCCTAAATTCTTATCAATTAAAAGCCTATAAGGTTTTCTTGATTAGACTAGAAAAAAATAATACTTGTTTTGTTGTTTCAAAACTCACATGACTTCTTTAAGATACCTAAGCATTTGTATTGACAATATTTTACCTTTCCCCATTTATTAATACAGCTACAGCAGCTTAAACAGAATTTCTTTACCTATAATTAAACCCTTTGCCTGTCCAAACTAGAACTCACTATTAGTTATGAAAACAATATATATTGATTTTATCAGATGGGGACAGAGAAGGTGGAATCACACACAAGAAGAAAATCCATATTTCTATTTTTTTTTTCCTGGAGAACATCAGAGCTTACTATTCCCTGCTTTCTTTCCTTTTTATGCTAACATCATCATAGATATATAAAACATGCAATTATATCACTTGTTCTAATCCAGTATCACAGAATTACAGAAAGGTAGGTGTTGGAGGGAATGTTCAGGGATCATCTAGTCCAATCCTCCTGCAAAGAGTGGTCATCTAGAGCACATTGGACAGGAATGCATCCAGGGAATTTTTTTAATATCTCCAGAGGAGGAGACCACCACCTCTCTGGGCAGCCTGTTCCAGGGCACTGTCATCCTCAAAGTGAAGAAATTTTTCCTCATGTTGAGTTCCTGTGTTCCAGTTTGTACCTCTTCTCTTGTTGCTGGGCACCATGGAAAAGATTATGGCCTTATCCTCTTGACATCTGCCTTTTAGATGTTTATAAGCATTGATGAGATCCCCTCTCAGTCTTCTTCAAGTTAAACAGACCCAGGTCTCAGTCGTTCCTCATAAAAGAGATGCACTGTTCCCTTGATCATCTTTACAGCCCTCTGCCGGACTTCCTCCAGTAGTTCCTTGTCCTTCTTGAATGGGACAAAGTACTCCAGATGAAATGTCACCAGGGCACAGGAGAGGGGCAGGATGACCTCCCTTGACCTGCTGGCCATGCTCTTTTTAATGCATCCAAGGAGACCATTGGCCTTCTTGGCCACAAGGGCACATTGCTAGGTCAGTGTCACCAGGACTCTCAGGTCCTCCTCCACAGAGCTGCTCTCCAGCAGGTTAGCCCCTAACCTATACTGGTGCATGGGATTATTCTTCCCTAGGTACAGGATCTTGCTGAACTTCATTATGTTCCTCTCCACCCAACTCTCCATCCTGTCCAGATCTTGCTGAATGACAGGACAGCCTTCTGGTGTGTCAGTCTCTCCTCCCATTCCTGTGTCATCAGCAAACTTGAGTATCTTTCAGGCATGTGGCTAAAACAGTGAAAGTCATATCTTACACAGACTTCAAAAAAAACCCCAGTGGCTATTAAGATTTGGTGTGCTATGTTTTATTTCTCTAGAGAATACATCTTAATATTTTCTGGCATACATTTACTTGGTATCAGCAAAAGTGCACTTGTGTAGAGATAGTAAAACTGAATTCGTATTTTTGCCTGCAGAATCTTTGTTATTTGTAATATTGCATAAAAAAGGAAAAATATTTTTAGGAGCTCAAGGGGAATTTGAGAACATAACATCACACTGGCAAAATGGGCATATTTGATATAGAATATTATAGAGGCAAAGGATATGACCTATAGTATTTTTAAACCACAGGCTTTTCAAATACAACTGAAGGTTTTATACAGCTTAGCAATTTTTCATGTTGAAATGTAACTGCTATAGAAGTGCCATATATATATTTTTTGTGGAGCAGTGCTTCTCAATCTATGAAGCAAGTACAGCTATGAGCAGAAATGTAAACTGCATGACCTCCAAAATTCCTTTCCAACCTAAATTTTTCTATTATTTAAGACATGCTAACAATAAACACCAACATTAACATGAGAAAAATTTCTACCTCTGCCTGCTTACTTTTAAGGAGAAGTTGCATGGATTAACATGGTCTCCAACTGTTTCACTTGCCCGAACTTCAGGATGTCTTAAAGATTAGAATACGTTGAGTCAATTTAATCTGGACATTTTGTTTAGTTACAGATTAAAAACATGATTTTAAAGCAGTTATCATTTTCTTCTAGCTAAATTGTCTTAAAACCCCACAACACTTAGAGTAGAGAGGCTTTATAAAAAGGGTACAACTAGAGCAATTATAACTCTACAGAATTTTACCTCTTACTTTCCTTGCATTTTTAAATTTCATCATAAGTAATCTGCAAAGACATTGCTTCAGTACTAGGATACACTTACTGTGCTAATATTTTAACATAACAGCTAAAAAATACAAGATGGAGAAAATGTATTTTCAGGCTTGATTGCTTCTTTTGAAAATGAATATATTTTTCCTCTAGGACACACAATTTACAATATGCTTTCCCTACCAAACACAAAAGTAATGCATCCCTGAGAAATTTCTACTGTCTATACAGTAAATTGTTTTGTGAACTCCTATATTCTATATAGGGGTTTCCAGTTGTTTGATCTCTATCTCAATCTTACATGCCTTATGCTTCAATTTCAGAACACAGACTGAAGAATTGAGTAACCAAGCAATATTTCAAAATTCATGATCATGAAAATGAGATACTCATTATAGGAAGTTGTCAGTAGATTTCTTACATTAATTTCATTGCCACCTGCAGCACAGAATATATTATGTGTTCAGAATAAATCAAAATAATTTTCCTGCTATGTTTTAGTCTTAGTATGTTCCTTCTTTAAACATTTCGTCATTAGCTGCAGTGTACATGTTATAGTATCTCTGTGAAAAATGGAAAGGATTGTGACATGATACATATGCCTTTGCTTTCCAGAATGTCACGAGGTACTAAATGACTTTTATTTTTTTTCCCATCTAACCCTATGAGAGTCTAGCCACACTGCCCAAGTTGCAAAAGGCAGGAACTGGGAGAATGAGGAACAGCCCATTACAGAAGACCAGATTTGAGGCCATCTGAGGAACTTCAGGGCACGTGAGTCCATGGAAACTGACGAGATGCACTTGCAGGTCTTGAAGAAAATGGTGGATGAACTTGCCAAACCACTGTCCATCATATTTGAGAAGTTGTGGCAGTCCCAGAAAGACCCAGGGAACCACTGGGTTGGCCAGTCTCACCTCTGTGCCTGACAAGATCATGGAGGACATCATCCTAGAAATTCTGCTAAGGCACATGGAAAATAAGGAAGTGATTGGTAATGGCCAACGTGGTTTCACTAAAGACAAATTGTACCTGAAAAATATGGTGACCTTCCACTGAAGTGTTACAACATTGGTGCATAAAGAGTGACTGGCATCATCTATCTGGACTTGTGCAAAGCATAAGATGCTGTTCCACATTACATCCTTATCTCTAAATTCAATAAACAAGGATCTGATTGATGGACCGTTCAAAGGATAAGGAATTGGCTGGATGGCTGCGTACAAAGAGTTGTGGTCAACAGCTCAATGTCCAAGTTGCAACCAGTGATGAGTGGTGTTCCTCAGGGATCTCTACTGGGATAAGTAGTATTTAATATCTTTCTTGGTAAAATGGACAGTGGGTGACCCTCAGCAAGTGTGCAGATGATGCCAAGTTGTGTGGTGCCATCGACACAATGGAGGGAAGAGATACTGTCCAGGGCAACCTGGATGGGCTTGGCCCCATGCAAACCTCATGAAGTTCAACCAGAACAAGTGCAAGGTCTTGCACACCGGTCATGGCAATCCCAAACATGGATAAAGGCTGAGTGAAAAATGGATTGAGAGAAGGACTTGAGGGTGCTGGTGGATGAGAAGCTCAACATGATCCAGCAATCTGCACTTGCAGTGCAGAAGGCCAACCATATCCCTTCCAACTCTGAAAATTCTGTGATTTCGTGATGTAACTGTGTTGATGTAACTGTCTTCTGCTATTGAAATACTAGGTTACCTGAAACAACCTAAAAATAAGTAACATTTTTGGAGCCTCTACCCATAAATCCATGCATCCAAAATTTTGTTTTCAAAATTATCCTAATGAACAGTCATTCCTGATTCACAGGATTTGGATAAGGTAGCTGAGAACAACAAAGCATCATCCCTCTTTCTTACAACAAAAAAGGTAGACAACAGGTAAAAAACTCAGGGTAACTATCAGTTAGTATCTTTGTGGAATGTTTTCCCTCTCTATTCATGTAACCTTTTTCATTGGACTTAAGCCGTCCCTCTTCTCAAGGAAAGAGACATTTAATGTTGTCCAAGGATATCAAGGAGTTCATCCTTTGCTTGATAGTGTGTTACCTGAGCTGCTATTTATCCTAGCTGATTTTACTTCTCTATCGCAATCAAACAGTAGGAACTCATTTCAAAGTTGACTTCACCTGTAGTTAAAAATTTGGATTTAGGGGTGGGATGTAGCTTTTTGGTATGGTAATTCAATATGTATTGTGCTTCCACTGGAATGTCATTCCAAAATGGTGAAATAAAGTGTAAGGCATGTAAATGAACCATTCTGTTTTCAAAACAGAATTATACCATCATAAATGAGTATTCATAAATAAGTATTAAATAATTTCATGTCACTAGGTAATTTCTAGAACTTGTGACAGTTATAACATAGAAGAGGACTAAAGCTAGGTTTCTTAAATGTCCTTACAAAATATTTATCTTTTCGTATTTCTTTTCACCATATGAGATCTTGAAATCTTGACTTGGAAATATATTGTCTGCATATTAGAAAGGAGATAGAAGCCAGAAAGTTTTAGCAGTAGAGAAAGAAGAACCCCCCCAAAAAAACACCAAAAAACTAAACCAAAAAAGCCCCACCCAAACCACAAAAAACCACAGCCTAATTAATTCAATTTACTTACAAGTGAGTGGCACAAATTTTCAGGATGGGTGCTCTATTCCTCTGCTAGCATAAAAAAGAAGTGATGGTTTATGCTGATAGGCATATCATATATGTACACTTTTTTGATAAACAGATAATAGACATTTATAGGTTTTTGCTTCAGGAAGGCTAACTACCATTTAGGTGAAGGACACTTGAGAACATTCTCCTTGGAGGCAAAAAAATACATATTTTTATAAAATAGGTAATAGGGATTTTATAATATTCCTTCTGACTTCCCTTTCTTAAGTAACCTAAGAATCCATTCTGTGTACTTACCAAGTTACTTTAAGGGAAAAACATACATACACACACAAAAAAGAGTATTTTTCATGGAACTACATTCTTTTTCTATTTGTAACAAACTATGGATAGCTAAACACTTAAAAGACTTGTTACAGATCTGTAGATTATGTACCCATTAAAGATGCATCGTTTTGTCTATTTCCCCTCATGAATGTTGCAAATGAGCTGAGAAGGGTAACATAACCAGCTATTACATTCCAAGGCCATCTGAGTTACTCTCTTCTGCTTACATACTCAGGCATTGCCTCCTGCTCTTACAGGAAGCACTTGAGCATAGAAGTAGATTTTCAGTGAGCTGCTTTTCGATTCATTCAGAAGAGCACAGTCAGGATTTCTTTATTCTTGACAGAATAAAATTATCATGACTATTTGTGCCTTTCCTAAATGCATTTCAATATTTCAATTATGAAGAAAGTCACTGATGTGAAAACTGATGAAAAAAACCCCATCAACTCATCAGGATATTGAACCTCAGCCCAATATTTTTTGCGATATGCACATACATTTTGTGTTGCTCAGAAAGCTGACCCTCTGCTGTATGTTGATATTGTATCATGTTCAGAAACTCTGAACAAAACTTGCAGATTTCTTTATCATTTTGAGTGTTTAGATACTGGAGAAGAAGAATTCATGTAACTTCATTAACATCAACACATGCTGGTCTGCTCCAGGTGAAAGTCTGACTGAAATGTTTCCGAAAGAACGAAATATCAGTCAGTCTTTTCCCATATGGAAATTGAATACAAACTTTCCTTACAATTCAGTATAAAATTATAGTAGATTATTTTTTCTCCCCTCCAGTTCCATTTCCAAGAAAAGACATGTATAATAATATTTTTTTTTAAAATAGCCTGAGTCTAAACATGGAATTGCAAACTATTTTAATGAAGTGTGTTGTCAAGAGATTTTTTTACAGTTACAATGCTTAGATATTTTTCTGATTTTTCCCTTTGCATATTATTATTTCTCATCTATCTAAATGTCTTTGAAATAGGATACTCAAGCAGATATCACACTCAACTGCTGAGTCCATAATTCAGTCATTGCAGACAGAATAACACAATATTGTTTAGATATTATTTCAAAAAATAAAAGCTGGATAGAAGGCTAGAGCTGAGACTATTAAACATCTAATTTAGTGATTTTTAATATATTTTTCATTTGAATTATTCAAATTTACTTCTGTGTAATCCTGAAATCATGATTAATGGATGTGTCAATATAAATCTCAGAAAGGTTAGTTTAGAATGTCCATAATAAATTGCCTTATGCTGCCTCTTATCCTTAGAGATCACATTAAAATTTAATTTCAAATAACAATGAGAAGAAAAATTCATACAAGTCATTGAGATTAGTTCAAGTTTTGAAAATATGAGGAAAATGACTTCTTTAAAATTTATAATGTGTAGTTTCTCACATATATTCTATTTCTAGAATATGAGAGAGAAAGAGGCAGAGAGATATTCCCATCCATGTAAAAGGAAATTTCATGTCAAATATACAGTGAACAGTTAATTTCAGACACTATGAGTGCTGTGGCTTTGGGAGGAAGTGAAGGGTTCAGGGGCCTGGCACTGGGACAAGAATTTTCTAGCATCGTAGCCATCATGAGAGAGACACTTCTCAGAAAACTTTATAATCTATATTGAATGTGATGTTCCTGGTATGAAATAATTGTATTGGCCAGTTTAGATCAAGTGCCTGGGTCTCACTCCTCCTCATCTCTGCACCTGGCTAGGCCTGAACACACCAAGACCTTGAAACCCGCACACCATAGGTGGCTATAAAGTACATATTTTCACAAATTCAGACACAAGAGCATTCTAAAAATGCAGTTTTCCCAGGCATTAGATGATCAATTAGCCCTGTGTTGCTCAAACCAGGGTATCTTTTTATAAAATGTGGGAGAAATCAAAATGAAATATCGTCTACAAGAGCCTTTATTTCCTTAGGTTTACAGAACTAAAGCAGAACTCACATCTCCTGTAAGAATACCTAAAATATTCTGGGTTTAGAGAGAGGCACACAGCAAGAGTAAATCCAGAAAGTTTGGAGTTGGCCCAGTCATAGATCAGATGGCAATAGGCATTTAACATTAAAATGGATGGGGGGGAAGACAGTGGATATAATATTTCTGGATCTTAGCAAAGCATTTGACACTGTCCCCCACCACATTCTCATGCAAAAACTGGCTGCTCATGGCCTGGACGAGCGTACGATCTGCTGGATCAAGCACTGGCTGGAAGGACGATCCCAAAGGGTGGTGCTCAATGGAGTTCAATCCAGCTGGCGGCCCGTCACAAGTGGCGTTCCTCAGGGCTCAGTATTGGGGCCTTTCCTTTTTAATATCTTCATTGATGATGTAGATAAGGACATAGAAAACACTATTAGTAAGTTTGCAGATGACACTAAGTTGGGTGGGAGTGTTGATCTGCTTGAGGGCAGGGATGCTCTACAGAGGGACCTGGACAGACTGGATAGATGGGCCAATGTTAATGGCATGGCCTTCAATGAGGCCAAGTACCAGGTCCT
>VZTM01011657.1:0-20332 GCA_013400555.1 Jacana jacana
CAATAATGAAAATTCTTAATCTGGAGAGAAACACGGAGCTTTTATGGAGAATAGACATTCCCAAAAGAGATAATACACACAAAAAGAAACATTATAAAGCAAAGTCTATACCTTCTTTATGAGTTCAACTCATAGCACACAAAATTGTATGGTTTGCTGCCTGAAGTGAATTGCACAGCTTACATAGACATCAGTAAGGCCAGAACTTCACTGCTGCGCTATAGTGAATAGCCAGCCTGGCATTTGTACTTAAAGTTTTGATGGAGTTACCAGAATATGCCCAAGTAATTGGATGACCTGATAAATAAATAAATAAATATTTATAAATCACAAGTCATCATACATATTTATAAATCACATTCATCTACTCAAATAATGGCTTGCACTTTGGACCAACAATGTTCAACGTCTGTTTCCACTTTACCATGTTGTTTAAATCAGTGCTAGTGAATCCTCTTCTAATATATCTTTGCAAAATAGCAACAAAAGTTTCATAAACTTATTTAAATACACAAACATATGTAACCACTGCCATCAGAAAATGTTTCAAAACTCAAAGATAATTATGAATAAAAATATTTAGATATACATGTAAGACTTCTTGTTCTGGTTCAGAGAAGACAAATAATATGACGTGTTTTAAATATATGAAAATATTTTATGTAAGAAGATCTGTTGCATTTCAGAGACACAAATTTTCAGCACATGTAATGGGATTTACAAATAATTTAGGAAATATTTTTGTAAACTTGTGTGTGTGTTTCTACAGAGAAAATAAGAGCGATCTGATTTCCAAAGTCTTTTGGTCAAAAAAAAAAACTACAAAGAATTGAGGATCCCACATCCTCCAAAAACGCTTTCTAACCTAAATTAATTTTCATATCTATGGCTCTATGAACAGAATGCAGTTTTAAGTAAAATAAACATTTATTAGCCCCTGTACTACTCAGTTTTGTTGTTGGAGAGTATGACCTTAAATCAGTGAAGCCACTATAAAGACTTGTTCATGTGAGCCATTCCTTCTTAGTTATCAGTTATCACACCAATAGTTATCCTGGAGTGAGACCCTTGTGAACTGTTAGGATAAAATCAATAGCTGAGGAATACATTTTCTGTATTGCAAGATTACTCAATGATGTCTTAAGAGATCCAGGAGCTAATTCATTCACTTTCTGCTGTGGGAATATAATCAGTTATTCTTAATCACAGCTCTTATGAAATTTTCCCTCCCATACAAAAATCTTGACTCAGCTGTAATATTTATTCAACAGAAGGATAAATAGTAAGTTAATCAGCTCTCTCCAGAAATCTCTAAACCAATTACATAATTGTTTGACATATTTGATATCTCATACAAAGCGAAGTGCTCAGTTCTAGACAATCAAGGAAACCTTTGATGTTTCTGCAGGTTATAGGTGCTTTCACTAGACATAAACATATTTCCAGTTGAAAGCATGAAGAGAATAAACAGGAATTAGGAAGAATTAAGAAACCAAATACATTTGAATAACTGTAGTGGCATCTTCTAAAGCAGTATTTTTTGTTATATACCACAGAATCAGAAAATGGTAAGGGTTGGAAGGGACCTCTGGAGATCATCTAGTCCAACCCCACTGTCAAAGCAGGTCGACCTGGACCAGGTTGCACAGGAGAATGTCCAGGCAGGTTTTGAACATCTCTAGAGATGGAAACTCTACCTCTCTAGGCAACCTGTTCCAGTGATCTGCCACCCTCAAAGTAAAGAATTTCCTCCTCATGTCTAGATGGAACTTGCTATGTTCAAGTTTGCACCCATTGATTGCATCTCAATTTTTCTGCCTCTCCGTTTCTCCATTAGTTGTACTAATATAACTCAGAGATTCTACAAAGCAAATATAGCTTCTACTTATGGCTTTGTTTCCATTTCTCATAGAATGGCTATCTTTAAAAAAACAAACAAACAAAAAAACCCACGACTTGTTGAAAATACCCTTTAACGTGTCTAAATAGCTGAAAAAAAAGCAGAAAAGCTAAGCAGGAGGAAAAGAAATGTTTATAAAAGATGAAACCATGGGCAATAAGAGAGTAAACATGACTTTTTCCTGTAGTGTGAATGTAACTGGAGATTCTGACCCAGAGAAGAGATGCTGTGAGCCACAGAAGAGCATTCCCAGCATCAAGGTACTTCAGAAGAAAGTCAGAATTCATTCTGGAGATTTTAAAAGAGATTTTAGGGTGCATTTAAGGTTCAATGCCATATAAATATATATATATCTCCTTCAGAAACATCACAGAGGTGGTTTTGATTTATCAGTTACACCTTTCAATGAAGTAAAAATACTGAGAAACCTAAGGCCTTCTGTCATATGCAGTATTTCTACTTATTCACATTACAGCAGCTTTATAGACATTTGAGAAAAATATGTCAGCCAGTCAGTAGGTATAATATGAAAAAGAAGTAATTGAAAAAAAAAAAAACACCTTTGGGAGTGGGAATATTGTCTTTTAGTAAGTGTAGTGTCTCCTACTGCAGCAGGATGCTTTTTCCAGGTCTGAAAGCAGATCTCTGTTGGAGATTATTTCCATGATCAGTTTAATCAACTAATTTTGAAGTCTTCATGCATTGTGTTTGGAATAAGCAACTAGGTTTTACAGCCAAGCTTGAGTTTTTGATTCACAATCTGACACCTTTATTCTAATTTTCATATTAACTAATGAAGTACATACTTGTATGCATATGTGTGTATACAAACACACATATATATAGGTATATGTGTTAATAATGTGCTACAACAGGTTTTATTTAATGAAAAAAAAAAAGAAAAGCATTTAAAAATCCTACATATGTATAGAAATTAGTCTGTCTTGGTGTACAGATGTATAAATCAAACACTGAAACCACATTAAAGGTGTCTAGTTCTTTCTTTGAGAATATCAAGATACTTGAAATGCGATTACAAGCCATAATGAATTGCTTCCCAGGATCCAAATGGTAAGGAATTGTTTAAATACATGGTTACACTTCCACAGGGGTACGGGAAAAAAATTATTCTCCTTGTAAGTAAGGAGCTCTACAATTTTTCTTTCCATTTCTTATTTTGAACTGTAACTGTAACTCTAATCTTATGTGCTTAAAGGTTCATGTTGACGGGAATTACATGCACTAGATACAAAAAATCCTGATGCCTCTGCAAGAAACATCTCATTCTTATTATCTTGGTAGTGGTTTGTTTCCAGTGCACTAGTGATGAAAAAAGAGAGAAAGAGAACTGAGAGTGTGTCTTTACCTGTACTTAGCTGTGTGATTTTTCTTTGTGAGATTTTCTGTCAGCTCTGAAGCTGGGTTATTCTATTTTTGTGTGTATTCTTATCATTAACAGTGCTCTATTAACTCTGGAAAGAGCAACACTACAGCTGGTAGGAGTGTGAACGTGCTATCACACACTTAGGACTCAAGGATCTCAGTTTTAAAGAAGCAATCAACTAAATTTTACGACGTTTTACTAGTTTATTTTAATGTTTACAATTTTGAGAGGAAGCATTTTATTTTTCGCTCCCAAAGGTACTTTCCTGTGGCAGTAAGCTCGCAAAACATAGCTGTATCAAACCGCAAAATAGCTGTGGACCACAAGAGACTTAAAAGTCAGCCATGTAAGGTATATTCCAGAACATGCTCAGCTTTTAAATACCTGTCTCCAACCTGAATCTATCATTTAACTTGTTAGCTGTAGTTGTATTCCTGTGCCTAAATTATTTCCATTTTAATATTTTTTAATTATCTGGACTCATGATAATAAATTAAAACACTCACAATCACAGAATCATAGAATCTTCATGGTTGGAAAAGACCTTTGAGATAATTGAGTCCAAGCAAAGCACACATACACAACCCCCCCCTACAGTCTCAGCCACTAGAGCAAGCCAATAGACCATGCCCAAGTGCCACATCTACACGTTTCTTGAATACCTCCAGGAATGGTGACTCAACCACCTCCCTGGGCAGACTGTTCCAGTGCCTGACCACCTTCTCAGTAAAAGAATTCTTCCTAATATCCAGTCTAAGCCTCCCCTGCCACAATTTCAGAACATTTCCTCTGGTCCTGTCACTATTCACAAGGGAGAAGAGGCCAACATCCACCTCTCTAGAGCCTCCTTCCAGGTGGCTGTGGGGGGCAATGAGAGGTCTTGCCTCAGCCTCCTCTTCTTCAAACTCAGCATGCCAATTCCCTCTGCCTCTCCTCATAGCACTTGTTCTCTAGACCCCTCATCAGCTTGGTGTCTCTACTCTGGACATGCTCTTGTAGTGAGGGGCCCAGAACTGAGCACAGTACCCAAGGTGAGGCCACACCAGTGTCAAGTACAGGGGCACAATCACTTCCTACTCCTGTCACTCATGTTATTCCTGATACAAGCCAGGATGCTGTTGGCCACCTTGGCCACCTGGGCACGCTGCTGGCTCATGTTAAGCTGGCTGTCCGCCAGTTCCCCCAGGTCCTTTTCTGCTGGGCACTTTCCATTCACTCTTCCCCAAGCCTGTCACATTGACTGGGGTTGTTGTGACTGGGGTTGTTGTGACCCAAGTGGAGGACCTGGCACTTGGCCTTATTGAACCTCATCCCATTAGCCTTGGCCCATTAATCCAACCTGTCTAGGCCCTTCTGTAGAGCCTTCCTACCCTCATGCAGATCAACACTCCCCCCTAGTTTGGTGTTGTCTGCAGACTTACTGCAAGTGCACCCAATGCCCTCATCCAGATCATCAATAAAGATATTAAACAAGACTCCCAAAACACTCAGTGCTGTACACTCAGCTAACAACCTTTATTAACAGCATGATAATTTAACGCATATATATCTCTAAAAATATAGAAAACACCTTAAAATAATTATAAAATTCCAGAGAAATAAAATATTTATTTCATCTTAAAAACCAACCAACCAAACAAACAAAATAACCCCAAAAAAACATAACCAAAAAAAAAACCAAACCCAAAACCCAAAAAAACCTAACCCCCAAACAGTATTAGTTTTGTACCTCTCAAATACGAGATTTTCCTTTTAGCGTAATAAGATCCTAAGACTTAATTATAAGACTTATAGCTACTAATGTATTTGTTTTAATTTTAATTATTTTTTTATTTAATGGGTACATTTCTTTGTAACTAGATATCTGCATACATATACTTTTTATATAAAAAAAAATTAACAATTATTATACAACAAAGAATTCAAATAAATTCTAGGAACAACAGGTTTTGGCAAAAATATCATGGTATTACAAGCTTGATTAATTCAGTGATTGGACTGTCTCTTCTACAAGTTTTCACCAAGTGGTGTTCCTCAGGGCTCAGTATTGGGGCCATTTCTGTTTAATATCTTTATAGATGAACTTGACATCAAGATGAACTTGACATAGAGAGCACCATCAGTAAGTGTCAGATGACACTAAGTTAGGTAGGAGTGTTGATCTGCTTGAAGGCAGGGATGCTCTACACAGGGACTTGAATAGATTGGATAGGTGGGCCAATGTTAATGGCATGGGCTTCGACAAGGCCAAGTGCCAGGTCCTGCACTTGGGCCACAACAACCCCATGCATCGCTACAGGCTTGGGGAAGTGTGGCTGGAAAGCTGCCTGGCAGAAAAGGACCTGAGGTTGTTGGTTGACAGGTGGCTGAACATGAGCCAGCAGTGTGCCCAGGTGGCCAAGAAGGCCAAGGGCATTCTGGCTTGTATCAAAAATGGTGTGACCAGCAGAAGTAGGGAGGTGATTGTCTCCCCGAACTCAGCACTGGTGAGGCCACGCCTTAAGTATTGTGTCTAGTTCTGTGCACCTCAACACAAGAGAGATCTCAAGGTTCTGGAGTGACTGCAGAGGAGGGCAACAAAGCTGGTGAAGGGCCTAGAGCATAAATCTTATGAGGATCAATTGAGGGAGCTATTTATTTTGAGGAAGAGGAGGCTGAGGGGAGACCTCATTGTCTCTATACAACTGCTTGAAAGGACATTGTAGAGAGGTTAGTGCTGGTCTCTTTTCACTGGTAATTAGCGATAGAATGAGAGGGAATGGCTTCAAGCTGCAGCAGGGTAGGTTTAGACTGGACATTAGGAAATATTTTTTCACAGAAAGAGTGGTCAGGCACTGAAGTAGGCTGCCCAGGGAGGTGGTGCCATCGTCATCCCTGACTGTGTTTAAGAGTAAATTGGATGTGGTGTTGAGGGATATGGTGTAGGGGAGAACTTTGTAGAGTAAGGCTGAAGGTTGGACTCAATGATTCCAAGGGTCCCTTTCAACCTAAATGATTTTAGCATTCTTTGATTCTATTTTCTGAATAAAGTCTTTCCACATTTGTCATACATGGAGTTCTTTCTCAGTGCACTCCTGAATGCTGCTTTACTAATTGAATCACAGTCTCAAGTATTCCATTTGCTTCACACTGTAAATCCATATGATACCTCCAGGATACTAGCATTATGCACATTGTAACCAAGTGTCAACCACTGTGTTTGATACCCTAGAAGTTATTGCTACTTGTCAGCCAACAATTCATTGCTAGATTTGTACCATATGAGCCTGGTCTGCATCATATGTTGCAATCCATGAAGTTGCCCTATATAATTCCGTACCAATATCTCAAAATTAGTATTAGTGCAGGAAGGGAATGATAAGAGATAAAGCAAGAGTCCTAAAACAGATTAAGCAAGGAGACAGATATATCTATGTTTATCACAATGGCATGACAATGTTGACTATCTAATATGTTCAATTTCATGCCATTTTACACTCAATTAGCTCCAGAATCATTCCAGCCAACGATTAGTCAATAGACCAATAAGATAATTGTTTTCTTAGCACCACACCCATGTGATGGATCATACTATACATAGCAATTTTTGTCTCCATCAGAATATCTGGAGGTGATTATGTTGTCACTTTAACACGGGATAATCAGTAGTGGGACAATTTCTCTAGGTTTTGTCTTCATCCCCAGAGACTTCTTTGATGTTTTGCCAATTGTCTTATACAGAACTAAGAGAATAGAGGTATCTCAGGTGTGTAAATTTGAATTTCCATCAACTTTATTTGCATGTGATTCACCTCTCTTTAAAACTCAGAGTCAGAATCTATTACCTAGCTACGTATACTCCATCAGTCCACCATGACCTTCCATGTCTTCTCAAGGGGACTATAAATTGCCTTTTTATTCACTAACACTTGCTTTTGGGTTTAGTGGAAATATTTGAACTGAAGACCTTTCTGTAGGACTTAGAGTCAGCATGCTCTCATCTGCAAAAATAATCAATATCTGACAAACATGGACCTGAAATACTTGAAAAAAGGTGTAGTACTGAATGAAACTTGTGTGGCATCTAACTTCAACTTTAGGTATGTTGCATGTGAAGCTTTCTCTGTTATTATGGTCATCTTTTCAGTGCATCCTGAATTCTAAGACTGATAGAGCTGGTTGTCCCCAAGAAGAATGGGGACAGGGAATATCCAGTGCCTATTCAGTGTACCAAGTTCTCTACTGGAAGGAGTATGGTCTTAATGGAGGGAATTTCTTCCCCATCTGGTTAGATAAGATAGGTCTTATTTGACCATATTTGACCACATTGGAAAATAAGATCTGATCTTATTTTCACATGTTTTCTGACACAATCTGCCTATCCACTTGTTCTTCATTCATTTCAGAGCTAAATTATCCCTATGCCTAAACTAAAGTCACAGGGTCAATATTTATTACTTTAAGACTATATATATTTCTTTGACATTTTCATACATAGTATTTACAGAGCTAAGATAAAACAGGTTAGGCAATAGATCTGTAAAAGCTGAATCAAGCTAAAATCAGATCAGGCCAAGCCAGGTCCAGGCAATCCTGATGCTTTGCATTTTTAGATCAATACAAAACCTGAAAACTTTCACTAACAATGCAAGTGTCATTTTTATTAGACAGCACTGTGTATGCAACAAAATACTCAAAATATTATAAATTATAAAATATTAAAAATGCAAATAGTCTCAAACTTTCTCGTTACTCCTCTCTTTCTAACTTCAATTACTGTATTCATGATTTGTGTACCTGCTTTACAATCAATTGATATTGAGTTCTTGCCCATTGTGAACGCTATATGAGTACTTTCCAGAACATGGTCCTATGGTCCACCTATAAAATCTAAATAACTCGTTTTTCCAAAACCACTTTTGTGGTTTGCCAAATTGAAAATGAAGATCATTCAAACATATTATTCCTGTTGTGTAAAAGATATATTGTACACAATGTGATATTTCAAAAAAGACATAATCCTGAGTAAATATGGCGTATTTAATGAAGGACATTATTCCACAAAAAGATAACAAACACCATAAAAAAATACACAAGCGCTTACTTGCTTCCATTTATCTGGTTTAAATATAAAATAATCTTTATGACCAGCTCTGGTAGAAAAAAAACAGTGAAACACAGGTGTATTTATAATTCTGGCAAGTTTGTATCATTCTCAAATTTTATCAGCTGTAAGTCACTCTCCATACTTTTGCTAGAAATACCAAGTAACACCAAGTCAAGCTCTGATCATGGTATATCATTACAGGATTTCAATGTTTACCATTTTCTGAGATTTGTTCATTAACCATTGATTCAGGTAACATGTTATGTTACCGTGTAATAACTGACATTGCAATACAAGAAAAAAGACCAGTACTAAAACAAAACAAAATAAAACACCTCTTAGATAAAAATAGCTTAATATTTACCTTTTTACTTCAGATCCTCTTTTGTTTCAATCAGTACAAGCTGATGAGCACTCAAAAGTTTAAGAAAGGGACACTTATGCACCTCAGTAGGTTTGCCATTTTTTTTGCAGACTCTGCAGAAAGAGTAAATTCAGCTTAAGATATGATTCCTGACAAAGAGGGTAGGTAGGCTGTGAGATACCTTCCTTGAAGAAAGTAATTTTGTGTCTTCTTGATCATTTAAGCCTAAACCAGGTATCATTCTTCCCTAGAAAAACATCCTGTTCTGAGGGGAAAATTAACTATTGGCTTCAGACTTAAGCAGATCCTATGAAATTAATTCCAGAATCCTTTGTCCAATTTGTGAACTACTTCTACTGAAGAAGTTTAGATTTTTGTTTCTAAGCAACTAAAAATGCAAGATAGCGCAGGAAAATGCAAAGACGTTGGGTGACTGGATTCCTATCAGAACTTGAAACATTTTAGGTCAGAGGTAGCATTTGATTTTGCACAGAATCATAGAATGGTCGAGGCCGGAAGGGGTCGACCCCCATAGAATGGTCAACCCCTCTAGGGTCATCTAGTCTGACTTCCCCACAGTCAGCAGGGACACCCCCAACTATAAAAGGTTGCCCAGGGCCTCGTTGAGCCTCATCTTTAATAGCTCCAGGGAAAGGATCTCAACCACCTCCCTGGGCAACCAGTGATCCACCACCCTCAGAGTAAAGAACCTATTCCTAATATCCATATCTGTTCTTCTCCAGCTTGAAGCCATTGACTCTTATCCTGTCACGGCAGGCCTTTATGAAAAGACCCTCCCCAGCCTTCCCGTAGCCCCCCTTCATGTACTGGAAGGCTGCTACTAGGACTTGTCAAAGAATATTATTTGAAGGAGAAAGAATTCTCCAAGACAGGCCACTGAGTTACTCCATAAAGGGTATAGAATTCACTGTACATCTGCATTGACCATGCGCATCTGGAGTTAGTTGGACTACAAGTCTCCACCTTCTCATATGAGATTTATACTAGTGTATAATATTTTGCTGTCATTTCTCTTTACTTACTGAAAACTGAGGTGGAGGAAATACTTTTCATACCTGTATTCAACTTGCTGTTAGCTAAGGGTCTAAGCCATACAGACTCTCATAATTAAGAGCCACAAGTCTTTAGGAACAGAAAGAAAGCCTACAAGATGAAGAAATAGTAGATTCACCGAATCCAAACGCAAATGTAGATAGAGACAGATCTTTTAACAATATCCTCTCCTGGAGTTTCATACTTTTATCGGCTCTCTGGGGATTCTCTCATTTTGTTTTCCTTTTTGGTTGATTTTTTTTTTTTCCTTTTGCTGCTATTCTTCAATGTCAAACCAGATGGAATTTTTCTGTAGTGATGTACAAAACAAAAAGTTCATAACAGGGGTCCATTATTTTGTAGGACAGAATAAGAGTCTTGTTCAGTGTAAAGGTCTGCAATCTTACGTACTATTTTATATACCATACATGGTTGAATGAGACTGAGGATTGTTTTCACTAACTGGTAAATGGGCAGTGTCCAGTGATTAATTTTTTACAAAGAACTTTTCTAGTCTCCTGTCAGAATATCTTAGCTAGGAATTGCACTCACGGTAGTGCAGGTGCTACATCAAAAGATGATGCTCATTTTGTTATCTTCAGTATCAGAAAATGTTTGGAACAGGAATACATTGTGAACAGTAACCATAACTGGTTGAATGGCTGCAAGCCAATTACTGAATCTAAATTCTTCATCTCAGATGAAGTAGTTTTCAATCTAAAATGTTAAATAATCTCATGGCATTCATGTAAACAAATTTGAAACCCACCTCTAAGAAACGTGAACTATATGTCACTACATTTACATATTTGGATATCATAATGAGTAACACCCCACAAATGATTATTTTTCCCATTAATTAACAGCACTGTGAAATTCCAGATATTGTCAGGGGAGATTTTTATTAACTTTGTGTTTTAAATAAGCTTCATATTGTGTATACCATCTTCAATGCCATTTTACAGAATTAAATAATTATAATCATTGCAGTGAAGTTGCCACTGACTCGTAAATTAATGGATAAGAAATCCTCACAGTAAAATAACAGCAAGATAATTAAGCTAAAGAGCTTTTCTCAATTTTAGGTGACATTTGGATAAATTAAAATTGTAATTACTTTAACTTTTTGGATAGAGCTGACACTGGGCAGAAGCCTTGGCTTTTTCCATTCAAGGACTACCTCTTAGTAGAAGCTGATTAACCCAGTAGAAGGTTATTTAACTTTTATTACCTGCAAGGTTAAAAAAGGCAGTTCTACTCTCCCTACATTTAGCTACTTCTTCTTGATCTAAGTAAAATCTCATCTCCACTACCCAGAACTGAAGTGATAATGATATCTAACATAAGCAGGAAATATTTCAGTGTAGATCAAAGAAATTATATTTTTGCTCTTGGCCAAATTTTGCTGACAGTTCTACAATATTCATTGGGACAGCACATAGTAAGTGTTAACAAACAAAAAAGTAATTTCATTTTAGATTTTGTGAGTTTTGGATAAGGCCTCAGGATAAGTTAATCTGCTGAATTGGAGTAGTTTTCAGAAAAAATATTTATCTAATTTGATTTTTAATAGTGTAAAGACCATGTATTACCTGCAGTAGTTAAAGTTAATATTTTACAATGAACTTCATTGTTTTTACAATGAAATTCATAAATAGTATCACTGAGAAATAAAACTGTCCCATGACATCTCCAATGAGTTTTCAAGATTACAATGAAGACATTTTATGTTGAAAGTGAATCATCTGAACTACTTCATTTTTGAATGAAAGTTTAAAAAAAAAGCTCAAGAAGGATCATCCTCTAAAGAGCTATGTGACATAAATAAGGTTTGGTTTTTAAGTGAGCATTGGGAAGAAGAGAAACCAGAATTTTGTTTTCCTATGCATTGAAATTCAGCTCAAATATTTCAGTAAATTAATAGTTTTGCTTTGTTTGTTTGTATATCTATATCGTCAAGTAATATTTGACTCATATCTCTCTTTATTTTCCACAGCCTGAACACAATATGTTCTATGTTTGTAAAGGGAAGTAACAAAATTTGTTAAAATCCTATAAGAATGAGAAAGCATTATTCAAACAGAATGTTTATTCTATTTTATATGTGTTATAGACTTAAAAATGAATGGTATTTTCCACTCCAAAGATTTATAAGATTTTATTGAAAACACTTTAAGTTAATTTCGACCACTTTGGTTTTAAATATTTTAATGAGGCTAAAACTACATTATACAGTTTATATAATTACTTAGATAGATTAGTTTAAGGCTATTACGTAGATGAATCATGCAATTATACTTCTTGTAACATTACAGTATTTATTAAGAAGTGAAATATAATTGCTTATCTGTCTGATTAAATTATTTATTACACTGGGTGATTTGACACGTCCACACATAGTAAATGCATAAACGCACATAAGCACATATATATGCTTAACACATACATTTGATCTGCATTAATAAGTGTCAGTAATCTAGAAAATATATCAGAAATAATAATTTTCTTTACCTTACAAAACTTTTGTTGTTATTAAGACATATCCTGAAGAAATTATCTGAAATTAATATACCCAAAATGAATCTTCTGCAACAAGATTTAAGTAGCAAACTATAGATTGAACGCAAGCTCATTAGTATACACTAAAACATTTGGAAATAATGTTTGAATGATCACATTTAGAAGGATTGCATATAAGACAGGTATTCCTTTTTTTGTGTGTTTGTTGGGTTTTGGGTTTTTTTGTTTGTTTGGGTGTTGGGGTTTTTTTGTTTGTTTGTTTGTTTTTTAATTCTTTTTGCCACCTTGGAGTTGCTTTGGGATAAGGCATAAGGAATCATTTTTGAAATCTGTATATTTCTAGCCTTAATTATGAATACTTCACTAAAAATGTGTTGCTACTATGATGCTTCCTCTCTTAAACATGCAGAGATTTGTAAATTCCCAAAGATAAAAGTTCAAACCAACAAAATCAATCTGTTCAATCTTCCAGTTCCTAAGATATTCAACTTTCAGTCAGCATATGACTATTCGCAGACTTATTCTAAACAGCAACACTATTTTATACTATTACCATTAACTTCATTAAACTCTGATCATGTGAACAACTGCCCTTAGAGCTCTTCTATATAGCTACTTTATCATACCTGGATTTTTTTTGGCAATTTTCTTCTCCTTTGGCTCTCAAGTATTGATACAAAATCTGTTATATAAAATCTGTTTTACAAAATATGCTAATATTTTACTGATTTATTATCCAGGAGTGGGAGGAAATTATTGAACCTCATTCATGGTGGTACTATGAAAGCATTTGTAATGTTACTCATACACCTCTAATATGTTATCCCTTAATGAATTCTGTATCATGAATTGCATAAAATACTAGAACAATGGTTTATTAAATTAGAATGTTTTCAATGAAATAAGAATGTTTTAGCATGCACTTACCACAGTGGACTGTGAGGTTATCAAATGTTCTTGCAATTATGTCACTAAATTTACACCAGAACCTGATTTGGTTTTGCACAGAAATGGTTTTTCTTTTCCACCGTGTTGTCTCTGCTACAGCACAGAGTGCTGGTCTCTTCTCACACATAATTAGTGATTGAATGGGAGGGAATGGCTGCAAGCTGCAAACAAGTCTGAAAGTTAGGAAAGAATTTTTCACAGAAAGAGTGGTCAGGCAATGGAATAGGCTGTCCAGGGAGGTGGTGGAGTCACCATCTCTGAATGTGTTTAAGAGTCATTTAGATGTGGTGTTGTGGGATATGCTGTAGAGGAGAACTCTGTACAGTAGAGCTGAAGGTTGAACTAACAATGATCCCAAGCATCTTTTCCACCCTGAATGATTCTATGATTCTATTCTGAGTGATGCAAGTGAAAACAGTTGCTCACCACCAACCGACTGATAGCCAGCCAGTCACTGAGCAGTGTATCCTCCCCCAACTAACCTTCTCCATCTGTTTTATTGCTGAATATGATGTCATATGGCATGGAATGTCCCTTTGGTCAGCTGGGGTCGGCTGTCCCAGCTGTGTCCCATCCCACTTTCTTGTGCACCCCTAGCCTACTCACTGGTGGGAACGGGTGAGGAGCAGAAAAGTCCTTGACCCTGTATAAGCACTGTTCAGCAATAACAAAAACATCTCTGTTTTATCAACATTCTTTTCAGCACAAATCCCAAACATAGCCATGTGCTATCTACTATGAAGAAAACTGGTCGTGGCAGTCAGGTGAAGTCTCTGTGGACTGGAAGAAAGAAAACATCACACCCATTTTTAAGAAGGGTAGAAAGTAGGACCCTGGGAACTACCGACCTGTCAGTCTCACCTCCATGTCTGTGAAGATCATGGAATAGATCCTTTTAGATGCCATGCCTATGCACATGAGAGACAGGGAGGTGATTCAGGACAGCTGGCATGGATTTACTAGGGGCAGGTCCTGCCTGACTAACTTAGTGGACTTCTATGATAGGGTGACTATATTGGTAGATAAGGGACGACCTACGCATGTGATCTATCTGGATCTCTAAGGCTTTTGACATAGTCTCCCACAACATCCTGCTTACCAAATTGGAGGGATATTGATTTGATGGGTGGACTGTTCAGTGAATAAGGAACTGGGTGGATGATCACATCCAGAGGGTGGTACTCAATGGCTTGAGGTCCACATGGAGAGCAGTGACAAGTAGTGTCCCTCAAGGGAGCGGTACCATTTGACATTTTTATCAACGATATGGATAGAGGGATTGAGTCCACATTGGCAAATTTGCAGATTACACCAAGCTGCGTGGGGTTGTTGATACACCAGAGGGATGGGATGCCATCCACAGGGACATGAAGAGCCTGGAGAGGTGGGCCCAGGTGAACTTCATGAGGTTGAACATGAGCAAGTGCAGGGTTCTGCACGTGAGCTAGAACAATCCTCACTATCAGTACAGACTAGGGGATGCAGTATTAGAAATCATCCCTGAGGAAAGATACTTGGGAGTGCTGATGGACCAGAAGCTGGACATGAGCAGGTAATGTGCACTTGCAGCCCAGAAGGCCAATCACATCCTGGGCTGCATCAAAAGGTGAATTGCCAGCAGATCCAGAGAGGTGATTTTGCCACTTTGCTCTGGTGAGACCTCACCTGGAGTACTGTGTGCAGTTCTGGAGCCCTCACTGAAGGAAGGACATGGACCTGATGAAGCAGGTTCAGAGGAGGGCCACAAACATGATCAGGAGGTTGGAGCATCTTTGCTATGAGGACAGGTTGAGGGAGCTGGTGTTGTTCAGTCTGGAGAAGTGGGGGCTCCAGGGAAACCTTAGAGCAGCCTTCCAGTACCTGAAGGGGCCTGCCATGACAAGACAAGGGGCAATGACTTCAAGCTGGAGAAGAACAGATTTAGACTGGACATTAGGAATGGTTCTTTACTGTGAGAGTGGCAGACCACTGGAACAGGTTGACCAAGGATGTGATTGAGGCCCCTTCCCTGGAGCTATTAAAGATGAGGCTCAACGAGGCCCTGGGCAACCTTTTATAGTTGGGGGCAGTCCCTGCTGACTATGGGGAGGTTGGACTACATGACTCTAGAGGTCTCTTCCAACCTGGACCATTCTATGTTTCTATGATTCTAACTCTTTCCCAGACAAAACCAGCACACCTTTCCCTTTCCTTTTCTCTTATGACATTTTAGCCTGTATGGAATATTTTCACTCACATAAAATCAAGTAGGAAATGAGATAAACAATGTGACGGGCTTCTAAAACATATTTTTAAAAAATATGCAGTTCAGATACATCAAACATTACTCACTTGCCAAGTATGTTGATTTGATGATGTGGAAGTTTGCATATGTATGCAAGTAGGAGGTATCATTCTGCCCTTGCCAACATTTTGTTCACTGTGGAGTTGCATGCTTTTATGTAGAAGCAAATAGAAATAAGAAAGACAACATTTTTGCAAAATGCCAGTCCTGATTTGTCTATGCAGAATGTAATAGTTGTTTTGGTTGGAAAATAATATTTATACAGGCATTTTTAAATCATGCATATCTCCAAAGAGAAGCTCTCTTTCTGAGAATATAGATAACCTTGTGTGAACAACTGTGTTTGTTCTGGAAATGTCTACCCCGTTGTCCTAGTTACGTGTGTGGCATTTAGAGGAAGGCAGAAAACAGGAGAATATTTTGAATTCATAGACCTTCTTGGGTATGAACTACACAATTATTTCAACAGAACTGGAAGAGCAGAAAAGAGAACTAATAGGAATGTTCAAAGAACAAAACAAGTCTTCTGTCAAGATCTGACTTTTGGCATTTAAATTGCACCCAACCACATGGCATACAGAAAAGCAATGTCTGGATAACTATTACTCTTGTACCCAGAAGACAACATGTCAACTCTATCTATCACTTAAGGAATTAGAAGTATAGGCAGATATATAAGGGTTGTGGTGGTTTCCTTGCTAAGACTAGGACACCTGGGCATTACAAGTCCCATGTATCAAAAAATTGAGCAATCCCTGAGCTAGTCAAGAATTATCTCCTTGTAGTACTCTTAATCCTGAAACTGGTTTTAGAATAATTTAGACAACCTACATAGCAATCTCAGAGAGAAGATATTAGAGTAACATCTCTCTCATTTCCCAGCACTTGGGAGATGAAAACTAATTTCAATTTCCTTTTTACCTGAGAGAATTAAAACATGCACCTCCTACTCCTGTTAAACTAAATTATAGGTTAAACTCTAAATCCTTTTTGGAGAAACTGTTCCACTTTAATATTAATTAAATATTCAGTGGGATGGAAAAGTAATTTTGATCTCTACAGCCTTGATTTGAAAAGGGGGAGAGCCATTTTTCATTTTACCTATTAATGAAAAGTTAAGTATTATGAATTAAATACTCACTAGAACAGCACTTGGGAGGCAGATTTACCCCATGACAGGTAGCAGCCCTGACCATTTGGTTAGAATTTCGCCATGCCTCTTACTCTGTCTTTCTCTTGAACAGCATGTTTATTTCATGCACAAACCTAATAATATAAAAGAGGGACCTGAAGATTCCCACTCTGTGACTGATAGCCAGCTGGTTAGTTTATTAATCTGGAAAAACACATTGACAGAATTTAAACCCCTCCAGCAAAAAAAAGTGGATCAGCAACTTCTGTGACTGCAAGAACACTGTTTTACATGTTATCAAATGGTTCTGTGATGGTACTACATATGGTCTTTACAAAAGTTTATCAGCTTAATATTTCTTTTATTTTACTGTTCGTTGTAAATTTGTTAACTTACTATGAAGTGCTGGGTTTCTACAGGCTGTTCAAAGAAACACAATATGAATAGTTACATCTTTCCCTTCTTCATAGATTACCAAATATACTAATTCCTGATTTAATAACTTCTTCAATTTAGCCAGTACTGACTTCATAATATGAACAAATCCTTGCTGCTCAATACTAGCTTCCCATTTCCATTTTCTTTGTGCACATTTGTGAAAGACAGACAAAACAGAAACTAAGTTTGGACCTTCAACATCAAGGAATCAAGGGCAGGTCTCAATGTCCCTGACCCATGGGATCCCTGAAGAGCCCCATCTCATTCCCCTGGGGCCATCAGCCCCTGCTCCAGTGACACCACAGTATGGCTGGTCTCCAGTTCCTCACGTCCCTCCCTGTCTGGACATGACCCTGCTGCCTTGCACCTACCTGTGGGCCCACACCCTGGCCCAGCCTCAACCCCTCCCCATCCCTATGGAGGTGTCCAGGCTGAGGGGTGCTCCAGTGGTCCCCGGCTGCCCTGCTCCTGGTTGGGGTGGTGGGATGCATCCTGGCTGGCAGCTCTCTGTTCTTTAAGGATCTGACACTTCCCATGGCACCCTGACAGTAAGTTCCCTCCTGTTCAGATCTTGAAACCCCAAATACAAGATCCCTGTTTTAGGTTTAGAATCCCACTGCCTCTTCAATAGTCAGCATGAAGTACCTGTGTGCCTGGTCTACAGACATTATAAATGTATTTGTTTGGACTACCTTGATAATAGCTGTTCCAAATACTGCTACTGTTTCTTGAAAATTCTTGATGTCATTCCATCTACACAGGTAGAAAAAAAAAAAAATCTCCAAGAAACCTTAATTTCATAAGTATTTAAGTTTATGCTTCTTTTTAAAAGGATAAGAGGAAGAAGAAAAAAACTCCACAAAATGCTGCTAACACAAAGTTAAAATAATTTATTGTTAGCAAGTAGCTGAAGCTGAGCCTCCCTGGAATTATGCAAAACGCAGTGAGAATTAACACCTTATCGATTAGTTGAAAAAAAGAAAGCTGACAAAACTAAACACAAAATTGCCTGCAATCATTTAAAAAGTAATTCAAAGTAATCCTCAAATTTCCATTCCTTCCCTTTGGGGACTTTCACAGAATTTTCTAGCTACCCATCCCCTGATGTCGGCTACACATTTTTTGCCTTAGTCATGAATCTGTTGAAGTTCCTAAAGCAGCAGGTATGTAAACGTGTCATCTTTTCTCTCTTAACTTTATACTTCTATATGCTGAACTAGTTATCCTAGTCTTCCCTCATGATCAATAGAACAAAAAGAAAAAATACTTTTTGGGAGCAATTAGTGTACCCTATTGTAGGCAGCTACTTTAAGATGAAATGAATCACTCACTAAATGTATCTATATCTATCCCTTGATAGTAATGACTAACTGTCTATAATGATACCTGACATTGCCTAACTCAGGTGTACGTGTGCATTTAACATTAAGAAGTTAAATAATGTATTTAACATTAAGAAGTGAGTCCCATCTAAATTCCTAGAGAGTTCACTGAGCCAGAACAAGATCTATGAAATGAAAAATCCCAACACCTAACATGGTCACTCATTCAATTTGCAAATGAAGTTGCCTCATGCTTAGTATCCATGCAGCAGTTTGGATGCTTTTGAGCCTGTGACCTAACCTGTTGTGCATTTCTTATAGCAATAATTCCAGTCCTTCTGCCTCTGTGGACTAGGTGCTTGTTGCTGCTAGGGTAGTAGAATGAATTATATGTGAAATAAATGAAAAAAAAAAAAAACAAGCAAAAAACCTAGGCAAAAATAGTTTAAGTAGATGCTCAAAGCAACTTGGAGACCTAATGGTGCTCAAATACAGATAGAACTCTGAAGTACTATGACCAGTTGAAAATTAGTCTTTGCAACTTCCATACAAGTTTGGATATGAATTTCAGAAATGTAGTCAGTTTAAAACTACTTCCAATTTTTTTCTGGTAGTTCTGGGATTATTTATTTATTTATTCCTCACTATACATACCTTTATTTTTTATGGTCTACAAGAAATCAAATAAATTCACCTTAGAACTGCAAAGTTCTTTCCAATAATCATAAAAGATTAGTTGAGTTATAGACAACTTGTTTTCATCTATAAATCTGAGAATTTTTATCATACTTACGAAAGTTCAAATGTACAATAAAACCCTGGGGATGCAGCATTGTAACTTGGCCAGTTACCTCAAAAGACATGCTAATTATAATAACCTCTACTTCCACAACTTCCCGCCTTTTCAGATTAGACTATAAATCACCATAGCAGCACAGAAAGTAAAGACTGAATGATATTATCTCCACATAAATTACTTTGATGACCCTGCTCACCTCAGGGGAGAATTAAAAGCAAGAGGTGCAATTTTAGCTAAACCCATTCAAATATCTTCTTAGTTCTTATGAGGCAGACCTCTGAGAACACATTCTATGATAACTAAAGTCTATGAGTTATCCCATGCTTAGGGATTCTGATTCCTAAGGTCTTGTACCTAGGTCTGATTCTGCTGTAAATCATCACCTTGCAGTTTCACAAAAAAATTACTATTTTTCACTACTGAATGAAATTTTGGATTTTTTTTTCCTTGGAAATATTAATTTTGGGCCTTTCCAGATAATACCCAGATCAAGATATACAAGACTGTAATGCTATCACCAAATCAATGCTCTTTGTATAACTACTTAAGTCTATAAATTCAAAGTGCAAAATCACACTTGACTGTATGAAGGAGGTTGAGAAAAACGCACATTTCTTCTTCCCTCTTTTTTTTTCCCTCAAAAAAGAAAAACATATGCCATGTGCAAAGTGTATAATGAAGATATCTACAGTAGTAATATTATGATATTTAATATATACACCTACATTTTCTTTAGAAACTGCGTATGTTACCAGATTTCCTGCAAGTAACTCCTAGATTATCTGAAATAATGTTATGATTGAGCAGCAGCATAGACTGAATTTATCTATGGTAAAAGTGCATTTTATTTTTTTTTTTACCAAACCCTTTTCCTTAGTATTTTTTTCCTATCTGCTTAGTATTTTTTTCCTATCTGCTTTGCTGTACTATGCTTCCTTTCTCAGCAGCTCTGTTAATTCTGCTTCTCCTATTTTCTTTTTCTTTGGAAAGGTCTATTAAGGTATAGTTAATCTGGAAAGATGTGTGTGGGTCATTGGAAGTGCAGAGAAGTGCTAGGCTGTATACCTGAAAGTAAACAATTTCTTTTTTTTTTTTTTCTTTT
>VZTM01011657.1:20364-32292 GCA_013400555.1 Jacana jacana
TTTTTTTAACTTTACCTGAAGCTCATAGCACTCTGGCTACAAACATACATACTTTTACAAATATACTTTTACAGAACATATTCAAGCCACATAACTTTCATCGCAGTTTCATTTCACTGTAAGCAATTATTAAAATTAAGACATATATCAGAATTTATGTGATCAAGTTCAAGTGCTTTTTCAACTATATTAAAAGGATAATGCTGTGGATATATTTGAATGTGTCTAGATGCTTTTCCTAATTAAAATACATTTTAAAATAAATTTATTGCTATCTTAAGATATCTAAGAATGAATATAAATTGTACAACAATGTTTATTTTTATATAATAGATTTTGCTCTATGCTGTTTAAATATAAAAAAATAATTAATATTACAGTTTCTTAGACTTCTCTTTCTCTTTATGCATCTTATAATTGTCTCGATATTGTTTCTCACAAAAAAGAATAAAACTCTACACAAATCTACTTCACTAACATTAGAAATGTACTTCAATTATGTCAAATCTCTAGGGACTAGTATTTCTAGCATGTTAAAACATCAGATTAAGCTCTGTACTAGCTCACAGATCTCCTATGAGTGCATGATCTCTATTGTCTGACAACTAAAAGAAACACAGACACTTGTTAACTTTAAATACTTCTGTTATCAAACCCAGTAATATTTGTGACGTTAAGTGCATACTGTTAATGTTGCCTATAGTTGCTTTAGTTGAGCAGTAAAAGTCATGCTTCAAAAAGGCCAAGGATTATAGCATTTCAGCAAGACAGAAAATTCCAACCACATTCCAAATCTGTATAAGATACTTAAAATGGAGGTGTGCTTTGACCACCTGATATAATGTACTTTGGTTTGTAGTTGCCATAGCTAACCCATTTAAAGGAAACCATTCTTGATATTCTCCAGTCTTTTCCAGAATCATGTACGTACAGTGTAACTCTAGGAGTTCTATAGATGGATGAAAATCACAGTATCCTGCAGGATATAAACGTCAAAACTGAAATAAGTTGCGGTGGCCTTGATTCAACTGCTGTCAATGGCATGAGAATATAATGAACAGAAATATTTTGCTAGTGTGAACATTTTAGTTGCTGATACACATTAATGAGCTTTTAAAAAGAAACCCCTTCTTGGTTAAAGTGAAGTAATATTCTGTCTAATTTGTCCTTGGTATTAAATTTGAAAGTGGAAAACATGAGGAGGAAAACAAGAAGAACATAGAGGTAGACATAAAAAGTACATCTGTCAGTTCTATCAGAGATTTTACTATTGTCTGAGTTCTGTTAAAGAAAACAAGTTTTTGCATCCCTGCAGGAAACGTAGTTGTACATGATTTAAGTTTTCATGTTTCACAAGTCAAGGGTCTGACGTACATTTTCTTACACCTTTTCTCAGATTCTAGAGTCAAGCCAGTGTCACGTTATAATGCAGTGAGATAGGTTATGAAGCAGGGAATCCCTGCTTTATGATAAAAAGGGGGTCCTTTTTATCATAAAAAATATGATAATTTCTTATCATATTTTTTACTTCAGTTCCTTCTCTCATTGTCCTTAATCTCAAAATAAGAGAGAGAGAGAGATGAGGTGAGGGCTAAAGAATGGGAAAAGTAAGAACTGTAAAAATTGCCTGTGTAATTATATCTCTTTCCTGAATCAAGTTGTTGGTCAAGAGGAGTAAGGCTGTTAGGCTCCTGCTCTAGTTACAGTTTTTCTCTCTATCTCTCATTGTTTGCTCCCTGGCTGCTTGTTGTGACACAGAGCTTTGATAATATATGAAGTAGGAGAAGAATGACTCTTTGAGAGGTGCTTCTACTACATTTTATAGTGCAATTAACTCAAAATCACATGAAATCCTTATTTGTTCTGCCATTTCTGTCTTCACAACCTGAGCATAATGACTTCTACCCATATGAAAATTGATTTTAATTAGATGAAATAAAATGGGCCTGCATCGTCACCACAAATGAAGTAACAGACCAAAACCCTCCAATCCTAATGTCCATCCTCTCCCCACAGTTCTCACTTTAATCCAGTTTATCCTTTAAACATAATGGTAGAATGTTATTCAGCTGTATGCTGGTTGTACATGAATGGACTTTATATTCTATCTTTTATTTTAAAAGAAAGCAAACCATAACTCTGAAGGCTGCTCACAGTGAGAGCCAGAGACCTTGACAGCTATGATCTCCACCCAAGTTCTACCCAAAAATTTTTCTATCTTTCTTACAACACTTCTTCTCCCTTTCTTCCTTCCAGTCTTCTCCACTGCTGTTAGCCTGCAAAATCCGTCTCCAGATAATGTCCAAAGCTGACAGGTTTTGATAAAGACCATTCCCTTTTAGTACATGTCTTTCTTTTTCACCCAACAGTACGTTAAGGAAGAGTGTAAAGGCATGTAGAAGGCGAGTGTGTGCTCCTTTAAGAGTGTGACCAACAAATGGTAGGGGAGGCAGTGTTGACAGCCAATATTGGTCACAGTAGTTGATGAGGACATATGGGAGTGTGAGAATGTTTATTCCAGTGAGGTTATCTGGTAAGGGATCTTGTCAATTGGGAAACTAAGTTCTGGAAAACCAGAAACAAATGCATAGAGACTCAGACCTGAAAAATACTTACATGGAGACAATGACGGGAAACAGACTTCTCGGCTCACACTCATTGCTGGGTTGTCCAGAAACTTTAGGTGTCAGGAAGATCAACCTAGTTCTTTGCAATCAATAAGACTGTAAACCAGGGGAATCCCATGGGGGATCTGCAGGAGAAGGGAGAGCAGTAAGGAGAGAAAGGGAATTAGAATATGGTATAAAAGGGGCCAGTGGCATGTAAAATGAGGCTGCTCAGCATGCTTGCCTGGTTGAGCCCTGAACCTGATCACCTCAGTCTATCCTATCAGCCTTTATCCTTTTCTCATATCTTCTCTTAACTGTTCCACTCTTTGTACTATGTCTACGTGTGCTGCAAGAATTCAGTGCCAGCTACTGGTGAGACCTCTGTAAATGGAATTTGGTGCCAGTTCCCATTCTGTGGTGTTGGAGCAAGTGCAGGTCTCAGTAAAAGCTCTTGGAGCAAGTGAGGGTCTTGAACCTTCAGCCACTGTGGTGAGAATAGTATGTGTTAAAATTAATTTCATGCAACATGGCAATCCCAACAGAGATGTGCATTAATGATTATTGAAGAGCCAAGAATGGAAGGCAAAGGAACAGGTTTTGGCTGTAGCTTTCAGGTTAATTTTATTTTATAATACTATTATTTCTAAAAATGTATTTTTAGCATTTGGAGTACATCTATGATGCCATAAAAATACTGCTTTTTTTTTTTTTTTTTCAGAATGCTTAGACTATACTATATTAATAAACAAATACACACTACTCTGTTCTAACACTCTAAAAGTAAACAAACATAGACTAAGTGTTCAAACACTGAGATGTGTACTGACAGTATGCTATTAAACTGCTGCACATACTCTGATCTGGGGTGGCATTTTCTTTTCCAGGAGACACACAGGTGAAACTGTTAGCTTAGATGCACTTCTACTTATGCTCAGATATTAGTGTAGGAATTAGCTCAATATAGTAGTTAAAAAAAAAATAATTAACATAAATATGATCAGTTTTGAGATGGAGACAGTATAGCTAAAGCAAAAGTGGTAAAGCTAGCAGTGTGGTACTGCCTTCTAAGTTTCCATATGAAAGACTTTGACACAACAGTGCTGGTAGTAACAATTACGTTTCTTGAATCACAAAGTGTTTTTCTTAATACAGTTAAAAGGGGAGTGTTTACATTCACAACCTAAATGACAAAACCAGCCTTTCTCAAAGGGAGATGAATTGTGGTGTTGAGGTCTGTATAACTGCTGAACATTTAATTCCATGAATATACCACATTTCTCTGGTTGTTGACAGTGAATGCAAATCAAGCATTTCTCTAACTTTGTTTTAGTTTGGATTGGAGAAAACACATTAGCTACCAGATAAAGAAAATGTCACCTTAAATTCTTCACATGCTCAAGTTCATTTCTCCCTAATTCCAGTAAATTGTAGTGAGATGCATTTCATTGGATTCATTATCAGGTTATTTCTGAGATCAAAATTAGGATTATTGAAGTGTAGTGTCTAAAAATGTTTGATTTGAAATTCTTATTGTTGTCTAATCTTAAGAATCCTACTGAATCTATAGCAAAGCTGCAGTAGTAATATGGCAGTCATTATAATGTATAATTCAGCCGCCCTCTGATCTGTATAAATATGCGTGGATAGTCCTAATAAAATTGACATTTTGACACTTGGACACTTTGACACTTTGATACTTTGCTTGCATCAAGCTGCATCCCATCTCTCCATCGCAGCACTTGAGGTCATTTCCTTTTGTCCTATCGCCTGTGAATTGCAAGAAGAGACCAACCACCACCTCTCTATAACCTTCTTTTAGGCAGTTGTAGAGAGCTTCCTTTTCTCTAAGCTCAGACCTCAGCTCAGTCAGCCTCACCTCATAAGACCTATGTTCCAGATCCCTCACCAGCTTTGTTGCCCTTCTCTGGAGGTGCTCTAGCACCTCTATGTCTTTTTTGTGGTAAGGGGCCCAAAACTGGACACAGCACTCAAGGTGGAGCCACATCAGTGCTGAGTAGAGGGGGATAATCACCTTCCGAGTCCTACTCACCACACTGTTCCTGATACAGGCCACAATGCTGTTGGTCACCTTGGCCACCTGGACACCTTGGCTGGTTTATGTTCAGCCTACAGTCAACCAACACCCCCACATCCTTTTCTGCCAGGCAGCTCTCCAGCCACTCTTCCCCAAGCCTGTAGCGCTGCACGGGGTTGTTATGATCCAAGTGCATGACCCAGCACCTGCCCTGGTTGAACCTCATCTCATTAGCCTCAGCCCATCAATCTAGCCTGTTCAGACTGCTCTGCAAAGCCTTTCCACCCTCAAGCAGATCAACACTCCCACATGACTTGTTGTCGGCAAACTTAATGAGGTTGCACTTGATCCCCTCATCCAGGTCTTTGATAAAGATGTTAAAGAGAACCAGTCCCAATACCTAGCCCTGGGGAACAGCACTTGTAACCAGGTGCAAATGGGATTTAACTGCACTCACTACCACTCTCTGGGCCCGGCCCTCCAGTTAGTTTTTAACCCAGTGGAGAGAATTCTCATGCAAGCCATGGGCAGCCAGTTTCTCCAGGAGGGTACTGTGGGAGACTGTATCAAAGACCTTACTAAATTCCAGGTAAAATAATTCCACAGCCTTCCTCCTAGAAGGAGATCAGGTTTGTCAAGCAGGACCTGCCTCTAATGAACCTGTGCTGGCTGGGCCTGGTCACCTGGATGTCTTTCACATGCTGCATAATGGCACTCAGGATGATCTGTTCCATGACCTTCCCAGGCACTGAGGTCAGACTGAAAGGCCTGTAGTTCCCCAGATCATCTTTCTGACCCTATTTGTGAATGGGCATCACATTTGTTAGACGCCAGTCAGCTGGGACATCCCCAGTTTGCCAGGACAGCTGGTAAATAATGGAAAATTGGAATGGAAAAAAATTGAAATGGAAAGTGGTTCAGCGAGCACTTCTGCCAGCTTCCTCAGTATCCTCAGATGGATCCCATCTGACTCCATAGACTTGTTAATATCAAGGTGTTAGAACAGGTCCCTCACCACCTCCCTTTGGCTTACAGGATTAATGATTCTATGTTTCTCTTCTATGATGTAGGTAGGGAGGATGCAAGAATAAAACCACACTGATCAATGACAAATAGGTGACTAAAATTTATTTAATAAACAGGATGAGCCTATGGGGTGGATTGCAATTCCAACTCCCAGATTTCTATTCTGCAACACATACATTTCACCATACCAGTCAGGATTGTGGTACCTACAAATCCCGTTTGGACCACTAGCATGGGCCCAAGCAAGCAGGATGCTCATTGACCAGACAACATGTCAGTTCCTGGTAATGGAGTGATCCATCAGACTAGTTCTGCCTTGGGTTTACCTCTCTGCATGTCATCTGAAACTGTGTATGTGGTCCTCTTCACTCCCAAGGTGCTGTTGCTTTAACTACTTATTTCCATATGTCAAACTGTCAACAAAAGCCACCAATGGCCTCTCTAATCACATGAATTTTTCTGGAAGAAGCATACAGAAAAGAAACATCAAAAAAAACCCCAGCATGATATAGTTTTATTCCGATCAATGTAGAAGCAAAATGATGTCAACATCATTCTGAAAGCAAGTGTTCAAAGTTCAACCAATCAGGAATATACCATAACAGCAGCAAAACAAATTACATAATAAAGCAAACCCAAGCGAACTTGTGTTGAATCTTAGACTGACTTTTATGAGAATAACCTGATAACAAATAGGTAAACTCCATACAAGTACACATGAGTGAACACGTTCACCTTTCTGAAGAAAGCTTGCCAACATTATAAACTGTGGTTTGACATTTAATACAGTTAAGGAAATTGCTCTGTGTGATTTTTTATTCTCAGGAACGGCCTTACTTGCAAGAAGGGTTATATTAGCTTTTAGATGTCTGTTTATCTATTCTATTGACTTGCTGGAAATAGAAATGACAGTAAATGAATCCAAAGAACAAAATGTGGAAAGAAGGGACAAACGATGACTAAAATACAGGTATTGTATAGCTCATTTGGAGGTTTCACCCTTTTTTTTTTTTACATAAACTATTTCTAAGAGTTCTTTCTGATAGCTAGGCACCTTGGAATAAGGTTCAACCTAAGGATCGAACCTATCATCATAGCTTGGCATTTAAATCTTCTTTAGACCACTGTTATGTTTCTTGGTTTGAAAGTCAATACCTAGCAGAGGATTTTTTATGCATTTTAAGGATTATTTTTAATTACAATCTGAAATTAAATATTTTGTATGTTTGTTTACTTTGCATTAAAACAGAAATTAACAAGTTATGGTTGGGTATTGACTACACTAACTGTAATTTCCTTGGACTCTGAAATATTTTTTTCATCCATAAATATGCAGTGGTGTGTTTTGCTGTACCTTTTTACTTCAGTGCAGGGTATGATAGTTCCCACACACAAAAAAATAAATAAAAAAAAATAAAAAATATAAAGGACAAGGGAAAATTCCGTTATTTCCAAAAAAGATGCTGAGGGGTATGTTTGTTAGAACTGCAATGATTTGCCCACCAAACAAAGTAAGATTATAAATTTTATATATTGATCTCTTTCAAAATCCTTGTTTAAAATGAAAATAGGATTAAAAAGGATCCTTCAAATAGAATTCAGGCAGAGTAAAATGGAAGCATCACCTTCCTTTACCACGTGACTAATGGGTAGTCACTGAATAAAAGGGGGTTGTATTTCAACCATTTTAGTGTGGGGGGGGTCCCTTCCATTTGTTTTCTTTCCTTTCTTTTCTCTCCTTCCTTTTAATCACCAGATTACAATGTAGTTTTATGTTAAATGGGAAAATAAGTTACAAACTCTATGGTAAGTAATGATACTCAGACAAAGAAAGTTAGGATTCCAGTTCCTTTAGCTGAGTATACTTCATGCTGTATAGTTTGATAAGACTCTTTTGGATTCATCTTCAAATTCTTAGCACAGTTTAGGGTTACTAGTTTTTGTTTATGTGAGTTGCTATGATCTTTAAATAATGAAGAACCTAATGAATGAGGGTAGATCACCCAGAAGAAAAAAGGAAGTGTGATTATATACCGTATAGAAGAAAAACAATGAAATTAATTAACAATTAAGTGATTTGATTTTGATCTACACAAATTCTCTCAGAGATCTCCTGTTTCTACTTGATTTATGTGCTATATTGATATTTTGATTGTTTCATAGCTATGGTATTATTGATAAGATGTCCTTTAGAAGATTGGTTATATTCTTGCTACTCACTAAAGACAAAGGTAACCCATATAAGCAGTCCTGAAAAGTCACAAACTAAAATGTGAAATTTTAACAATAAATGCAAAAATTTTAAACATTTATAAACCAATTTATAAACACCTTATATGTGATAAGGCAGATTCTGCCTGTGAAACACCCAGTAAGCTCAATAGCATATGTTGTATTATATATGTATGTAGTATCATGATATGAAAGTACCTGGCTTTTGAATATATACTTACTGTGTTCCTATTAAGCAAGCTGAAGAATGATTTGTATTAATAAACTATTTTACTATTTTATGTTTTATATATACTATACTTCACTATACATAATGAGGTTCTGAAGAATTCAGAAAACACCTAAGGTTTTGTTTGTTTGTTTGTTTTCTGGGGAGTAGCTGAAGGATGTAGTGAGATCGTCCTGTACTGTCTGGACAGCAGAAACATCAAAGGAATGAAAACCAAATTTCTGATAGCCACCCTCCTGATTTTAGTGGTGTATATATTTCAGATAGGTCAGATTGCCAATATGCTACAGGTTGTCTTCTGTAGCTGAAATTGTAAACATCAATATCTTATCAAAGGAGTTCAAATATGACAATCATTAACTTTGTACATCCCACACTGCATGCTAATTTGACAGGATCAATACATTTTGCAGCAAATTTGCAGTGATTTTACTGCTTATTTTAACAAAAAACCAAATATATTAACTCACAAATATATTAACTCTTCTAGAGTGTGCTATGAATAAATATAATTAAAGCTAAAAGCAAATATTTTCAACATCTCAGCAATTTAATACATAAACATAATGTACTTTGCAGTCATACAGAAACATAATGAACTTTATAGTCATAATGCAATAATCAGAGCTAGGGTTTGTAGAAACGAAAATAAAAGGATCAGTTAAAGAGGCTTGATAGAAACAGGGCAATTTAGGTATTATTTATAATGACATGGTAAAATTTCCAAAATTTAAATTCTCAAGTCCTTGCATGGCGTACAGTTTTTTTCAGCATAATCCCCACACAGGTTCCATGCTAGTACAGGTGAGTTTACAAATTATGCAGAAACTTAAAAAATTCCTCAAGAACTTCAGTATGCCTTGTAATCTTTTATTCATCTGTACAAAGGAAGGAGGAAAAAAAATACCCAAGGTGTACATATAAGCAGTTTGAATATATTTTCTATTGTTTAAAATTAATCTGTTTCTAAAAAAAATAGATTTTGGTAGATTACTATTCAATTTGCATTCATTTTAGTGAAAGTCTACATGTGCATCACTTTTATTCTGACATCTTTATAAAAATGTCAGTAATAAAAATGCCCTTGCAGGGAAATTAAAAGCAGTGTTGCAGTAAATTAGTGATGAAAATTTTGTGAGATATAAACTTAATCCAAACTAAGTGGAAAAGAAAGCACTGCTGAGTAGTACGAGATCATTTCCTTATTCCTGACATCTTTGCAGATCATCTATCTTTGCATTTCCATTCTTATATATCTTGATGTTCAGTCTCATTAGAGTTGAATAAGTCCTCTCCTGCTTTGTTTTTCACTCATCACTATTTATCCCACTATCAATACATTCCATTTACTGCCAACCTGAGTAGCAGAATACCAAGGTTAGAAAAAGACTTATTTTGAAACTGCAACTCATATTTCTTTTCATCCAAACCTATTCACATATATAGAGCTAATAACCATAGAATCACGGAATGGTTTGGGTTGAAGGGATCTTTAAAGGTCATCTAGTCCAACTCCCCACTACAATGAGCAGGAACATCTTCAACTAAATCAGGTTGCTCATTACATTACAAATACTCTGTTCAAAGTGACCTGGAATGTTTCCAGGGATGGAACACTTAGGCACCGTCCTCCAATGTTTCACCATGCTTATTTTAAAAAAATTCGTCCTTCTATCTAGTCTAAATCTACACTCTTTTAGTTTAAAACTATTACCTTTTGTCCTACTGCAATAGGCCCTGTTAAAAGGTCTGATCCCTTCTCTCCTGTAGGCCACCTTTAAGTACTGAAAGGCCACAACAGTCTCCCCAGAGCCTTCTCGTCTCCAGGCTGAACAACCCCAATGCTCTCAGCCTGTCCTTATAGGACAGTTTTTCCATCTCTCTGTTAATTTTTGTGGCCTTGCTCTGCATCCACTCCAACAGGTACATCTGCTCCATGCTTTTCCTGTGTTGAGGATTCCAGAGCCACTGGTGTAGTCACTCTATCATAGAAGGCCACTAGGTTGGTCAGGCAAGACTTGCTCTGTGTTGTAGCACTAAAAGAGAGTAGTCTCTAGTATATCTGGTGAAGCGTGATGCCTGTAGCTGTGCATTGAAAACCTGTAGTGCTTGTTGGCTTTTGTTGTATTGTCTATTGGGAAGAGCTTGACTTTATCATTTTTCTAACTGCCTTTCGAATGCTGCTTAGCCTCCTGTAAGCAAGCTCAGCTCCTCCAATGACTCCTTAAAAGTTCTCTGGGCCCTATATCAGTGTAATAAAAATCAATCTGTCTCACAATCTGGGTTTTATTAAAATTACAGTTATACCACACTGAGGTAATCTTTAAATTTGTGACCTGCTTTTGCATGTACAGGAGCTAACAAACAATCTTCCAAACAGTAGAAGCTCTATGTTTGTTATAATTACATGTACCAAGTAGCCCTACATCAGACAATATTTGACAGGTCAGGATTCATCACACTTAAATTCCCAGATAGAGCCCAGTCACTTCTATAAATAGTTAACAGGTCTCCGATGAGCATTTTTGGTAATTAGAGGACATGAGTCCAAGCTGTCTGTTTCTCTTATTGATTCTTCAAAGAAACTAAGATAATTAAGCTTCCCATGTAGATTGCATCTTAAGTGCCTTAAATTAAATAGAAGGCAGACTTAAGTCCTTATTAAAATGTCTTAATACTGAGTAACACATAGTAATTTACTGTACAGCAATAAACAAAAAGGCACTGATAAGGAAAGGGATGGATAGTTTCAGACATTTATTTCTAATTATAATAAACTATGGTCATTCTATCTCACCACTTGGGGTACTAACAACTATTTTATTTTTTCTTAAGTTGAAGATGGCATAGTAGAAAATAAGAGAAAAAATATTCATAGAATCATAGAGTCATTCAGGTTGGAAGAGACCCTTGGGATCATCCGGTCCAACCATCAGCCCTACTCTACAAAGTTCTCCCCTACACCATATCCCTCAACACCACATCTAATCGACTCCTAAACACAGTCAGGGATGGCGACTCCACCACCTCCCTGGGCAGCCGATTCCACTGCCTGACCACTCTTTCTGGGAAGAATTTTTTCCTAATGTCCAGTCCTATTCATGCTGGCTTAGGCTCAGTTATGTTCAATACTAGATTTTAGGGGTTTTTTTGTATTAAAAATTCATTTGATTTAATAAAAAAATAAAAAGTAATAACATAGCAAGCAAAAACCACACTTATAAAACAAAATATGTCTGTATACAGTGTTTCTTTTTTATTCATTTTTATACACATATTTTTGTAATTAATCTTTCCCAGAAGGATTTCATTTTGTTTTCCAGCAGTCATTGAACTTGCCTATAATAAGCAGCTTGTAGGATGATGTTAGGCTACCCTTCCTAAAGGTAGAAGGTTTTTTTTTTAGGTTCGTGGGGTTTATTTGTTTTTGGTTTTAATTACATGCAGTAAAAAGTTCATCTTTCATACTCCAAAATGTGGAATCATGAGGAATGTTTATTAAAGCTGAATAGCATTATGTATGTCTTCAGCAAAACAACAACAAAAAAAAAACAACCAAAACAAAAACAAAAAACAACCAACCAAAAAATGTGATATCCTTGTAGGGGACACATTGTTTTAACAGAGTGTGTCTCAGTTTGAAGACCAATGTTTGTACTTTACAACAAGGAAAGGTATGCAGAGAGGTTCTTGCTTATACTTATTGTATAACAGCCAAAGTCAGGTAATCTTGTTTGCCCCAACAAAGTGGTTGGCAAAGGAAAAATGTAGTGGGGTCACACCTGTGGGGAGGAGTG
>VZTM01011658.1:627-21989 GCA_013400555.1 Jacana jacana
GCTGGAGCAGCTCAGCATATCTCAGACTTGGTTCCTAAGTTGGCATCTCTAATATCAGTCACGATGAGCAGTCATTACTTCTGAGAAGGACCTGATTTGCAAGAATCAGTGTTTGTTTGGAGTGCTGCTCATTTACTTGTTTCCCCTTGAGACATGTCTTCCATGTTACCATCACAGCAAAAATTAGAATTGCATCAGAAATACAAATAGAACAAAAGCAGCTGGGATGGATTATTCATCTTGCATCTGCTTGTTTGCATGTTCTAAGAGTAGTTATTACTATCATTATTATTTTAACAGAGGTTCAGCTGCAGCTTCTCTTTAGAGAAACAGATTTGTTGCAAA
The DNA here is from genome assembly GCA_013400555.1 of Jacana jacana. Classification (NCBI taxonomy): domain Eukaryota; kingdom Metazoa; phylum Chordata; class Aves; order Charadriiformes; family Jacanidae; genus Jacana; species Jacana jacana. Next base: position 973 of record VZTM01011658.1, read on the forward strand.
AATAAAGCTTGCAGAGAACCTCAGATGTCTGACTGCAATTTCCATCATCCCCCCTCTTTCAAATACCTTATTTTTCTGCTCTGTCCCCACATTACTCATGGGAACAAGTTAAAGTATCTTAGTCAGAGCTGGTAGCTCATCAGGGAATGTAGAAACTGTTACATTCCTACATACAACACATAGGAAAGTAATACATGCGTTACCTATGCTGTGTTTTATTATTTTTTTATTATTTACTGATATTGGTTACAAGTTGTAAAATGTATTTTGTCACTGCATTGACCCACCATGTTGTTCCTTCAAAGAAAATCCCTTCTCAAATTCTACTTGCATGCACTCAAGGAAACAAAGCAAGATGCTTTCTGAGCTGAGGGAAGAGGAGGAAGACGCTGGATAGGGTGCAATACTGTCTCCAAATAGGGTGCCAGGCAGTAAGGTTGAGTTATGGATGTTATTTCACATCATATCTCCCATTTCCATGTGCTTTATCATTGTCTTTTGCTGTACTCCTGAAATCACACCCACCATTTTTCTCCAGGCTTGCTTGCTAGCTATTTTTTTTTCATTACTGTTTGGTATTTTATCTCTGCTATGAGCATGTATTTCAAGCTTTCCTTTTATTTTGATAGGCATTTTTGCATGTCAGTCATATGTGGCCCTTCCTATCACCAGATAACATTGACTAAACTTTTTAATATGCACGCCACAACTAACCACTTCAATCTGATGCTTCACACCTTCATCTTCATCTCTGAAGTATAGTGGTTATGTGAATCAGTGACATTTCTGGAAATCACAGCTATTTCAGTTGTTGGGCAGAACAATGAACCTGAAGAATTATTTTGAAAAATAATACATAAAGCAGCATTATGAAGTTTATTGTATAAATGTTGTTTATCAGATCTAGTTCTGCTATTACCATGCTTCCTATTCATTTTGTGAATAACACTTGATGCACTGTAACCTCCTGGTTAGAAAAAGATTCATCTTTTGATATCATCCTGCATTTTCCCTTTGTAGGCATTATGTAAACATTTTCTATATTGAAAGGGGGCAGTTGTTTGTCTGATACCGCTATTTGAAGCATGTGCCAATGTACTTCTGCTGAAATACTGTTCACTTGCAATGTATTTCTCATTGATTTATATTAACTAAATTAAGTTGACATGTTAATAATAGATTGCTGGACAATTTTAGAGCACCTGTAGTGCTTAGACTCCTTTCTGATGGAGCCCCAGAGTTGAAAGGCACTCTGCCAGGATGTGGTTGTCATGGTTGCCTTTTGGTCTGGTCTCTCTAATTTTCAAAAATGATTGTATTTTATTCCTGGGGAGGGTCTGATAATATTCTAGGCATCATGGCATAATTAAGGGATGTAAAGCTTGTAAGGGGACAGTGGCTTTTATCAGCTGAAACAGTTACTAAAGGTGGACAGGGTTTCAGATGCATAGACTTTCCATAACTTCAGCATACAGTGCATTTTTATGTGAATAATATCTGTTCCTATCTGACTGATAATTTCTGAATAATTGCATTATAAAATAGGATAGTGCAATTACTTTCTGTATAAAAAATGTCTATATCCAGTATACCTTATCAGCACAAAATATATATGTATAAATGTTTCATGTAATGTGCATAAAAAATGCAATAAATTATTTTTTCCACTGACTTAGAGAAATTTTGGCTTTATTTATTTATTTATTTTGGTGGGGAAAAAAAAATAATCATTGTTTGATACGAAACAAACGTGTTCTCCATTCCATAATTCAATCCAAGTTTAAATAATTTATCAAGTTGTTGTTGCAAATGTCCAAGAATCCCCCGCATTGAGGCTAAAGCATCACATCCTCAGATTAAAGCAGCGTTGGAAACTTGTAGATTAATGTTCCAAGGTCACAAAATGCATACATGCCTTTGAAACATTTGGACAATATTTAACAATCAGAAATTATTAGTCATCCACTCTGAGCAGGGTATACATTACCAATGCTTCAGGAACAGGAAACGAAGAGAGGAAGCCACATACATTCCTTCCCATCATCTCACTGTGGGAGAGCAGCGCCTCCCAGCACTCCCTGACTGATTGCCTTCGCTCCAATAGATACACAACAGCAGTTTGCAGTTAGAGGTGATCAAGCTTACCAAAGCTTCAGTGCTGGCTCCTGAAGAAATGGGATTTGTGACAGCTCTGGTTGTGCATCGACATAATTCAACAAAAGGCTGTGAAGTAGCTGAAGTTTCTGTGTTACGCTTCAAGCTGATAGAAGATGGTATGCCAGAAAACTCAAATAGTGCTCTGAGTTCATATTTTACTCTCTTAATCATCTCGAAGTATTAAAGCTCCTGTTAAGCTACTCTGTAACATAAATGATTTCTTAAAGCACGAGAATAATAGCTCATATATTGTGTTCAGGTAAGTGCTTTTTATCTCAAGGAAAACAATATGATTTAGGCACTTAATCACATTTATTACTAAAGCTGGTCTTCACGTAAGTGCTGCATTCAACTCCTAAAATTATACTTTGGTTCAATATTACTCTCAGATAGCAGTCCAGAGCCTCTGCAGATAGATAGTTCTTTTAAGCATGCTCTACTGCCTCCTTTATTGAAATGTAGTGATTTACTTTTCCAGCTCTCTAGCTGAAACATGAGGCAAAGTGAATTGTCAAAGTATGTTTCAAAGGCGTTTACAAATGCATCTGTTTTACTTTAGTATTTATTGTAAAAACAAGTTGAAAAAAGGAGGTGATGGGGGAAAGAAGCAGTGAAATTGCAAAACAAGGGGTGCTTACCTATCTGCAATCTTCTGGGTCATTTGCTTTTCTATGAATTCAGATACCCAAAAGAATTTGGGTCTCTCTGGTATTATTAACCAAGGCTGTGGCCATGCAGGGGACTCTGCTACTCTACTACTGCCTTACAGCTGACATCGCAGGCACCTCCCATAATGCGAGGTTGAGAAGTCTGATTGTTGCTTGTGTTTCTTGGATAACATACTCTCTTCCCTAATGCAGAGCTTGAGAAACAGCAGGAGGACTTTCCCTGGCTTCAGAAATTCTGAAGCAAGTTTATTAAGCACATACTCTCAATCAAGAGTTCCACAACCAGCAAGGCCATTTGATAATATGGCCCATATTTTTAGATTATGATCTTTTAATGACCTTCCCAATGTGGAATTCTATCAAAACTTGATTTTTTAAAATTTATATGGGTATTCAAATGTGGTTTTTTAGCAAAAATGCTATGAATTATAGCAAAGTAAGAGGAAAGTATTATTATTATATTTACTTTTTAATCACCAATACACTTCTCAGGCTCTGTTGAGATGTTAGAAGTTATGAGCTTTATGCAGTCAATTTATTTTTATATTTGTATTCCATAAGGTAAATGCTGTAAAACCAGTCCTCAGTAGGAAGAAAAACTGGGAACATAGTTTCATATTTCATAATTCTGGGTGAAATGAAGAGATTTGGATATCTATTTACAGGATTATCACAACAGTTACTCTTATTTTTTACTTACGGAAAAATTAGAATCACAGAATCATAGAGTGGTTAGAGTTGGAAGGGACCTTAAAGATCACCTAGTTCCAACCCCGCTGCCATGGGCAAGGAATCCTCCCACTAGACCAGGTTGCTCAAAGCCTCATCCAGCCTGGCCTTGAACACTCCCAGGGGTGGACCTTCCACAACTTCTATGCACAACCTATTCCAGTGTCTCACCACCCTCACAGCATGGAATTTCTTCCAGCATCCAGCTCTCCTGTAGGCTCCCTGCAGATACTGGAAGGCTGCTATAAGGTCTCCCTGGACCCTTTTCTTCTCCAGGCTGAACAACCCCAATTCTCTCAGCCTGTCCTCATAGGAGAGGTGCTTCATCCCTCTGAGCATATTCTTGGACCTCCACTGGACCTGTTCCAACAGATTGATGTCCTTTCTCTGCTGAGGACTCCAAAACTGGACACAGTACTCCAGGTAGGGTCTCATGAGAGCAGAGTAGAGGGGTAGAATCACCTCCCCTGACTTGCTGGCCACGCTTCTTTTGATACAGCCCAGGATGTGGTTGGCTTTCGGGGCTGCCAGTGCACACTGCCAGCTCACGTTGAGCTTCTCTTCCACCATCACTCCCAAGTCCTTCTCCTCAGGGCTGCTCTCCAGCCATTCTCCACCCAATCTCTATTTGTGCTTGGGATTGCCATTGCCAAATTAAAATACTGTTCTACTGTGGTTAGGGAACTAGCAAGGCTTTATAAATAAGAATAGCTTGAAAACTAACTTGAAACATCAATAAATGGGAAGAGCATTTGTGGAATGTTGCTGGTTTTATCTCCATATATGTTTCTGAAAATTATGCATGGGGACAGACCAAACAGTAACAATCTACAGAAGCAGAACTTCTTTGCTCTTAGGAGAGTGTGGGCATCTACAGATGTCATAACTGGGTTGTACTGTAAAGTGCCAAGAAGCCAGCATCTGGAGCAGAAGACTCCATGTCAGGAATCTAGCTCTGATCTTTTTAATTGATATCACAAGCTATTGCATGGCTCAGAGTCCTTTTATTTCCCCCTCCTGTATCCAGCACCAGCTCAGCTGGAATGATCTCAGAGGTACAGCGTATCTCCCTTGCCCCCAAATTCAGTGATATATGAGGGTGATGCTTTATTCATGAAAGCAAGGGGCCTTTATCCTTCTTCCTGTGAAGAAGGATAAATCCTGTGACTTCTGTTGGGACTATCCACTAAGTCCAGCTGAATGCACACTAAAATTTTGCAGGACCTGGGGACTTTTTGTTCACCTTCACTAGAGGTTAGTAGGAGCAAGAGACAGCAGTGTGTGTGTTAGACCTGGGTACAGTAATAAAAACTATTGCTCAGGAGACTCTTAATTCACCCTGTTGCTGTTGAGCTGTATTTTATTTGTTTGTTTGCTTTTAGAGGAACTGCATTGTTTTATTCTTACCTCAAAAAGGTGTGATTGGCAGCACTGGTTTATTAGCACCCAGAAAAAGTAAATTTAACTCTTATATACATATATCAAATATATTTTTTATATATATGTATGTATAAATATACACACATAGATAATACATCCTCCAGGATTGAGTCATGAACACAAAAGTACAAAACCCAATTAAATTATGTGAGATTTTATTCATTACTTGGTTACTTTGTTTAATGTAGGGGTTACTACAAAACATATCTGACTAGTTATATGTCCACACTTTAAAGACAGTCATATGTGCAAGAGGGAACTAGGAAGGGATATGCAAGCATCTGATAGGAATAAGAGCTGGATGGAGCTTGAGGCCACACAATCTTTTCTTTGGACAAAACTAGTAAAATCTAAAGCTAATAAACATTTGAGTGTGGTGCATCCAAGCTGTGCACTGCAATTTAGAATGCTAGACTTGTGTAGGTTGGAAGGGCCCTTTCAGAGCATCTAGTCCAACCATCAACCTAACTCTGATAAAAACTGTCACTATTTTTACTCGGAAACTCTTTGATAGTCTTGTCAGTAACACCTGTCTCTATGGAACCAGAGCAAGGCCTGAGTCATCCATATGCTAATGGGGTTTTTGGTCACCATGTAGACAGGTCAACACTATCTATATATTGTCAAAAACTCTAAAATGCTTATTCAGTGCATTTCCAGAGCCAAAGTATATTCAAAAAGAATGAAAATCCAACCACTCAACACCAACAGGTGGTTGAGGTGCCGTCCATGAAGGTATTCAAAAGACAGGTTGACATAGTGCTTAGTGACATAGTTCAGTGATGAGTTGGTTTTTATCAGAGTTATGTTGATGGTTGGACTAGATGATCTTAAAGGTCCCTTCCAACCTAGACAATTCTATGATTCTGTGTTGGATGACCACCTTCTAGCTGTATAAGAACTTGGAACAGAATAGTCCTGTTCTCCGGAGAGTCATCACGCAGTCGGCACAGCAGTAAAAACGGAAGCTTATGGGCTGTTATAAATGAATTCTGGCAGTCACTGTGGTGGCTTATCGTTTCCAAGTAAAGGGATGTTACTGGCCTTCTAGTCCCATTTTCTTTGAGTGCCAGGGACACACAGAGGGTCTGTTATTTTTCAATTAGCAAGATCCTTTCTTTCCTGAGGGAGAGTCTGAAACGGTTGTCGTTTCTTGCATCTAACTGAAAGTGGGTGGGCAGCAAGCAATAAGGCTGTAAACAGAGCCATGCTAATCTAACTGTAACGAAAAAAGACATGGTTCTACTGCCCAATCTGTAGCTCCACATACGAGGCACTATTTTTTTTTTCTCTACTGTTCTTCAGACTTTTGGCTGGCTTTAGGTGTCAGTTGTGGGAAAACTATAACAATATGTGCCATCTCCACCAGTTCACTCTTTGTTTGTTATTGGCAGGAAAAGGCAAATGTTAATGTTCATCATAATGGTTGATGAATCTTTCAGCCAATGTGACTCCTTTGGAGATAATGACAACCAGGGGATGTAAGAAGAATTTTGTGATTATTATTCTGGGATGGAGATGTGTATTCTCTGTTACAAAGGTTTTGTTCCAGACTATTCCATGCATCCAGCAGTCAGGTTGACATTGCCTTCGTTATTGTTTTTTTTGCAGAGATGATTATGGGCATTTCAATATATATAAAGCACCAAGTACAAATTTTATGCTACAGGACGATTGTACTTTGAAAGGAAGTGATTGTGTGTGATGAGGGTCTATGAGCTTGCAGCAGTCAGCTGGTGCTAACACACATTTGGTTTTATCTGTTCACACGTTGGACACATCTGGCATGAAGCCTGTGTGATTTTTTTATATTGCAGGTTCTCAGGGTCATTTTAGCCTTCCAAAATTGATTTTACACTTTGATAAGTGTGGTATCCTGCCTAGTGCTCAAACAACTGGCTGGTGATTAAAATGACAGAACTTAGATGAGTGCAGCCAAAAGACTGCAAGTGTTTGTTGTTCCGAGCTGGTGTTAATCATAACCCTGAACTGGAGACCAAAGCAGTTGATAGTCCTTGAGACCTTGTTTAAAAATAAAAAAAAACAACCAAACAAAAAGAACCCAGCACAAAACCTACATGGCCACAGTTTTCAGATGAGAAATAAAACTGAGTTCAGTATTGCTGGCTTCAGCCCCTATGTGAATATAAGCATTGGGGTGTAAAGAACTGTGTGAAAAATCAAACCATCTTCATAAATCTCAGTGAAATCTGCAAAGTACTAAGTGTGAAAAAATGCACAACTACTTCTCACAAGTCATAAACATTGTATGTAACGTTCCTGGAAAGAGAAGAAAGTTGGTTATGTACTGTTATTTTCAGGTATTTTGTGCAAGTTAGCTTAATAAATGGCAATTTTCATATGCAAAGTTTTCTGAAACAATCTGATTTTCAAAACACCTGTATTAAGAGGTTGAAGAGTAAGCACCATGACGGTGGTGAGACACTGGAACAGGTTGCTTAAAGAAGTTGTGGAAGCCCCATCCCTGGAAGTGTTTAAGGCCGGGCTGGATGGGGCTTTGAGCAACCTGCTGCAGTGGGAGGTGTCCCTGCCTATGGCAGGGGGCTTGGAACTCGATGATCTTTAAGGTCTCTTACAACTCTAACCATTCTATGATTCAAGATATATATATTATATATCTATAACATTCCATATAATATCTTATATATAATATATACGATACTATGTATACATATTATATATATTATATATATTCACAATATAAACCTGCCGATAAAGTGCAGATACATGCCTTTTCACAAAGCCTTCCTTTCCCACATCATCCTACACCCCAGGTTTTATATGTATATTACATTTCTGTGTAGGCCACTTTCCCTCTTTCCTTGCCCTTGGACCTGTGTCCGGGGAGAAAGATGATACTTACAAGGCCTGTAAAAGAAGTACAGTAGTACTGCACTAGTCCTGATGGAGGCACTCTGTGGGGTCTGGGTAATAACTCTCTAGTTCCCGTCCCTGCAGTCCTTATTTTCTGCTTAACCTAAAATATATGAGCAATTTTAGGAGCAAATTACAGTCATGGGGGGTACACCTAGGGATAGTAGAGGAACACCTGAGCTCCAACTAGAATGATCAAAAAATGTCTCAGATTGAAAACATTGGTTTCTCATCTGTGGCTCATACTGTGTAACTTTAAGGCTTGGTGTACATACACTGTTAAACCGGAGTTGTCAGTATTTTCTCAAGCTTGAATTAATTATTGTTCTATCATGGAAATGCTAAGAAAAAGAGAACATATATTTATTTATTTATTAAATAGTTGTCCTAGGACAGCTTGGTTTTTTTGCTTATTCTCATTATTGGGCATGATTCATTTTCCCGCTGTGGTACCTGTGTGTAAATGTTGACTTGTATTTTCAGTTGGAAAATACAGCACTACAGCTGGAGACAACCTCCATTGTCTCTTGCATTCCAAGGTATGTCACCTTTAAACTATGATACTTCCTTATCTTTGGACCTCATTTTTCCTGTCATCATGACGCTGCAGCCGTAGGATACATTATTCTCTGAACGCCATAACCTATCAAAAAGAGCCACAGTGAACCCAACACTGTAAAAAGCCACTGATTCCTTTACTTATAGCGCTTTCTAAATTTCTAGTCTTAACAGGCTAACAGCTCAGAAAACATCCAATACATTGTTCAGAAAACACTTGTAAAATGAAGAGCTGCTGCAACATGGGAGATCCCACAGGAGCCAACCAATAAATCTGACTGTGGAGCTTTTCACTGGCACAACTGCCAGTCCTCTGGTTTTATGTTTCTTCCTGTCTAATAGAAGAGCCTGTTCTGTGTCAGGTGATGTCATGTTTCCTAACTAAATGCTGCAGGGTGCTGACATTTCCCCCCCTGTTGCTACAATAATAACCAGCCAATCTCTGTAGAACGTTATGATAGTCGTGAAGAAAACAAAAAGCCTATCATATTAGACTGTCGTGTCAGGTTTTGAAAGCTTTGCAAGGCTGACAGATAAAGCCATAGCAGCTGCTTTGTGTATAATCCTGCCTATAGCTCTTAGACTCAGCCCTGACTTTGAATGCCACACTGAGGTAATGGCAGTGAAGCTGGCAGAGATGCTCTGTCAGAGTGCCGGCATGTGTTTGGTCTCCCCGTGTTTGTGTACTCCAGTCTGAGAGAAAAACTTCTCACCTTCCATAACTAACAGGATTACTTTATCTACAGGTAACAGGATGGTGCCCTGGAAAACAGAACCAGAAAAGAAGTACCTCTACATGTCCCAGTATAATACCACCTGGGTAAAATGGTCCCTATCCAAAACCCAGTTTCAATTCTCTTTGTAAAATTGTAACAAAACAGGATGGAGGAATGCACTTTGGCAGAGGAAATCAGTTGAAACTTAAAGGGAGAGAATGAGATGGGTTGCTGAACTTCTGTTAGTCTTCCAAAAGGTGTGATGAGGTTTTTGTTCCCAAAGCCAGGACCTGCAGCTGCTCTGGGCCTGCACTGGCTCTGCTGGATCTGCACTCAGCCTGGCAGTGGATGCCATCTACTGAAGCACCACAACATTATCAGAAACATTTTGGTAAGAAGTTTGCTCAACTAGTACGGGCTCCTCTTTTGCTGTTTGTTAATTTTTACCAGGAAGAGTAATTTTCCTTGGGCAGCAACTCGAAACTGATTAAAGGGAAAGTATCATGTGCCATGAAACGTTGGGAAAAAACGTTGGGAAACGTGGGAAAACGTCCTTTGCCACAACCCCAGCAGAAAAGACATTAACAGTCTCAAACAGGTCATCCAAAGGTGCCTGAAAAACAAATTGTGTTTGGTTGGTTTTTTTAATTGAACTGTAGAAGAAGGTACTGTGAACTGGATAGTTTTAGCCTAAGGTGTTTTAATGTTTATTGTCTCTTCATATACAATTAGAAGATAAACCTTTCCCTGGGGAAAAAAGGAGCCAATTGACTGGGCCTGCGTGTTTGGTGCTGAGTTAATGTCTGTTTGTTAGGCCGTGACATGAACACAAACACGTTGCACAGTGTTCCTGCCGGGTGGAGGCTGTTTTTTTCTGCGTCCTTCTGGCTGACTGCCATTGTCTTGGGCTGTCACCTCTACCCAGAGCAAGGACTGCAGTCCCTTTAGCTGTGTTACAGGATGTAACAGCTTGCAGATGATAACCAGGCAAAACTCTCAAAGAAGGCAGCCAGTAAATTCTGTATTAGGAAGAAACCCAGACCATAGGGACAATTTACTTCCACAGACAGATCATGGCTGGAGATAACTCATAGGACTGAAGATGTTTTTCAGAAAAAAGGAGGAATAAAAGGCAAAATTAATCAAAGAAAACCTGCACACAGTGTAGCTCTGGCTGTGAATGCTTAATTACCTTTCCTCCCTCAGTCTCCAAATGGCCTACTCCTGATAAACCCTCACTTGGAAAAGGAGAAAGGAGGTGCAGCTTCAATACATTGACCTCTGTGGGGTTGATGACATACACAGATGGCATGCCATGTTTCTTCCCTTTTTAACAGTGCCTCTGGAGGTGTGGATTCATGAGCAGGTGGTAAGCAAGGCCCCTGGGAGGTGACCTGGTACTGGTGAGTGTTTCTGCCCCGGTACTGCATAGACACTCAGAAGTCTGATCTGCAAACAGGGGACAGAGTCTGCTGCCAGACGGGCAAGGGGAAAGAGCTCAGTGTGACTGTGGGTTTGGGCTTCCCTGGACTCTCCCTGCTGTCACCATCCTGTCAAAAGGGTACAGAGAAGCAGCTGGCCATCAGCTTGGAGGCAACAGCTTACCTTGGGTGCTAGAGGATTGCTTTTGGTTGGAGGATCCTGCAGGGAAGAAGGATAGGGTCACATTGCTAGCTGGCTTTCTCCTGACTGGCAACCAGTTAGCTCTCTACCATGCCTGCAGTAGTTTAGAAGATGAATTAAGCACTGACTGAACAGGCACCTTTGACTGTGCATCCATTTGTGTACTGTACACTCTTGCACAGAGTGGCCAGAATGTCACACAGGCTGCAAAATCTACAGTCAGCATCTGTTGGAAAAACTTGCTTTCCTGAGGTATTTGATTCTCCTCCTAAGGAAGACCATGAAAATAACTGCTATTTTGTTTTGGTCACCAGAAGAAAAGAAAGGTCAATTTTTGTTATAAAGTATTTATTTTTAAAGCAATTGCTTCCTTCAACACGTAATGATTTGTCAAAATACAGAATTAGATATATTAATTTCCATTGCTCCTTTATAAGACTGAAAAGAGAGGCTTATCTGGACAAAGTGCTGATTTAACAATCAGATCTCTACCTCTGTGAGAGGCTTGTCCTTCATTTTCACTTGAACCCTATTTCCTCGGGGAATGGCCTCCAAAGCAAGCTGCGTACATGTTGAGAGACACTGTCCATCCTTTGGCTTCATTGGCTTTGTATTTACTAAGTGCTGAATTTTTATTTTACCCCTGCCTGCCCCTGCCACTCCCAAGAAAATCACAAGCCTTTCCCTTCTTAACTTCCTCTAACCCCACTTTTGCCTTCAGACATCAGTTTAATGTTAGTGGTTGGTTTGTCTAATACTGGCAGTATTAATGGTGTTTAAAAAGCATACATCATGTGGTCCTTTACATTTTACTTTTACAAACCAGAAGTTTTGCCTCTGGTGGAAGTGTTGATACTTTGCATTGTAACAGCTGTCGTGTGTAAAAGGATGTAATATGACCTACCTCTTTAAATGAACATCAAACATTCCAGTATCTACATAAGACATGGTTAAAATGCCATTGATCTTTGGCAACTTTTTTGGTAAGGATTGTATAACAACAGTGTTTCATAACAACCCCAATTCAAGGTAAATGAGTGAAACTTTTCCCAAGCAGCATAGAGTATTCCCATAATTACCTTTACAGAAAGTTCTTACAAGACAAGCATCCTTGAAGCAACTAGAACTTTTTACAAAGCAGATCCTACTTTAAGATATAATTGTTTGTTTTGTTTAAGACTTACAATCAAAAATACTATACTACTGTGTCTTTCTAAGTATTTTCTGTTTCATGGGTAGCTTCTCACAGAAGAACTTTTCATGTCATTCCTGCTCACACAATGGCCAATTTTATTGCCCCCATGAACCTGGAGGCTTGTGGCAACTACAACAATGAGGCAAGACTATGTTATATTAGGGCACTACCACGATGCATTTTACCTAGTCTGTCAATGGAATTAGTTGTTTGAAAGATATCATCAGCAATTCAGGAATGGCTTCCGTTGCAGAGAGCTCACTTCTCTACTAGGAGTTTCCAGTTCCTGCTGACCCACATTCCAATGCAGAGTAGTCCATTTTACACATCTCTTTCTGTGCCTTATGTTCATTTTGACCACAGCTCTCTGGTTAATATACAGAAACAGCCCTATTAAGACAAATATTACTGGAGGTGGCTCAGGATTGGAAGCAGGATTGAAATTAATAAGAGAAATTAAAAAAAAAAAAAAAGAAAAAGAAAAAATTAATACCATATTATTCCAGACTGTGGCTAACACCTGAAGTATGGCAAAAGCCTTGTGATGCTTCTGTTCTACCCTCTTCAAACCACTGCACAATCTTTTATAATGAGGATGTGGATAAACTGAGTGGGGCTGATGTTAAAGAGTGCTTCCTTCTTTTGCTCATCTGTTTCTGTAGCCTTTTTCTCCTATTCATCTCAATAACACAGATAGGAACTTTGGGTGGCATTTATCAGAATTGCTGCACCTGCTGCCTGTACCTGTAAACATCCCTAAATCATTAGCATTGCTAACTGCAGCAGCTGAATCAGATCAGAATGTCTCCTGCTCCTAAACAGCAAACACGTGCAGGAAAACTCCCTGCCTGTGCAAAAACAAAAAGCAGCTTTCTTCCGGCCAATGTGCAAGTGGGTGAATTCTATCAGTGCATAGCTTGCCGTGAAAAAAATTATTAGCAATCACAAATAGGGACCTCAACAGAAAATTTGGGTGATGAAAGGAACAGCCCCCACCCACCAACACTCAGCTCAGCTGGGGAATAGCTTTAAGCACTGCTGTGGCTTTTTTATTGATGCCTGGTTCCACCTTGCAGGGGCAGGTGGGACAGATCATCAGGAAGCTGCAGGATGAGCAGACTTGATGCTTTCTGAGCATTAGGCCTCACTTAGGTCCCTCTCATTGTCCACATATTTGGATCAGCAGCATTATGTAGGGCGTACCTGCCCTGGGCTGTACTAGGGAGATTGTGGCCCTGTGGGTGCAGAGGACCTGGGTAAGGGAAACAGGCATGGAAGGTGCTGGAGGCTCTGATCCCTGATGAGGACTTTCTTCCTATCAGCACTCAAAGATACAGTACAATATATTGTTGCTGATTTCTCACTTTTAACAAGAAGTTGGGCACAAACTGATTCTGTAAGTATGGCCAAAGAAGTTGCTGTCTTGTTCTATTAGTCTGAGAGCTGCCTGGGATCTGTTGTCTTTTCTGCTGTCCTTTACAGTCCTTAGGATAAATAATCACCTGTTGATGCAAGTGAATTATGCATTCATTTTAATTAACAAATCCTGTTTATGCTTTATTTCATTAATCTATTGTTTGCAATACGTAGCCAAATGCTTGCAGTCAGAATACATGATATAAATCCATTCCCTGTGTAGCTTTCTCAGCAGGACAGCTGTTCTTTCCTGATGGGTGATTTCTGAACAATCTCAATAACTACCCCTCAATTGCCTTCAGCTGATTACTTGAATGTAGAGAGCCTTTGGGTAACCTAATGCTTATAAAAAAGTAGTCAAACTTTATCTTTGATGTAATCCTCCAAAATGCAGCTAGCTGGTGTGTAGGACTTTTGTTGTTAATGAAATCTATATTTAGACGTGGCTATTGCTTGGTTTCTTTACAGAGCACCCTAGGGCTGGTCTTGAAATCATGTGAATGCCTGATTGGTTTGTGGCTGTATTTATATTCTTTGCTCTATCAAAGGAACAGTGTCAGAATTATGCAGTTGAATTCTGAAATGTATTTGTTGGCTCTAAAATGTGGAAGTTTGATGAAAGCTTCTGTAAGGGTTTAATTAATGGACCCTAACTCCATTGTTGAGTGCAAACTCGGTAGGAGGTTTTGTATTTAGAAGGTATACTTTCTGTTTGATGTTACAGAAGACACAGAGGTTAAGAAGGAAGGAAATTGGTTTTCCTTAGCACAGGAACTGTTTGAATCCTGGCCCTTCTGATTTTCCTCAGAGATATGAACTATGCCTCTCATCAGAAGTGTTCTGAGAAATGTTTCTGTTGGAAACCTACCTCTTTCTCTTCCCCAGAGAGATCATTTCGCCTATTGGATGTATCTCTGGGATTTAATACAGTTATTAATTCGCTCATAGTATTCTTGATTTCCAGACAGAATTTTCTGCCAAAATTTTTCTTATCGTCTAATTGTACTGAAAAAGTCTCATGGGATTATCAGACACTGGCAATGCCAACTAGAGTGAATTCAGTCATGTATCAGCAATAAAGAATGAGTAGATTGTATCCAAATTAGATATAGACCTCACAATCTGGTATTTGCTAGCGTCCTCAGTAGGGCTTATGTGGGTACATATTTGCTGGAGCAAACACAAAGATGTTGTCAAAGTGGGTGGCAGTTCAACGTGGTTCAAAATCATTGCTGCCCAGAACCGCCTTTTTCACACACCAGGTGCATAACGTGTCTCCCTTAGCAAGGGGGGGGGGCTTGGGAAAAGCCATGCCCGTTGCCATGGCAGTGCAGTTGCTGTTTTCTGCTCACTATTTAGGCTGTTTGTTGTATGTTAAGACATCTAAGTTTTCCTTGTGAGCAGTATGAATGAGGCAATTCCTACCTACCACGCTTTCCTGTCTGACCATTTGAAGTGGCATCCTGAAACACTTTGGCGCTTTGAATCGAGGGATGAGACAGATGCTTTACAGATGGCTAAGTCTGAAGGACCTAACGGAACAGGGTCTGTGGCTTGTGAAGTACTCAACATAGTGAAGTTGTGATCTGAATTGGGACACTGGAAAATAAAATGCAGCTAGCAATGTACTCTTCAGGAAAGATGAAGTCTCCAGTATGTGGTGCTGTACTGCACATCGTGTGATGTGACTTTGTTCTTTGTTTCCCTCAGGCTTTTTTTTTTTTTTTTAATTATGTAGATCTCTTAGTAACAGTTCTGCTGTTTTTTCTTTGCTACTTATTACTGTTTGGTGGATTTTCGTGTTTCAACAGTGAACAGCTTCTTGCAAAGAACAAGAAGTCCTTTTATAAATATATTAACAGTAAGAGAAGAACCAAGGAGAATTTACGTTCTTTACTTGATGCAGCAGGAAATGTGATCACTGAGGATAAGGAAAAGGCTGAGGTTCTCAACACCTTCTTTACATCTGTCTTTAGTAGTCTGTTCAGTTCTCCTCAGGGTACTTTACGCCCTGAACCAGAAGTCCCCTGTGATTCAGCTAGAGAACCGCCCTCTGTGATTCAGGTAGAGGCACTTAGAGACCTGCTCCTCCATCTAGACTGTCACAAGTCCATGGGACCAGGCGGGCTCCACCCTAGGGTGCTGAGGGAGCTGGTGGAAGTGATTGCTGAGCTGCTTTCCACCATATATCAGCATTCCAGGTTACCTGGAGAGGTCCCAGAGCATTGGAGGCTTGCTGATGTGACTCCCCACCTATAAGAAGGGCCGTAAGAAGGTTCTGGGGAACTACAGGCCTGTCAGCTTGACCTCAGAACCAGAAGGGATTGAGTGTACCCTCAGTAAGTTTGCAGATGACGCCAAGTTGGGAGGTAATGTTGATCTGCCTGAAGGTAGGGAGGCCCTTCAGTGGGATCCAGATAGGCTGGATTGCTGGACTGAGGTGAATGGGATGAGAGTCAATAAGGCCAAGTGCTGGATCCTGCACTTTGGCCACAATAACCCCATGCAACACTATAGGCTTGGGGCAGAGTGGCTAGAAGACTGTGAAGAAGAAAAGGACCCAAGAGTGTTGGTCAATGCTTGGCTAAACGTGAGCCAACAGTGTGCCCAGGTGGCCAAGAAGGCCAATGGCATCCTGGCTTGCATCAGGAATAGTGTAGTCAGCAGGAGCAGGGAGGTGATCATCCCCATGTACTCAGTTCTGGTGAGGCTGCACCTTGAGTACTGTGTTCAGTTTTGGGCCCCTCACTACAAGAAAGATATTGAGGTCCTGGAACCTTTCCAGAGAAGGGCAACAAAACTGTTGATGGCTCTGGAGCACAAGTCTTATGAGGAGCAGCTGAGGGAGCTGGGATTGTTTAGTCTGGAGAAGAGGAGACTCAGGGGAGACCTCATTGCATTCTACAACTTCCTGAAGGGCGGTTGTGAAGAGGAAGGAGTCGGCCTCTTCTCCCAGATAACTAATGATAGGACTCAAGGAAATGGCCATAAATTGTGTCAGGGGAGATTTAGGTTAGATGTCAGGACAAACTTTTTGTCCCACAGAGTGGTCAGGTGCTGGAAGGGCCAGCCCAGGGAGGTGGTGGAGTCACCATCCCTGGCGGAGTTGAAAAAGTGTCTAGATGAGGTGCTACAAGACATGATTTAGTAGCTTAGTGGGTACTATTGGTGATAGGAGGACAGTTGGACTAGGTGATCTTGTAGGTCTTTTCCAACCTTGTCTTTCTATGATGCTATGATTCAATTAGTCTTAAAAGAGATGTGATGTTGTGATGTTCTTCCAGTTAAATAGTTGTTTTTTTTCTCATATATGGTTTGTTTCACGAGGCATTTTTTTTGCCATTTTTATTCATACATTGCTCAGAAGTTAAAACGAAAACAGCTCCCCAAAATTCCATTCATTCAGAATGCAGGAAAAGATAAAGATGCAACATAACACTTCCCAACTAGACCATGTACGATCTATAAGTGAACTGTAAGTTTACACAGGCATGGTCTAAAGCTGTTTGGTATTTTTAGGTTGAAAAGTGTCCATTAAACTCTGGATCAAGTTTGTAACAAGTAATACCTGTTCTACAGACAGTGCCTAGAACTGTTAAGGATTCATTCAGGGTTACAAATGGAGCAGGCTAGGTGAACGACAGGAAAACATTCCAGGGCACCCAGGCTAGTCTTATTACCCAGGAATTGTAGCAGGCTTTCCAACTATGATTATTTGGCAGCTATTACACACAAAGACCTATTGTTTACCCTGGGAAAAGAGGTTATATTAAAATCCTTAGATAAAGTTACTGGGGGCATCAGTTGTGGAAAGTGCACTTAAAATGAAGTCATTGTGGGAGGCATGTGGGTTGAGCTGAAGCACCAGAAGCAAATTTTTTTTAATGATTTTTTTCACATGTTCTGTGGCACATGTGCAGTCCTGAGAAGCCCACATTTTTCACAGCTTATATAGAGAAGTCTTCCTTTTTGTAACTGTTTTTATTTCTTATCTTCAGTGAATTTGGTTTAAAATTAAGTCTTTAAGTATGTGATGGATGCATCTGCAAAGGTCAAATATATAATCATCGATCTTGCCTTCAAAGCCTCTTTTCCAAGTCTTAAACAGGTAAAAGTAGGTAAGGGCACCAAATGCCGTGCTTAGATTGAGACCCAGCTCATTGCTTTAAGTCAAAGCAACTGGCTAGATTGAGAGTGTCTTTGAAAGTGTCACAAAGTAAGCAGAAATACTAGTAATTATAATGTGGACTGCAAACCTCGAGTGTACTGGAAGCACTACTAAATTTTCTAAGGCTCAGGGTCACTTATTTGAAATCAAACCACACAATTAGGAAGGCAAAGCTAGAAGAGTTTTGATAGAAGTAGAAAGGTTTTCGTTTTTCAGCCTGGAAAGAACAGCTACATGTTTTGGATCTCTCTCCCTTCTACAGCTTTGTAAAAAACATTCCTGATCCAAATAGATATTTTAAAAAAAAGTAAAAAAAGTCATCACCTTAAGTGCCTCTGTCCTGAGACAGGAGATAGGTAGGTAGCCCCTGTTTGGACAACAGTTGTGTGTAGTAGGAAGGGACATTTATGAGTTTTTCTCTTCTTTAGAAGCTTCCCTTCTTGTGATGGCTTTTTTTCTAGTGAGGAGGCAGCAGAGGTGAGCTTCTGGTGGATAAAGGGACTTTTAAGAGTGCAAGCAAGTTAGTAGAACCAGCGTGGTCATAAGGAGCGTCGACAAGATCTTGATGCTAGCCTTGGATCTACAGCAGCATCTCATTCATACAGAGCTTATCACTTATAACCCAGTCATATTTAAACATTGCAGTAGAGTAATTACTACGATATGAGCTTGGAGAAATGTCCTGTATCCCGAGCTTAATAAGCACGTCCTGAGAATGTGTTTAACTCAGGATACAGTTATAATAAGTAGATGTAAAACTAATATAAACTAATAATATAAACTAATGTTTATAGCGTAATAAAGGAAAGACCCTTCTAAAACACTATGCATTTTGACAGCCGGTATGAGTGAACGATTGTGGTGTATCTTGGTCTGTCATTTTTTAGAACTGTATGTTGATAAAGTTGATACTTGGATTTCCAAAATATGGAGCAACCCCTGAGCAGTGCTAAATTGGAAAGGGGCTGTAAGAGACCAAGGGTCTGTACCATGCTGCCCTGGGCTACTACTTGGATGAGGCAGACTGCTTTCCTGAAGTTTTACCAGCACTAGATTCACACACAGTGCAAATGCTTGTATTAGGGCTATCTGACTACCAGGTGACTACCCTCACACTTGAGTGATTGCATAGGAAAATTCCTTTTTTCCTGTATAGTTCCAGCTTAAAGATTTNAAGTGCCAGCCCTGTGTCCTGAGCTCTTTAGCCAAAATTACAATTTCTCCTGGAATAAATTCTTACTTTTGGCACTTCTTTAGAGACATCTGCCATGTCCATTGCAATAGTAGTCTTGTGAAATACCTTAGAATAAGAAAGGAAAGGAGCAAAAGAGACTTGTCAAAAGAGTCTGAAGACTGAAAAGTCTTTAACAACCTTCAACCTTCCTTTGCTGCAATCTATCATGGCAGATTCTGTCTGGTAGATTATAAAGCTGCCTTCATTGTACCAAGAGCTACTTTGATACTCTGATCCACTGCCCAAGGGTGTGACAATGAATACAATGCATAAGACAACACAGAAGTACTCTAAAGACGTAAAATCCACAGCAGCCAAATACAGGTCTTTTTCCACACAACCCAATTGCCTTTCTTCATTCTTCAGAAAATGTTGTAAATGACAGCATGATATTCTCTACAGTGTTAATAAAGTTTAATGACTCCTGCAGATGGAATTTTAAAATACGTCTCTTTTTTTATTTTTTGTTGTTGTGCAACACTTACTTCTTTGGGCCAGTTGGAGGGNCCTTAGGAGATACTTTGAACTTGTTTTGATACAGAACAGGGATGGGTGTATTTTTTTTGTTTGTCTACCTTGAAACAAATCTCAACATTGTGTGACAAAGACACTGTCACTTAGTTCGGGTTAAGTAACGACAGGTTTACTAGCAACTCCTTTGAACTGTTTCCCTCACTCATGCATCATTAATCAGAGGCAAATAATCTGACTTCAGTTATACTGAGTAATTCTGTAATAGGGGCTGAGAAATCAACTCCATGCATGAGAACTTGTGANAAGACAACACAGAAGTACTCTAAAGACGTAAAATCCACAGCAGCCAAATACAGGTCTTTTTCCACACAACCCAATTGCCTTTCTTCATTCTTCAGAAAATGTTGTAAATGACAGCATGATATTCTCTACAGTGTTAATAAAGTTTAATGACTCCTGCAGATGGAATTTTAAAATACGTCTCTTTTTTTATTTTTTGTTGTCGTGCAACACTTACTTCTTTGGGCCAGTTGGAGGGTGTCATCTTCAGGCTGATGTGTTTCTAGCTACAAATTTCTGTGTTGGATCTCTTTGTGTGCATCAGAAAACAATCTGGAAGTAGCCCAAGGGGTCACTAATTTCATTCTTAGGATTAACATTTACAACCAAACGATTAGCATGGGAAAAACTTGCTGTTATATGTACTTGGAGCATGGACATGCATTTGTGAAAAGGAAAAGTGAATAAATAAGCAGCAAAAGTAATGCTAAATTAGGAAATTATATGATCAAACTGTTAAAGTATGTTGCTTCACTTGCCCTTATAGATACCTTTACCTATCCAGTAAAGCCATATATTTCCTTAAAACCTTAAAATTCTGCCGCCTTAATAGAGCAGCAGTCATGTCAAAATACAAAAGCACCCTTACTTCTGCTCTGCTGTACAGCATGCTTGCTAAATTTAGCTGTGCTGAGGAATCAATTGCTTTATGTAATCTCATCACAAGTTATTGCTGGGGAAAAAAAAAAAAAGTCCAAGTCTGTCACTTGTCCTTGGGCATATCAGCAGTCTTTGTTCTTTCTTCAGAACTCCTTCTGCCACATATGTTAGAAAAATGTGTAACCAAGCAATGATTTCAAGTGTCCTTATCCAAAGTCAGTGAAATAAACCAAAGTTGCTTTAGTTTAACAAAACTAAGCAAGGATGCAGGAACCTTCCCTTTCTGAGAACTGCCTTTCTTGCTGATTCTTTAGCATGTTCTGTGTGTCATTTCACTTGAGCTTTCAGCACTGCAGAAACAACACCAGTTTTCTTTTGTTTAGTCCTTACAATGCTAGTTTTCTTTTATTTAGCCCTTATTAGTAGAAGCAAATAAACATAATCATTGTGATTGATACCTAAAAAAAAAAAATAATTAAAAAATCAAAATCTGTGAAATACAAAGTATGCTAGATCGCTATGTTTAATCTTTCCCTGCTTTTCATCCTGAAGCCAGATAATTCTTCATTCCTACTTCCAAAACCATAATTTCTTCTGGCTCAAGACTTCCACAGGCTGGAAGCTATTTAAGCTATGCTATGGGAGAAATCTTTAGAGAAATATTGCAGTATGTTTACTCTCTTCTTCCCATTCTTCCTCTGTGCCAGCCAATACGCACCTTGGGCACTTGAGTTAGACCTTTTTGCATGGCTGTGGTTCCAAGTATGCTTGGTAATAATAAGGGGGGAAAATCCCAGCAGAAATA
>VZTM01011658.1:21994-46411 GCA_013400555.1 Jacana jacana
ATCCCAGCAGAAATAACCAATAAATAAGAACAGAGAAAAAAATCTTGAACTTAACCTTAAGGTCTCTCAAGCCTGCAGTTTCTGAGGAGTAAAATCAAGGCATCTCTTTCTAGGAAGCAGAAACATTTCTTGTATTTCCTGAATTGCTTATCCTAGGACTTATGTTGAACAGAAGCTGTTGCCAATGATGGTCAAATGATAGGATTTTCATTACTTTATATCTAACCTTAAGGACTTGACTACTTAGTAAATATACTTACTACTTTCTTTGTAGAAACTAATTTATTTTTAGTCGCTGAATTTGCGTGGATGTTATGGAAGAGTAGTGTGATTTATAGAGGATGGCCATGGCTGATTGCTCACCTGGAATTTGAGGTGCAGCACTGATGTTGATGTTACTTAAGATCACAGAGGCATGTTCCTGGGCAGCCTGAGTGTTATGAAGCCCAGGCACCCACTGGGGAGCTCTGGTTCAGGAGGTATAATGTTGTAGCTTTTGTGAGCTTTCTAATGTAAAAAAATTTTGATTAGCCAAGTCTAATATGGCGCTAGTCTGAAATCTAGACAAGTATCTGTAAGTTTTCAAACAAACAGTTCTCAATTGCTATTATGTATAGTTAATCAAGAAGAAGTCAGTGCTTCAAATCAAGCAAATCCTTTATGATGTAGTCTTAAAATTGGTCTTGGATGCATCTTTTGCAAGACTGTTTTGTGTCTATCTCTCATAAATGGTTTACATCCAGGCTCTGTTTGGCACCTCCAAATGCATCAAAAGCTCTGACCGACAGGCAGGAAAAGCCCACCAGGAGACTTAGGCAAGGATGGATTTGTTCAGAACTGCATTCAGAGATTATTCTAGAGAAATAAATGTGTTAAAGATATACGGCATAATTTCATTGTAGAAAGTGAAATTATCCTATCCTATTAACTCTCAGATGTTTTAAAATTATGCTATTTACTAAGATGCTATAATTTAAAAAAAAAAAACACAACACCCCCCTCCAGTGCACAGTTCTTGTTCTGTGAGTGTGCGTGTGTGTGAGAGAGCCTCTATTTGCACTATACTATTACATGTCTTTGGAAGTTTAGGGTTTTTTTTAAAGAAGGCTTTGGTGGCTTTTGGCTTTAAAGAAGGTTTTTGGGATGCTACTGCTCCATAGGCCCCCACAGATGTAGGAAAGCACTGAAGCTTTTCTGAACACTCTTAAAGGAGTAAATGTTTAGTAAGCCACAAAATTCTTTTTCTTACTGATTTTTAGTAAGACTTTGATGAAACCTTTATTCTTTATCATCTTTCATGACATTAAATGCTAAACTTGGCCTATGCTTGCTCACTTGCCATCCACACAGATAGCCTAAAGTTCTCTGTAGTTGTTGGCAGATTAATTAAATTTATCCTTTTGATGTGTTTCAGAGAAATGGATAATATGCTTTAGAATTTCTTGTTTTCAGGCACACTCCTAATTCTGATAAGTAAAGCTATGGCAGCCTTCATTGGAATGTGTAACAGTGGTAACCTACAGCGAAGACTTTGTCATTAGTGAGGAATCTTCTTTTTCAGCATAGCAATGTTCTACCTTTATGGTGGTTAAGAAATGTGTGTCTGTTAGTTTGGCACATGTATTATTTCTCCTAACTTAAGACAGGAAAGATAAAAACTGGTTCAGAAATGTTAAGTTGCATTGTATGTCAGTATCACTTGCTGTGCTATTTTTAACATTTGGAAATTCTTTGAAATAAAATTTTAGGTAAAGATTACATTTTTCTTTACATGTGAAAGAAAGCGAGATTTTCCAAAATTTACTCTTTAAAATTATATAGCACAGTTAAATAGTTCTGGGCAATAAAAGAAGGAGGAAGAATACGGAGTGCAGGGAAAGGAGCAATGCAAAATATTACTCTTTCCTTTGTATTTTAAAAAGGAAGGGAAGTTACAGAAACAATTCATTTTGTGCTTCTCCAAGCCACTAACATTCTTGTATTCCCTTCTTTTTTTCCCCATGTGTTGGTTGGTTCTGGGATGGATTGTTCCATTGAGGCATTTCAGGAGCTTTTAGTAGAAGAAAGATGCACATCCAACAGAAGTTAGTAAAAATATACTCCAGCAGTTCTATGATTGTAATCATACTGGCACCACAAAACAATCCAAGCTGGCCACCTACATCAGCTGTAGTAGAAGGAAAAAACATATGTCATCCGAAGTTTGGTTTAGTCTAGCAAGCAAACAAAACCCTGCTGGGTTCAAGTGTTAAATAATTTCAATATACGTAACCCATCACTTTAAGAAAACAGAATTAATATTCTTAAAAATGTTTACTGGGGAAGACTAATGTGTTTCTTAAAATTCTAAATAAAGGAAGTACAACACAACACATCCTACTGTAAAACAGATACTTAAAATAATTCCTACTGCTATGCCCTTTAAACCATTTTCTTACCTCTNTTTAAACTATTTTCTTACCTCTCCTCCCCATGTTCTCTATCTCCCCTCCAAATCCTGTAAAAAATCACTAATCTTAAGTCCTATGTGTGATATAGCTGTAAACTACTGCCAAACCTAATTCTTGTTCTCAGCTGCTGGCAATTCTGCAGGTTCCTTAATGGAAAAACAGGAGACCGTATAAAAAAATGACCATGAGGCAGACATGATTATTACCATTCTAATATAAAAGGTATTGCTTTTTGTTTAGAAGCCCACATAGGCTATGATTCATGAAGGGAAGGGATAAAAAACAGGTTGGTTTGTACAGGGTTTTATATTTTTAGATTAATAATTAACAAGCCGTAAATAAATATTAAATGTTCACTTACCAAGCAACTCGGATATAGTCAAGGCCTTTTGCTGCTGTGTTATTTTGTAGCTCAGATCATGATATTTAATGTCAATACGCACAAGGTTCTGCCTAATAACAAATACAATCAGTATTACTTAAGACAGGACTGCTGCTGACTTTTGCCATTGTCAGCATGGACCACGGAGAGTGATGTTGCCATCTAAAGAACGGTTAGATGAGGGTTATAAAAATGAGTCCAATGACTGAAGGGAATAAAAAAAGTGTATAACAACCATTATAACAGGAGCTTATCAAAGGAGTAGAACTTTAGGCTATATTGAAAAAGTAACTCTAGATCTGGACTGTGAGATAGGCACATACTTTTTAAGGGTCACAGAGAAAAGCTTGAGTGGAAGTGTCAAGCATCCTGACCTACAGTGGATACAGTGCTTTTAAGAGTTGTCTACTACTCTTGTTTATGTGCAGCTGTGTATTTAATTGTGCTTAGTTAAATGAGCATGTTTGTGCAGAAGAGCCCTTGTCCTGTTCTTGGATGCTTAGCTCTATCCTCTGCTAAAAGCCTCGCTTACCTAATGATATTCTTGCCTGCTGCAAAAGCGGGAGAGTACGTAAATCTCAGTTGGAGCAAGACCTGTGGAATGATTCAGTGTGAGTAAAGAGCTCATCTTTATGATATCGTGGCTACAGAAAGATTCTGCATAATTCCTAAATGGAATATAAACATAATGGTTGTGGAATAGACACAAAACTGATTGCACACATAATACTATGACCTTTAAGAAGAAAAGTAGTGATTGTTCTTCAGAGGTATGAACAGTTATATATTTTTGGGTTGACAGTGATAATGAGCTCATTAAGAATATTCACTGAAAATATAGTATTTGATATACAAAATGATCACTTCTATCTCCTTAGGTAATAATACTAAAGTTTCAAGTAACACTGAGTAAAAAAAAATCTTATTCTCATGGCTTTTATTAGTAAGTCTTCCTTCCATTGTCATGGAGTTGTTAGCAGAACTGTCCAGCAAATATTTACCTTTTCCTTTCTTACATGTCCAGAAATTAATAGATCTCTATGTTTTACAGTTCAGAATATTTACTCATTAAGTGGATGAGGTTCCTATTGGTTAAGGCTTAGTGACAGGGGAATGTTCTTTATTTTCACTTTCTTAATTGGATAATTACTGGGTTACCCATGATGTTTACAGATAATAAAATAATCAACAAAGATAAAACATCCTCACAGGATTATTATCTTTTGCATGTAACAACAGGTTTAATTTTTGTAATCTTCATTGGGGACAGACTTTTTAATAGGGCCTTTTATAGTGATAGGACAAGGGATAATGGTCTTAAATATAAGAGTACTAAAAGTAGATTTAGACTAGATAGAAGGGAAATTTTTTTTTACACTGAGGGTGGTGAAACATTGGCACAGCTGCCCAGAGAAGTGGTGTATGCCCCATCCCTTGAAACATTCCAAGTCGGGTTGCACAGGGCTCTGAACAACCTGATCTAGTTGAAGATGTCCCTGATAATTGCAGGGGGCTTGGACTAGATGACCTTTAAATGTTCCTTCCAATGCAAACTAGTCTGATTCATATGGTTCCTGTTCATGTATAAATCTATACAAACGTTTGTAAACTGATGTCTTCAAGAGTGAGAAAACTCCAGTCACTAAACCAATTTATTCATATATATTTATTCATACATGAAACAAAATTCATATATATTTCATTGGCCAAATTTTCTACAATTCTTTATAAACATATTTTGATGTGGGTAATATGAGTTCATCTAGCATCTGTCTTAAAACTTACTCTTCTACTGCTAACATTTTCATCTGTGAGGATCAGCCAAATCAGTCTATAGCACTGTATTCAATGCTCCGACAACTAGAGTGTATCTTTCTAGCAAAAAAATCCCTGGAAATAATTCTGGTTTTGGATATATAATACTTGTGTTCGTAAGGAAATCTGACATCAACTTATTATATTGAAACAGTAAGGCATATATATTCTATTAAAGCATAAACATAGATGATACCTGAAAATTCATAGAATAAATGTTTTGAGCAGATTATGTCAGCTCAGGGCTCCTACTGAATAACACAGCTCTATCCATAACGTATGTTCTAATGCCATTTCCTGGATAAAAATATAGGCAATACTGTTGAGACATGCTTTCACACTAGAAGGTCTTCTTTGGGTATAAACTTGCTTTCATTTGTCATGTAGCGTTTTGAGTCACATAGATATAACTATGAACTATGCTAGTTCACTCTTCTGCTGCTTCATGAGATTTAATATTATGCCAAATATTTTTTAAATAACTTCTATAATGTAAACATCATTAGTGAATTCTACTAACAATAGAAAAGATTATTGAACTTCTGATGTTATTGCTTAATAAATCCTAGATCTTCAGTGCTTACGAAATTTCCTTTGGGAATGGGTTGGGAGAAATGAAAGCAACTTTATCTAGCATATATTTAGGTTGTTCATTGATTTCAGTTGTGAAAGACTGGAGTTCTGTCTTCTCTATTGGGTGGATTGCTCATGTGGATTGTGGATAGATCTGATAACCCTGACCTTTCTTTATTCTTAGTTGCAGAAATGATTAAAAAAGCTTTGTAATAAGAGATCAGTTATAGGAGGTAATTTAGAACATTATAATTGAATTACCTTGTTTTATTATATCTACAAGTCTAAGACATATTTATGTATATATTGTATATATGAATATGTATAAATCTTAACCACAGAATCATCAGGGTTGGAAAGGAGCTCTGAGATCATGGAGTCCAACCATACACACACAAAAAAAACCCTATGATCTCGGCCACTAGAACATGTCACTGGAGCATGCCCCAAAGTGCCATATCTACACATTGCTTAAATACCTCCAGGGATGGTCACTCAACCACCTCCTTGGGCAGGCTATTCCAGTGCTTGACCACTATCAGTAAAGTAATTCTTCCTAATATACAGTAATTCTTCCTAATATCCAGTAATTCTTCCTAATATCCAGTATAAAATCTTCCCTTCCGCAATTTGAGACCATTTCCTCTGGTCCTGTCATTATTCACTTGGGAGAAGAGGCCAACACCCATCTCTCTACAAACTCTTTTCAGGTAGTTGTAGAGGGCATTGTGGTCGCCCCTCAGCCTCCTCTTCTCCAAACTAAGCATGCCCAGTTCTCTCAGCCTCTCCTAATAGGACTTACTCTCTGGACCCCTCACCAGCTTTGTGGCTCTCCTCTGGACATGCTCAAGCACTTCAATGTCTTTCTTGTAGTGAGAGGCCCAGAACAGAACACAGTACTCAAGGTGAGGCCTCACCAGTGCTGAGTACAGGGGCGTAATCACTTCCCTACTCCTGCTGGTCATGTTATTCCTGATACAAGCCAGGATGTTGTTGACTTTCTTGGCCACCTGGGCACACTCCTGGCTCAGGTTAGCTGGCTGTCCACCAACATCCCCAGGTCCTTTTCTGCTGGGGAGCTTTCCAGCCACTCTTCCCCAAGCCTGTAACATTGCATGAGGTTGTCGTGACTGAAATGCAGGACCCAGCACTTGGCCTTGTAGAACTTTATACAATTGGCCTTGGCCCACTGATCTAACCTGTCCAGGTTCCTCTGTAGAGCCTTCCTACCCTCAAGCAGATCAACACTCCACCCTAGTTTGGTGACAACTGCAAACTTACTGAGGGTGCACTCAATCCCCTCATCCAGATCATCAATTAAGATATTAAGCAAGACTGGCCCAACTTTGCCTAAGACATTATTTTATGTCACAGACATTATTAATACCACAAATAAGAGTATCTGTTTAAAAATTCACATTTACATCATATACTCCGTTAGCACATTTAGAAGTAAATGATTATTTCCTTATTAGACAAGGTGTTAAGCAAGATTACCTAATGTATTCGGGGGTTTTCTTCAGTTTTGTAGAAAAGTATTTTATGGCATTTTCTCCTCCAAAACTTGAATAGGTGATAGTAGTAGGATAATTTGTTTCTTCACATGGGGTAGGACAAGTGGAATTGTGGGTTCCTACTGTACATAGTCCTTTTATCTCTATATCATCTGAAATTTCAGGAGAAAGAATTTGAATAATGTTTCTTTAAAAAGCATACCTTTTAAAGACTCTCTTAAAAACCCTATCAATTGACTTTGATAGAGATATAGGTTAATTGTCCTTAGAAACCCGGATTCTTACCAGCTTTGAAGGAACAAATAAGTATTTGTAACTGGCATTTGGGAAACTAGTGCACAGTAATAAGGGTTGAGATTTTTGGGTCACTTTTTCCAGGGAAATTCATCACTTATAAGTCTTTCTGCTTTCATTAGAACTTTATGTATTAATTTCTCATCCATAGTGAAATGGTAGGACAACAGAAGACTTGATGTCCAAGACTAGTCACAGAGGGTGTTCTGTGTTAGTTTTCTATTATATCCATATGTTATAAGTATATAATCCTTAGTCCTGATGTTTGCCTAGCTCCTTTCAGTGCACAGTAAGAGTAAGAGCAACACCAGTTGTAACTTACTCTCATCTGATAACAACTTAAAAATCTTGGTAAGCCAAGTTCACTTTACCTTAACCCCTGCCTGCCATTTGAAAATTAGACAGCTAGTAGGGCTTAGGGACAGCTTTGTTTCTTCAAATACCAAAGACAGGTCACAAAAGTCTGCAGGTCTGGCTGCTCATACAAGTGGGGAGAAACAGAAAGAAACCATTATAGAAATCTGGAGAAGTTAGAGAAAATTAATGTAGAAGAGAAATGGTAAGGTATAAATACTTCCTGAAGCATAAACCATAGCCCAGAGCCATCTGGTACTCTGAGATGAATACCATAACCCCTTGCTTGTGATCTCTATTTGCCCTGGTGTGGTGGTGGCCATTGTATCTGCTCCCTCTGCATGTGGGCTTCTGGCCCTTGTAAACTACAGGAGAGGCAATAGCTCAGCCTGTTAGTTGATGATTTAAGGCACCATTCAGGGATGCTGGGGTTGTTGGTTTCATTCTGGTTAGTTGGCCTCTAGAGTTTCTGCAATAAATGCAGATACTGGAGCAGTTTATTTTCATTTGAGATGTTGCTATCAGCCTCTCCTGAGCTGTAAGAGGAGACTTTTCTTGGGGTTCTGTGGACCAGACACATAAAAACCAGGTATTTTACATGGATCACTGTGTACAGCAGTGTGATGCCAGTTCTCTCTGGAGTACAGCTCTGAATCCTGTCCAGCCTCAATAGGATTTAGGAGTAATTTTTGTTTATTTCTCAGTAATTTCTTTGAATTTTGACCACAGAAATAAAATATTAAGTAAAATAATATATGTATTTCCACCATGAGAGGCTATCAGAGATCATGATTATATAAGAATGTGAACTTAATGGAATTTGTTTAAAAAAGCCACAGGTAAAAGAAATAGTCATAGTCTATAGTAGTATATATTGCCTGAATGTTGCACATATGCAATTAAAGTAGACACAAACCCCCACAGAAATGTCCCAAAGTTTGTTAATCTGCTTGGTATCTTAATCTTCCATTCCTTTGGAAATGGTGAATTGTGTTACATAGCAAAATACGTGGCAGTTAAAGGAGGCTTTCTAGAGTTCATAAGAAGTTATTTCCCATCTCAAAATTTGCAGTTTTTTCCAGAAACTCTGTTGTAGTGAGTTACGAATTTTGTATCTACAGTGTGCAGATTATTTTCTTATGGAAGTGAGTTGTATTTGGAGCACTTTGACAACATGTAATTAATTTAATTTTGAAAAGATAAAACCTTAAATGCAGCGATTTTTGTATTATGTTTTCTATCGTTTAACAAACCTATGCTGTTCACTTTTCTGTCACAATCAAAAGAATACAATGTTGGAGCTAGAAGGATGATAATATGAAGATGGAAAACTGCAAGGCAGAGGCTTGATAACTGAACAAATAAACTGAACGTTCTTCAGTTTTGAAACATTTGCCACCACTAATACAGATTTTTTTATTTTTTTTTTTTTTAACTGGCATTTGTTTGATTCTCTGTCTGATCTCTACTTTGAGAATATTAAATGGGATGTACCCATTTCAGTACTACTTTCAGTTTTGGTTTGTTTTTAATTGATAGTTACTGTCTACCATTTGGAATTGGCTTAGAAAATATGAATATGAAGTTATTTACTTACAGACTGCAGGATAAACACAGTTGTAAAACTTCAGTAAATCACATTCTGTCCCATTTCCTTAAAAATGAACAGCAAACTTTAGGAACTTCAATTAACAACCTAAGCCATAGCTCTATTTTTACTACAATGAAACTCAATATCATCAAACCCTGCTTGTCAGGTCATGTTTATCATTATAAAACTGAGAAAACAATCTAATTGGGCACAGTATAGTTACCAACACCAAAAGGAGTACATAATAAAGAGAAAACAGACTAATTCAGGAGGTTGCTGTTGGAACAAACATATATTATGTGTACCTGCAAACACCAAAGCAATGTATATAATTTAAAATAATCCCAGCTGCAGACATCCCTCAAGCATGTGCCCCACCTCCTTTGCTGTTCAATGAACAGGTGCTCAATAACATCCCAGCAAGATGATCCTTAAATAGAGCGTATAGAATCATGACATTCCCGAGAAATACCTGGAAGAATGAATGGCAAACAGCCACACCAGTCCTGTATGTACCGGGCTTTGCACTCCTGCAAACATCCGTTAGTACTATAAACCTTGTGGTACTGAAGCTTTATATCAGGCTTGCACTCTCCCCATGGGTATTCTTGGATAATTGACTGTAGGGTAAAAATAACAGAAGAGGTATTTTGGTTTTCTCTTTTAGATCTGGTTAATATTTTCTCACTTTTTAAAGTGTTAAAGGAAGTCTGAAGATGAAAGCAGTAGCATTGTGATTTAATTGGATGCAACTACCCTGTGTGCTTTTGGGATTATAAAATAATCTACTCTCTTTTACTGCAAAAGTAAGACCTGATCAGGCAGCTGAGTGCACAAGAGTAGGCCACTCCACTAGGAATCCAAGACAATATTAATAGTAAACAGAATGTGTTAATGGAAAACTGCTCTGGTGTCCTTGTGTCATTGGATGTCAGTAAAACTGTAAGATGTTAGAAAACAAAAGTTGACTTTAGTAGCAATAGATTATGAAGACCAGTGACATTTCCCCCCAATGGCCCCTGCCCACCAAAAAAAAACAACAAGAGGAAAGAGTAACATTGTTTATATTGTTTGTGTCTGGAGGAAATGTTATTTTTAGGAGTCACTTCGGCCTGATAAATTATTTAACTTCCAGAATGTCTAATTCATTGTCACGCTTCAGAAGACCAATATTTCCACTTGATCAACAAAGTCCTTACCTTCAGCTGGCTGATTGCGACCTGCGCATGCATGCCGACTGGTGTCAATAAGCCTAAACCATCAAAGCGTGGAAGCTCTTTGGGTGAATGGATAACAAAAGTTACACCAGCATCAGTATAACCAAGAGCAGGTTCATCAGTGAATTTTTCCTGATATAAAAAGAATAATTTAAAATAGTTTTGCCTTTGCTTACTCTTTGAAGTTATATCTATATTTAACATGGTATTATGCTTTTTATTTGGTCTTCTATCTCTAGTTACGTTTTTGGCAATTTACAAAAATATAGAACTGGCTCTATAACTAACTTGAATTTACTATGTTGATTAGCTCTGTGAGTTTCTT
This sequence comes from Jacana jacana, assembly GCA_013400555.1. Lineage (NCBI taxonomy): Eukaryota > Metazoa > Chordata > Aves > Charadriiformes > Jacanidae > Jacana > Jacana jacana. The sequence goes on from VZTM01011658.1 coordinate 32,510, forward strand.
TCCAGTTATGATAAACTGTCAGGAGTTTTTATTCCTTCTGTCATGCCCCAATTTCAAAAGCAAGAATGCACAAAAGAGCCTTTACTTGTAAATCGGATATTCCTTACCCATCACGTTTCAGCAAACTTTCCATTACTGTCTCCAGAACTTGTCACTCCTGTCTTACAATTCCTAGTGAACAAAACTGCCCATCTAAGGCATTTATAACTCCAGGTTTTAGTTTTCTTCCTTGATGTCACAAGGTGATATTCTTAGATTTCTGTGTTTTGTTCCTCAAAGATAATTCTAATAACGTCAGAGACTATTTACAAAGAATACTTTTTAGCTGGCATTGAGCACTCACAGCTGCTGCAGCTAAAATTCAGTACTACTTAAACTGGCACCATACCACCTTCCCTACTGCGCCTTTTACTAAAATGATATTATTTTATTCCGAAGCACCTGCATAAAAATTTACTGCTTCTATTTTGTGTTTCATTTGTAGGTGAACTGTGTATAAATATGCGGACTCGCAACTTCTAGAATCACTTATTTGGGTCAGGGTCAATAATTCTGAATTTTAAAATCTGTATTATATCTTTTAAAATACTCTCCCACTCATAAATAGTCTCGATACAAAATTTTGTGCGTGAAATTCTGAAGGTCTGTGTAAAATCAATCAAACAAACAAAAACCCCCACATATGAAACACCTCTATAAATTATTACATGATTCATTTTTTAAAATCATTAGGATACCTGTACCTGTTGGACATCAAAAAGTAAATGTAAGCCTCTTCCAGACAAACTCACTCGTCTTGCTGGAAGATCATTGTGATTAAAAGTAAAGCAGTTTCCATATTCAGTGAAAACATGTTCAAAATCCTTCAATAAAGGAAAATAGGCAAGAAAGATGGCTTGAAGTTTCATTAGTGAGTCACAGTGCAAAAGACGGACTACACTTTAGGTTTATATTTTTTGTAAAGGTAGGGTTAAATATTACAATAAGAGAAGTATCAATTGATGGAAATATTAAAAAGGATTTAATCCCTTTCTATAGAAAATGAAATTTATAGGAGAATTTCCACATTGTTTATTAATACCTATGAGCTTCTTAGAATCATTTAATGAGGTCCTGTTGTTTTTCTATAACTGTTGCATTCCATAGAAATTCTATATTCCAAACCACCGTTCTAAAAAGTTACTTTGAAAGAATATAGGATTGACTTCTCTGTTCACATTTCCTGTTTAAGTTGGGAATTGCTCTGTAGAGGAATCAACATGTTCCAAAAGTTTGGGACAATCATATTCTGCTGTTGTCTGAAATTTCCAGAGACGGGCTGTTTTAATCCCATAATTTTTAATTCAAAATTCCTATGGGCTCTGAATATAGCTCCCCTGTCTGTCTATATTCTTACCTCAAGAACAAAACTACACAATCATGCAAAAAAACTCCATTCAAACCGACCTTTGTTATAGGCCATTCATAGAGAAGGTTGTTAGATACAGCCTGGAGGTATGACAGGTTTCAAAGGCTGCTGTCTATGCAGAAGTGGCACTAGGCAAAGAGCAATTTGGGCTGAAATCCCATTTTACAGCTCAAAGAGTCCATCAGGCTATCTCTGCAGTCAGTGGGAGAATTAAGGTCCCCAGGGTAACTTAGAGAAGGACTTTTTTTCTCCATTACCTGACTGTAAATGGAAAACGGGGGGTCGCTGGCAAAACTAGACATCCCAAGTCGAATGGTAAGAATCTATTTCCCTTCCCCTACGTGTTTCTGTTTTAGTAAAATAAATATATTTACCTGTGGGTAACAAGGCTTTCCAAAAAATTCACATTCTAGCAATGTGCTGCTGTTCAGATAAAACCCATTTTTCCTTGTAAACTCTTTGATGCTGAAGTTCTGGTTCCCATGGAGAAAATCATTTAGCTCTTGAGAATATTTTTCTTCCATAGCAAATTTTTGAAGCACTCCAGACACGATGTTCCAAATTACAAAAATGATTCTGAGGTTGTTTACTGCGTGAGCTTGAAACCTGTCAGTGGGAAGGAGAAAGAAATACTTGGAGTTCTGCAGATACAGGACTGATCCCAAGGCTGCTCTTGCCAAATCTGTGGCACGGTTTGTAGCCTGCTCACAAACTGTAAGTGATTCTTGTTCACCTTGCACTTTGATCTCTACAATGTGAATAAACAATATACTCTCTATTTCTGGGAAAGTATTTTCCATACCTGAAAAACGAAAAGTAACACCTTCCCAGGGCTATTCTGATTGGTTGTATTAGAAACATTTTACTTGTGTGGCTCTTCATAAAAAATCCAAGCAACAAAACTCAAACAAAACAACAAAGCAAGCAGATTAGCCATCCGCTGCAGCGAACAGCCAGATTTGTAGAACTGAAGGCAAGCTGAACAATGGCATTTACAGGTGGGAGACTAGCTGGGAGGAGCTGGTCCTTTCAAAAAAGCTGTCTTCTGTAATTTAGCATACAGACTGCTTTCTCAGGAGCTCTGTGGCTGGTGACATAGTGGTATAAACCAAGAGTGATCTTTACTTCTACAATCCACTTGAAAATCTCAAACATGTTGGTGCTGGTCATTCTCTTGTAGATGTACAGGATTGAAGTCTGTGAAGTACAGGTAAGGGTTCACAAACGTTTTTAACTTTGAAAAGATAATAAAACCAAATGAAACTGCATCACCATCTTCTTTTATGTAACCCTAACTTTAAAAATATATCTGTGTAATCGATCTTAATGCCCAAACTTAAGGAAGATGGGTAGGAAAAACTCTTCACAACCGAATTTGAATTGGAAAATAAAGACAAATGTAGATCTGTGCCTCTTTGTCCTGCCAGCACAAAAACCCCCAAACAAACCCAAAAAGCTGTTTACCAAAACCAGAAGGGAAGGATAAGCACAGCATGAAGAACAGATGGATGTGGCAGCAAACTGTCATTTAAACAGACAACTGTCATGCTCAGTAGCTGACTACTTAGTCACCATGTGCTACCACTACAGTTAAAACGAGAGAGATTTTTATAATACACAGCCCACTATAATGAGAAGGGACTTCTATCTGCAGTGTGTGTCACATAGTATAACCCAGGATTACTTTATGCAGCCTGAAGGGAATGGGCATAGTGAGGCAGAACTGCTTCAGGTGTTTGAGACTTGCACTTCTGCCTGATTCTGCCAGCAAAAGAAAAGAAAACAATTCTTGAGGAAACAATAAAATAATAGAATTTCTTTGCTTGGAAGGAACATTTCAGATCATCTAGTGTAACGATCAACCTAACACTGACAAAACCAATCGCTAAACTATATCTCCAAGCACCACGTCAACCCGTCCTTTAAATACTGCCATGGATGGTGGCTCAACTGCATCCCTGGCAGCCTGTTCCAATGCTTAATAACCCTTTCAGTGTGAAAGATTACCCTTGTATCCAGTCTAAACTTGAGGGCATTTCTTCTTGTTCTATTGCCTGTTGCCTCAACCCTCTGAACCTCCTTTTGGGTAGTTGTAGAGAGTGGTAAGGTATCCCTCAGCCTCCCTTTCTCCAGGCAAAACAAGCCCAGCTCCCTCAGCTGCTCCTCATAAGACTTATTCTCCAGGCCCCTCACCAGCTTCGCTGCCCTTCTCTGGACATGCTCCAGCACCTCAGTGTTTCTTTTGTAGTAAGGGGCCCAAAACTGGCCACAATACTCAAGGGGGAGCCTCACTAGCACCAAGTACAGGGGGACAATCACTACTTATTACAGTGTTACTGATACAGGCCAGGATGCTCTTGGACTTCTTGGCCACCTGGGCACACTGCTGGCTAAACTTTCTGTATTTCTAAAACTGTTCCTATGTTACATATTTGCTCTGAAAATTGGGCCATAAGCTTATTACATTATTTTCAAAGTGGATGCATCTGAATCTTAGCAATTATCTTCAAATGTAGGAGCCTGGAGTGAAGTTTCTGCTTAGATATGTGACTTCCAAACAAACCAGCTGCTTCTCTCCTGACATCAGCTAGCACTGTAGAGGCTGAGTGCCTCCGAAAAAGTATCTGCTTTGCCTAATTTTCTGCATGTTTATGAAGTTTCTATTTGAATCTATTTGCAAATCTTTTATTTTATTTTTATCTTGGATGTGACTGTTAACTGTCCCTCAGTTACACTGTAGAAGTAACGTTCTTACGTAGATCGGCACCAGAAAGGTTTTTCTACTCCAACCTCTCTTCTTTGAATCTCCTATTTTCCTCTTCATTTAAATCTCATGTGGGTAGTGTGGAAGATGCCCCTCAGCCATATTTTCTTTGGTTTACGTGATTTTTTTAATTTACTTTTTTTTTTCAAGCAAGTTGTGGAATCTTACTATATTATGCAGATGAAGAAGTATTTTGTCTCGAGAGTGAACAACAAACACAACTTTTACCTGTTCAGGTTGCAAAAAGTCACAGCAGGGAATTTGACATTTTCCACATACTGCACTACCACTGTAGTTGTGGTTGGCCAACTGAAGTAGTAGATGAAGCGACTGCATATTTGCCAAATAACAACGGCAAGACATCCTGCCACTACTAAGAGCCACAGTGCTTTGCGAGTCTTGCTCCGTGTTTGGACAATATTATGCACTCCATGAAACGAAGTGGATGAGGCAAACTCCTGATGATACTTCCTTCTGTCTTCCAAATGTGGCCGCAGTTTCTTTATTAAGTACAATCGTACCTTTTCCAATATTCCTTAATAGTGAACAAAATGGAAACACTTTAGTTTTAAATTAGCATTTAAATTGCACTTAAGAAAGGAAACCGTGTAATTAGGATACTGGATAGCAATTGTAAAATTCCTTATTAATTGAAAATTATTTCTTTAAGTAGTGACCTTGCTTCTGAGGATAGTCTAGAGCCCTGGAAGAGTTGTATGCTCAGAAGTTAGCTCAGTGCTGCCTGAGAACAGACTATATCCAGCAAAATTTTAAGCACACAATTTTTTAAGCACATTAATATAAAAGAATAGTTCTACTTCTGTGGAAAAGATTGGGTTTTGACATACCCTAGATCTAAAACACCAGGTTGCGGTGAACCTACTGTAAAAAGCTAAGCGTCTGATTCTTACAGTAACATCCCATTAAAGGGGATATAAAGCCAATAAAGCCTGGTCCTTCACACTTGCTCTGAGAAATGTGGTGAAAAAAACTATGGAATGATATGAAAGGGAAGTTCTCGCTTTCATCATAAAATGTTTCTGGATAAAACTTGAAAGGTTACAGGTTTTTACAGGTTTAAAAGGAAATCTACTCTTTTTTCTTTAGATTTGTACTAGACTGATTCGATAACTTTGAAACAGGAATGTTCTTAGTTTTTAATTTTCCCTGTGGTTTCTACAAACTGATAAAATGTTGAGGGTTGTTTTTTTTTTTTAAATTCTAAAGTTAAAAGCTATAACAGTAATGAATATAGTCAATACCTGGAAATGTAGTCATTTTCTTCTGCTTTTTCCTGAATGATCCTTTGAGCATGGATTTGAACAGAATGTTCTCTCTCAAAACATCCAGATGAGGGAAACCTAATAAGACCTTTTTTGTATGTAGTCATAAATAGACTGGTCTCGTTACAAAGTGCTTAATTTACACATTGTTACCTGCTCCTTTATTCTGTCACTAAGGAAGTTCATAAGAACAGTAAATCAGAGAAAGTTTATGAGACACCAGTAATTAGGATCTGAAAAGAACATTATTTATATCAATGTTTATCAACAATTAAATGCTTCAGCAATTCCATTTTTAACCACAAAGGAGATTTAATAGTGTGACATATTGTAGGAAGAGAATATACCCTTCATAAGACTGCTTTACTTGAGGCTATTACAGTTGGGCAGAGGAACAAAGGGATGTAAGAATTATCTGCCAAAGCTATTGTGACCACATCAGAACTCTGGGATGTTGCTTTGGTTTCTGCACAGTCTCTGGATTGTGATAATGAATTCCCAGATGGTGCTGGATTTCAAATTGTTTCTGAAGGGAACAATTCCTCGTTTTTCTTTAAAGATCTATGTAAGAACTTTGATCAATACTGGTATAATTTACTGCATACTGGGACCCCTTTTTATCATAAAACACGTTTCTGCTGGAAAACCTCAAAAGTTTATCTCCTAGCTCCAGTGACTATTGGATCCCTTTGCAAAGCTGGTCAGCTATGCCTGGTTTTGCACATCACACTGGAATGGAGTGGGTATCTGGTTTTGCTGCATTTGAGATAAGTGACATTCACAGGCTTCTCTCTCACCAGAGCACATGCAGCGAGACAAGGACTTTGTGTGTTCCCTGAATAATGGTAGAAGAAAGAACATACCTGGCTTGTGTCTGCATCTGCTGCCCATAGACTCCAAAAGAGACCACAAGCCGGTCAGATTGTTTTCTCCAGGGAATGCACTGTGCATGTTTATTCCTACTATACACACTGTGCTAGGTAAGAGGATGATAGCATATCCCCACATAAAAGCCTATTGCCATAAAAAACCCTAGTTAGCTTAGTCAGCAGAAGTGTAACTTGGAATCTATGCAAATACATACCTAAGCTGTATTTCAGCTTTTGTGCATAGCTGCCACAGTAAGTAGTGCATGATCTTTTATCTCATCGTGAAAGTTTTGCTGTTAATACATAAGATTATCTAATAACATAATGCTGTTTTCACTGATGTTTTTCACCAGAGGAATTAACACTGCTAGATGAGTGTCTTCAAGAATCCTTACTCTACTTTTAGATTTCATTAGCAATTGATCTAAAAAAAAAATATTTTTAACTACATAGGATCAAGTGGAAAATTTCTAATATTAAATTTCTGACATGTTAGATGGGAAAATAGCATGAAATGTCAAGTCAGGACTAGCTATTTTTGCATTTGGTCTATTTACAAGAAATAGGTGCATTCCAGTGATATATAATTAATAACAGAATGGTTATTCCAAGATCTCAAATAATGAATAGTAAAGTAATACACCAAAACAATGTCAGTGAATGTGAGATTATAAATTATTAACCCTTTATCCTTTGTTCTGTAAAACTCAGGCTATGCATATCTGGGCTATGATTTTATAACCGACATAGCTAAAAGAAATAAGAGTGAGTTAAAGTATCCAAGCTACTGCTGGATGGAGAATAAAGTCTTGCATAGGCCTTAAACATACGGCACAACAACGTCTTGAAAGGGCTATGTCCTTTTAGTAGCACTACAATAAAATATTTTTGTCAAGCAGGAATAAAAAAATACGCAAGGTCCAGTGATTAATAGATGGAAAAGCAAAAAAGCAAGGAGGTAACTTAATTAGAGGAATCCAGGTCCAGGAGCAAGCCACATGTTTGGAGCCAAATACAGAACATTCAGCTAAGAACTGCTAAGGTAGCTCATATGTCCAGGATGGGATGGATGTGCTTTACCTCAGGAAACACCCATGACTGGAGAAGCACACAGAACCATCTTGGTTAGTCAGATAAACCTGATTTTGCAGTCAATGTTGTTAAAAAGAAATTATTTCCCTCCATATATAATTAGGGATACATGACCAGGAGCATACTGTTATAAGATTATATAAAAACCTCGAAATTCACAGCATCTTTAATGTTTACACTGTAAGATATATTTAAAACTTTTTGGTTTTTTATTTTTAAGCCTTAGTCAGCAGGCAACTGATCACAGTCTGTGACTACTTGTAAAGGAAAGTGAAAAATAATAATAATAAATAATAATAGGATCTTTGATCAACTGGGAAAAAATATGGTAACAATATCTAGAAGGAAGAACTTGAAGCTAAGTGCTTGCATAGCAGAAATATGGTACATTTTTATTTTTGCATTCCTAATGTTTAATTTTCATTAATAAGCTTATTAAAAAATAACAGCTCTTTGAAAAGAAAGCTCAGCTTTAGCCAGAGCTCTTAACTGAAAAGAATTATTTTAGGGAGGTTATATGTGGCCCGCATGCAAGGATTACTTAGTCTAGGTAGATTTGTGGTTTCCTTTTTGCCTAAATCTAAAAATCATTAAGATATGGTATCATTCAGAGAAGTAATTGCCTAGTTAAAACTGCGTTAGCTTTATTCTAAATGCGTAAAGGGCCAATAGCTAAAGACTTTTCCTCACTTTTAAAGTGTATGATTTTTTTTCCCTACAAGCTTTTAGCATCTCTCACTTCTTTGTATCTTGAAACTGTACACTGCTGCTATTTTTGGACTAGGTTACAAAAGAAAGGAGACAAATGTCCTCATTTTGCCTCTCAATCCTGAAAAAACCTACCAAAATGTAACTAAAACTCTTGGTAAAGCACTCTAATATGTCTAAGTCACATACCTTTAGCATCTGATTGAATGAATCTCCCAAGCTGGTCCATGAGGCTGTGCTTATTTCAGTAAGGAAGGAATGGATAAGTAAGCTGCCTTATCCCTGTGATCATTGCTAGGTAATGGCTTTTATAGAAAACTAAATGGGAGGTGATACTTGATGACACATAACACTGGGCAATTTACCTGCCAAGGTTGCTATGTTTTGCCTTTAACATGGTCTGCAAAGTAAAAGAGAACGTTAGTTTTATGATGGGATCAGATGTATATATTTATATATATTTCAAGTATAATAGCAAAAGTGCAGGCTTGTCTGGTGTGTTTCGTCTTAAAGAGTACTGTCTTTTGTAATTTTCCCTTTTGTTTTAGAAAAAGCCGTCATCCTTGCTGCTCAGAACTGAATAGATTACCTTTAAGTACATAAGGAGCCCTTCCTGCTCTGCAGGGCAATAAATGTCTGCCACTAGGTTCCCACCAGCAGCAGGATGCAGTTCCCCCACAGTTCAAATAGCTGTCTTCATAGCCAGATCCAGACTTGGTGGTTTTGTGGGCTTTAGCAATAATGAGCTGTCATTCCTGAGAATTAACCCTGTGGGCGAGGATGAAAATGCATGCAGAGTCAGTCATTCCACTAACTCCTTATGAAAAAGGACAGAATCTGGTTTTGTGTTAGATGTGTGCTGTGATCTTATTTGAAATTCGGTTCAGGAAAGAACTGAGCAGCTAGTAAAAGGCAATAGGAAGTACTAGAAATTCAGACCTGGGGTGGGCTTGATTGATACTGTAGGAAATAAATAAAAAGCCGGACCCTTCACGTTCCCTCTCTGGTCTGCAGGGGATGGGAATGGCTGCTGCTTCTTTCATTTGCTCTCTTAGGAATGGTCCAATTGACTGCCCACAGTGTTCTTGGGTTATCAGGTGTATTGGCTTGGCCCTGCAGTGCCTCACTGTCTACTTGTTTGCCAACTGCTTTCTGGCCATGCTGTTCAAGGTATGAGCTGCAAGGTAAAGCACTGAATTCCATTGAGTCATTGCCATGTGGCAAGCAGAAGATTTCTGTACTTGGCTTCTCGGAAAGCTCTGCTGCGTCTGTAACTTTTGCCTCATGGATGAGGCTCTCTGCCAGGGCAAGCTTTGCACAGCACTTGTGGTCACTCAACCAGCGAAGTGCTTTATAGTAAACTGGTTTTCAACATCTGCTTGTAACTCAACCATATCTAATGCACCAAGCAGTTATTTGCAGATCTGTTGAGTCTTATTAACACAAACCACTCTAATTCACAGTACCCAGACAACTCCTCTTGTTTGAGTTGTTTGAAGGCAAATTATGTTGGTCTTTTATATTGTTATGTGCATAAGATTTAAAAGTACAATTTGTAAGTTGCTCTCTACACATCAAATATGGTGTGGTTTGTTTGTTTTTTTTTTTAAATTCTGTGAGTTGATGGCTTACAAAGAGACTTTATGCTTATGTAATACTTCAGACAAACACAGCTTGTGTTCTCTGGTTGTGCTTTAGAAAGTAAATTAATTTATAGAATTTTCTTTCTTTTATGGTTGTTTTTACATTAATTCTTAAGCTAACACTAGGGGGCGAAGATCAACCATCTTGTATTAATTTTTCCCAAATAGCTTACACAAATAACTTTCTGGTTTTGAATTGGTCACAGGGAACTTGGTTTAACCACTCCTTGCAGTGTGTATCTGACTGTCTCAACAGCACATTCCCTAATACTGCAGTAAAGTTTAGGGAAACCAACTGATGACAGAGGTGGTCACCAGTTTTTGCACTCATGCATACTGTAAATTTTGTACTCAAAATGCTATTTAAAATCAGTCTTCAGTGCTGTTCAATTCTTCTCTTTCAGTGCTAGATTTAAAAAAAGAAATCCAGCATAACTACATTGCTATTTGCTGAGATAAATAGCTAATGTGTTTCTGATAAAGTTATTTCTTTATAGCAGAGTTGCAGCAAAATATCTTGTAGGAGTTCTTACAAGATGCTGAGAGAAAATGTGTATACACACACACAGACGGATACATGTTTGGTGCATATTGAGCTCTCATTGGACATAGTTTTTTTCCACAGAAATCGTTGAAGTGTTTCATTGCATGAGGTTCTTTCTGCAAGTGCTTTATAGATATTAATGCTTCTTATCATGTTTTGCCTAGTGCTCTTTTTTCAGTAGAACCCCTTCAAATATGAACTCCTTTTAAGACAGAACAAGTAATGCATTTGCAAATATAGGTGACTGCAAATACTTATACTCCATTCATGCAAAAATATTAGTGAAAAAGGAAAAACGGAGCGGGAACAAAAGGAAGTGATCACCATCTAGACTGTAACAATGCATAGTCACTGCCATTTCATGACAAATTCTGGGTTATGTGGAAAATGTATGTAATTAATTGTAAACGCAAGCATGCCTTGCTCCTTATTTCAAAGCAAATATGCCAGTGCATTCAGTAATGGAGGCATTGCAAAAAAATGGGCTCTGAGGACTCATTTGACCTGTCTCTTGGCCTCAAAGCAGAATTAGCTGTGCCTGGAGAAATTACAAGTTCTCATCAAGGTTTTTTTGTGCTCTACAGATAGTAGAAATGCCTTTGTTTTTTTGTTTTCTTTTGTCTGTCTTATCTTGCCATAATTTAAACCAGTTACTCCTTTTCTTGTTGCTCTGGATATGGAAATGTATTTATTGTTCTTCCCTCTGAAGAATAAGTATTTATCACTTTTTCCCACAGTCTTCTATTAGTTACATAGTTCTTCCCATCCCTCTTAATAGCCTGTATTGTTTGCACCAAACATTTGTTGCTCTTGCCATTCTCTGCTGAGCTCTTTCCAGGCAGTCTTCATCTTTCTTGAAGAGTGGTCCCTAGGACACAATACAACAGACAAATCTTTTCTGATGCTGGATGGCATAGAGGGTTTCCATGCCATGGGGAAAATTTCCAGTATAAAATTTGCTCCTTTCAGTTTTGCCTTTTGTTGCTTAACATGTTATTCTTTAATTACTGAAATATCCAGATAATTTCTAAAGAATTTCATATTTGCTAGTTTGGCTGTCACAGCTGAAGTTCAAAGAACTACCATTTGCATCACTGAAGCTGCACATAGTTTACTTCAGTCCATTTAGATAATTTTGAATTCTTTCTAGTTCCCATCTGTCAGCATGCTATTTCACCTTCCAGGCTGTTCTCCTTTGTCAGTTTAAAAAGTGTGCAATGTATTCTGTCATCCAAGCCATTAATGATAATATTGAATAGCGTCAGATTAGCAAAATGTTCTCAGCGTTTGCCCTGAACCAGCCCTCTGCACTTGCTAGCCAGCTGTGCCAGGGGGCAAACAGCACCACAGCCACGTGGAGGCACAGGTGTAGCTTCTGACTCTAGATGCCAATTTTGCTGTGGCTGACTGGTAAGGAGGATCCAGGTGTTTAGGAGGGGAAAACCAACGGCCTTCCTACACTAAAGAATCCCCCCTTGTGTGGCTGCACAGCATTAAAAGAGGGTAGGTTGGGTCCTTGCATAACTCGATGGCACATATTCAAGATTTGCTGGTTTTCCCGAGCTTATAGTTTTGGCTGATATTGATACAGGGAGTATTGGCAAAAACAGTGAAAGAACATTTTCTCCTTATATTTCTCCTTTCTATTATAGTTTGGGAATAATTATTAGTCAAAACATAAGGACGACATATCGTTCCTCTGGGACAATTCAGAGAGCATGCTGCTTCACTGTGGGAGTACAGCTCGCAGACAGCCAGCAGAAGCACAACCAGCACAAGTGCTGTGCATTTAGAAAATACAGGTGTAGGAGGAACTGGTGGCAATCTAAGAAGAGAAGCACACCTTGGAGCAGGACATTTGGTACCAGCATTAACAGAGGCTGAAACCATGCAATGTGAAAGAAATTCTGCTGCATTCTGCTGAGCCACAAATGACAGACAGCAGGGGAGGGATCATGCTGGTACGCATGAAGTGTAAATGGAAATTAAAGGCATGCTTAGAAGTGACAACACAGTTCTTTGTGTTTAAGAAGTAGAACAAATACAATATTAAAAACAAATAAATAAAATCCTTGAGGCACTATCTCTTCTGTTTGTAGTTTGGAAGACCTTGAGCTCTGTTCCTCCCCCAGATACAAACGTCTGATTGGATTATTAATATTGCATCAAGCTTAAGCTTGTTTGTTTTAGCCTTAAGTCACTAAATTTTATTTTTCTCAAAGCAGACTGTTTGTTTCAAGTGCTACTTAAGTAGCAGTTCCAGTTTTGAAAATAACAAAACACTCCTTTGAGCAGATGACATGTTTTGGTGCCAAATTTATTTTCTTTTAATTTCCTTTTATATATATTTATTCACCTGTCAGTCTCTTGTTATATCATTAAACTGACTGGGGAAGTGATTTTTGTTCAGTGCTTGTCTAGCAGCCGGCACTGTGAGGTTCTGGCTTTATGTACTACGTGCTTCACCTGTGCCTTGAGTTGCACCTTGTAAACCAAAGCCTACTAGTAGCTGCCAGGCTGCATTTTACTATTATAGCTGCAGTTTTGTCCAAGAGACAAATCCTTCATTACTATAATTTTATGGAAATAAGTGTGCTCACATCTATAAATTAAAAAAATATTTGCCTTTTACAGAATCACAGAACTGTTGAGGCTGGAAAGGACCTTTAAGATCACTGAGTCCAACCATCAACCTAACACTGACAAAACCGATCACTAAACCATGTCTCTCAGCACCATGTCTACCTGTCTTTTAAATACCTCCAGGAATGGTAACGCAACAACTTCACTGGGCAGCCTGTTCCAGTGCTTGATAAACCCTTCTGTGAATAAACTGTTCCTAATATCCATCCTAAACCTCCCTTGTCTCAAGTTGAGGCCATTTCCTCTTGTCCTGTCACTTGGAAGAACAGACCAACCCCATTTTGAATGCTTCATCTCTAAAAAGTCACAAAAGAATCTGCACAAGAGCAGAAAATGTTAACTGGGACTATAATGGTATAGTACAGTTATTTTTCGTAAGTTCGTAAGGCATTACTTAGTATCAAGTAGAAATTAAAATTACGTGATTTCTTGGCTTGGAGTTTGAAACTAGTACAGGGAAATGCTCTTTCACATTATATGTGCTTCAGTTATGGAACTCATTGCTGTAGGCTGTAGATTCACAGACAAGGGGCTATTAAATGCATGGATACAGGTATCCTAGGAAGTTCTGGGCTACCAACTTTGGAAAGCTAGATGGAGACACTGGGGAAATTACCTCACTGCAAGCTTGTTTTTTAGTAGTTGGTTTTGGGAGTTTGTTTTTTGTTTTGTTTTTTAATGTTTGATTGTTTGTTTTGGTCTAATAGCTCTTCCCAAGACATCTGCTACTTTCTACTAGAAACACTTCAGCATGGCATGACCTACTTGGATCTTTTATGCAATTCACTGCAGCCACTGATACGTAGGTAGAAACCATCTGTTCTGGATAACTCTTAGTCTATAATTCTGGAACAACAGTGTTGGGAAGCTTTAAGCGTCACTTGTTTGTAGCTGGAAGGTCTCCAAGCTTTTTATTCAAGTTAATGAACATTGGAAAAACAAATTGAT
>VZTM01011659.1:4392-28886 GCA_013400555.1 Jacana jacana
GGGGGGGGGGTGGGGGGGAGGGAGGGTTGCTGCTCCGTCGTGTCGCTGCCTCCTCAAGCAGGTTCCTCTTGGAAGTACTGAAGGCAACACATGCGTCAGGCTAAAATGGGGAGTGTAAGATTTAATTCCTTTTCGTATCTGATAATTAAAACCCAAAATAATTCTGATTTAGCGAACAGGTTTACTAGCTCTGTTAGTGAGAACTCGATGGAGTTAGTCCGACTCGGCGGCTGGACTCGATGATCCCAAGGGTCTTTTCCAACCTAAAGGATTCTATGATTCTATGAGAAGCTACCAAGTTTGCAATCAGCTGAGTCTCTCTTGTCAAAGAAAGCAACTCCTAGTCACAGAATCACAGAATCTCAGGGATTGGAAGGGACCTTGAAAGATCATCTAGCCCTATCCCTCTGCCGGAGCAGGAACACGTAGAGCAGATCACTTAGGAACGCGTCCAGGCGAGTTTTGAATGTCTCCAGCCATATACAATATGGCTCATAAGCCATATACAATTAGTTTTTTTCCTAACTATATAGCCAGATTCAAATTCATACTAGAGAAATCTTACACATTGTACTGATGGAAAAGGATCTGAGGATAAGAATATGTTGGTTTTTACGATGAAGTCTATAGTCTTACATGCCTCCTGACAGGCTTAAAAGACCTTAGTATAAATGAAAATCTGAATTCTGGTACAGATTCAAGGCAATCCAATGTGTAATATAGCTATGTAAATATGTATTTCAAGGGTAAGGTGAGCAAATATAATTCTAAGGCAAATACCAGGAAAAAAAGGTAACTTAATTAAGTGTTCCACGCTGTTACACAAAGCAAAGATACATAAACACGCCTATCTTCCATAATTCCCATTATTTTTTGTGAAGATACTGACATTGCATCCATCTAGCAAGTGCATTCTGGTACAAAGGTTAATAAATAGAGATCGATAATTGAAGAATCTTAAGAACAACATGGGGCTTTTTTCTTACTTGTCGTTACACAGGATAATAGCCCAGGTCCCTGCAGGTTTCACGCCCTTGTGCCTCTGTTAGATTTGGGGCAATATTCTGTGCTTACACCGTTGTGTAACGCAAGGTGTGTTGCGGTGGCGGCATTCTGTCCGCTTCTCGCAGGCTTCCCATGAAAACGAGGGTTCATTCATATTTTTCTCCCTGGCAGTTTTCAAAGTGCCTTATGGAGTAAAAGGGCTCAGGGTTGTCAGTTCACCTCTGGCAGGGCCGGCGCCGGCGGGGATGTGAAAGGCAGCAGCTGTGTCAGGCTGCTGTGGTGCTGCAGGGCCTCGCAGCACAGGATGTGAGCTGTCTGGATGAAACATGATGAGAACCTCAGGCTCGAGTAATATAACCATTTGAGTCGGAATTAACCTATGGCTGAAGAAAATTGCATGGAACTTAATTTCCCGTGAACAGGGTCTCCACTTCGGAGGCTTCTTTTCTGCCACTAACACGGGACAGACTTTGTCCTGTTGTGTTGAGCTTGGATAGATGCTGGACCCGTGGACACCTCCAGTATCACCACCTTGTCACCTTGCAAATAAAGAATGTAGAATCTCTAGAATAACATGGTAAATCTGGAAAGGAACAAATAATAATCTGAGAGCACCAAGGCCAAGTGGAAGTATGTTTTTTTTATAATTCTTATTATCTGTTATTTTCCATTCTAGTTGCCTACTCACTTGTTCATAAAGTTCTATAATACTACTCAAACTTGAGCACCTGTTGAGCAATGCATTGCACAGAGGAGCAGATAAAAGTTTCAAGGGGAATTTGTGGTTTGTTTCTGTCCATTTATCATGCCCCACACAGCAAGGCCTCCCTTCTCATTTACACTTTCGATGCCACAAACAGCAAAAAAAGTTCTCTAGAGAGCAATGGCACAAATGATGCTTGGTTTCCTCTGGTTTGTGTCCTCTGTCCTCTCTACCCAGCATGGGAATGATAGTTGTTCTCCCCTTATCCCTCTGATGTGCCTCCAGGCAGCAGAACGCAACACACATGGTTACTAGAAAATCTCTTGAGCACCCATGTTCTCCTTTTGTCCAAACTAGACCCATTTCACGGGGCCTGACTGCACCCTTGGTAGAGCTTGCAAATATTTCTCTAGCAGAATCAGACGAACACACCAGGCTTGAGGCAGCTGAACGCACTTTACGAATTTCAGTTGGGGGGTTCTGTGTTTCTCCCCTTCCTTGAGGATTTGCATTATTCCGCCTTTCTGACTTTACTTCAAGGTCACGTAAACCTCAATTCTGCAAAACAATCATCTGCTTAATTTTTAAAACTGTACCCTCAGTCTGACAAAAGCATGGGCTCAGTTGAGGCTTTCAGTGTTATTGGTAATTTATGTCCTGATCCATCTCTTACTTCAACATCTTTTTTTTTTCAAAATGTATTGCACATGGGAGAAAAAAAATGGAGGAGGATGCTTGTAGAAGTAGAGGATTTTCAGGGATGTAAGCAGAGATGCAGAGAAGTGTACATTTATAGTTTATCAATGTAGCTATAGCTAAGTGTATTTTAGTAAACAAAACCAAGAAAATAGTCCCTGCCATGTGAAAAGCTTTAACATTTGTCATTTGTACATTAAGTAATCCTTCCTGGCATCTTGGTTTCCCTGGACATTTAATTTACAGTAGTTCTTTAGTCAGTGGTGGTGACCTCGAAGGCAGATTTGATGAAGAAGACAAGATCCTGGCATTTCCTCTGCTGGGATGAAAGGTAGAATGTTTCAAAATTATATTTAGGGGAGAGAGAAGATAACTTAAGCAAGAGGTGGACTGAAATTTGAGATTTGGATATTTTTATTGTGTTCCATGTCTGAAAATAAGCATGGATGCTGCTCAGCTGAGTCAGTGCAAATTATACATCTGTGTGTACTGTAAAGGTAAGGGCCCGAATAAGAGAAGATAGCTAAGGGTCCTTGAAAAGTACTAGCAATAGGCATAAAATGAGATGAATTTAAGATTGAAATTGAGATGAATTTAAGATTGAAATGAGGATTTCTGGCCTTTTAACATTTGCCTCACTGCACAGTTCTGGAAGATACTTAAAGGACTTAACCATAAATTGGCTACAGTAGTGGGTCGCTACTGTGGTGTTAGCAGAACTAGAGAAAAATCATGAAGTGAAGGGAAATCCTTGAGAGGAATATCAGACTCTAGAAAATGAAAAAAGTTCATCAGGTACCAGTAATGTTTTTAGTGCTGTGTAATACCATACTTATATTTGTGATTGTGATGTCCAGTTTACGATTAAGCTTTCAAGAACACCTCTTGTATCTACTGTTCTACATTGACAAAGTGTCACATCAGGCTGGTTTTCTGCTTTTAAATCAAAAAGTTTCTTCCACCTAGTTATATCACCCTGGATAATTAATTTCCCTTCTTGGTGATTAAGTTCTTTATTTATTGGTAGAAGTTATACCCTTTTCCTCCATGTCACTTAGTTACAGGACCGAGGATAGGAGAAGGGATTTTTTCTTGGTGAGACACTCTTCTGTGTCTCTGCAAGCATTTTTGTGAGTTAAGTTGAATGTGGATAAAAATGTAATGTATTGGTCTTCATAAGAGGTATTCTTCACAGCCCTGAGAACATGTTTCAAGTAGGTCATTTCCTTCAGGCTTTGACTGCTGAATGACTATGGAACCTGAGTGCTTTAAAAGACTTTCTGTTCTGTTTCACTAGTTTGGAATTAATTCCACAGCCAAAAGCTCTACCTAAGAATTATATGCCTCTAATTTCACATAATTTAAATTCCAATAATGCTAGGATAGCAATAATAGTAAGGATGATGATAATAATAATAAAGTATTAAAGTAAAAAGAAGAAAAGAAAATCACACAATAAGTGTGTGCACAGGGTTGCTAACTCTGGCAGGGTACGTAGTTGGGGAAGAGGTTGGTATCCAGCCTGGAGAAATGATACTCACACAATATTTTGGGCTGTGTACAAGCACAGGTCAGTCTTTAAACGTGATGATGCACTGACAGGATTGTCATTTGTGATGGTAAAGGATTGAGACAAGAGGAGAAACAGCAGGACTCTAGAGCTCTACCCGTGTTAGTTTTACTGCAGAAGGTGATAAAACTGCTGGAAGCAAGAAGTCTCCATGCAGAATTATTGCCATACAAACGGCCTGGAAGTGAGACATATTAATTTCTGCAGGTTAATTTTGACAGTGGTAAAGAGTTTGTCTTCTATTTATTTTTTTTTTTGCAAGGAGGAAAAATTATTAATAGTTACCATAAAGAAGACTGTAGTTCTAATTGGTGTTTAGATACAATACCTAAATTGCCATCAGAAGATGTAGTGTAGGTTCAGAGTGTAGATTAGGTGCCTCTGAGAAAAAGCACACAGCTCCTTCTGCATCTGTTAGCAAGAAAGTTTAAACAATCTCACCATTGTGCATGGAGTTGGGGTTTTTTTGTAACAAAAGAAGCATATGGTACAGAAGAAAGGTATATGGTTGTTACCACTTTAGGAAGCTTGGGATTGAATAGATTAATAGGTAGATGACTCCATCTTTGTCCATTGTTTACTACAGTCATAAATAGGTGACAAAAAGAGATAACCAGGTACAAAAGAGAGAAACTGGATGGCTCAACAACGAATAAAAAGCTATTAATCACGGCTCTTTAGAACATATTGAAAGCCATTCATGTGGTCAAGAAATATTAATTTTGGGAAATAATTTTATAGCTAGTTTCAAATTATGAGAAGTGACGAGATGTTTTGAATGCTTGGCCTGAAATAGGTAAAGGAGTACTGGTTTTATTATGTTTTTTTTTAAAGGTGCGTGATGGCATTTCCTGAAAGTGGTATTTTTTTCTCAAGTCTCAGCTTCCATAACAGAAGTGAATTATCATTTAACTTTATAAAAGGGGAAAAAAAAGTCTTATTACTCGAAGGCTTTTCAATGTAAGAACATCAGTCAAGATCCAGGACTCCTCTGTATTTGTATATTTTTTGTCATGCACAAATGCAGAATAGAAGTTAATGATTAGGGGGAGAACATTGTATAGGGCTGATGGTTGGACTCAGTGATCCCAAGGGTCTCTTCCAACCTGAATGATTCTATGGTTCTATGTAGGAAAAGGAAAGTGGATTGTAATACAAGCAGCTGAGAGGAAGGTTCAAAGTGATGGGCAGGAGAAATGAGCTTGGCAGGAGCCTTATGACTTGGTGCAAGCAAAAAGCATTGCTTTTTTTCAAAGCTAGGTTCATAAGGGTTTCTGTAACTTCCTCAGTGAGAAGGGTACCTGGATGAAGGGTAAGGAAGGCAGTTACGTGCCATTGAGATTGTAATCTGGAAAGAAAAAGGTAAAATAAAGCTACAATACCAGTGTGAATAGTGAGAGCAGCCAGTATCAGAGATGACACCCGTGTTGCACACATTGATGGTGGTGGCCACAAGGTTCTTGATGAACAGAGATGGAGGGTTTGGAATAGGCGGGAGATGAGGAATTCCAGTTTATCCACGTTCAGCCTGAACTGGCAGCTTGACATGAGAACTCTCAGAGGGGCATAAAGAGTCAACTAGCCTTGAATTATTCAACCAGGAATCTTTATCGGTTGTATTATAGGGTAAGAAACAGTTACTGCCATGTCTCTGAGCAAAGGGTACAATGTATAGTATTATTTGCTTCTCCTAATTTATTACACACTTCCCAATTCATCAAAGCACAATTTCCTTCAGGTTGCTGAAGAAACCCCTTGTATTTCTTATTTTTTTCATTGAAAGAATTCATTCCTAACTTCATAAGCTTTAGTTTTAAGAAATCGTGGGTTCCAGGTTTCTAATAATGTCTCTTTCCAAAATGTAATATTTCACGTTAAACTGATGTGGCAGTACTCAATTGCCTGTACTCAGCAGCAACCATTTATCTTTAGTACTTACTGACATATACCCCAAGAATAGCATGAGATATTGGGAAGTTCTGACTTTGGCCATTATAACTGAGACTGCCGTTGTAATATCGAGTCAGAAAAAGCTTTCCCCGAGGGACAAGCCCAAGCTATCCGGGTTTGGATGTCCTCATCTCTGTTAGTGATTTATCTGCTGCTTCGGAAGCCTTGCATATGAAAACACCATCGTGTGTTTTTTAAGCCACGTATCAATGTGGCTTGACGTATGTGAACTCAATGCCTACTCTCCATTTCGTGCTATGAAGATGGGATTCTGATGGGGTAGCCCCCAGTATCACTACAGATATTTTGAAATGAAGCAGACACACAAAATAATATTCTGTCTTGTCAGGGCACAGAAGAAATCTGGAGTCAAGTGCAGTGTAACAAAAAAGGCCATAAGGCTTTGCTGGTTGGTCTGAGAATTCCCCAAAGCTGCTATATTTTTTAATATAGATACAGGGAAAGCTGCTGGAGCTCTGCATCCACAGTGTTTGGAAAATTCACATTGCAAACTCTTAAACTTTACAGTTCTCCAAACATAATTTATCTAGGGTCTGGTTTCCGTGTCAAATACTTTAGGAAAAAAAAAAGTTAATTGGGGATTGTAAAGTAATGAAGAGGACAAGTTAGTGACAGAGAGTTACTGAGTTACCACTTGATAAATTAAGTGTAAGCAAACTCTTTTCATTCCAGAAGAGCCAGATGTTAGGTACTTCATCTGTGGATTAAGAAAATGGGCAACATTTACAGGCTTGGGGGCTGTATCTTGCAAAGCTGTGATTTTGAGTGTCCCCGAGTCTTGAGGAATCAGTTGAATATGACGGGGCCAATACAGTGCCGTAGCTGAAGGGTTTGATGCAGTCCTCGGGCAGGCAGGCAGGAAATAAAAGTTTTCTGCTGTTCCAGGGTAAACACAGCAAAACTACTGTTCCAGTTTGGGTGTTCGTTTTTTAGTAAAAAAACTCAACAATGGGAGAGGGCTCAAGGGTCTAGGAGAAATTGTGAGAGTCTAGAAAATACCAACGTGGAAATACATGCAGTCCTTTGTCTGTGCAGTTTATCAAACAGAAGAAAATGTTGTGTATGCAGTCTTTAAAGACCCACTAATAAAAAAAACTCTAATGTTTTAGCATTTTTAGCCCAAGCATTTAAAGTTATAAATGGGATTCTTCTTGCTAGGTACAAACATCAGTATCAGAGCACAAGGACTAGATTTCTTTTATAGTCAACTGAGAGAAATAAGCACTTATGGACTGAAATTTATCTCTTCCGAAAATAGATGTTTATGAAGGGTCAAATGAATCATGCTGTGGAAATGTCTTTTTCTCTACCCTGACAGGATGATGTGTGTAGATGATACTGCCATAGCAGAGCTCTAGGTTAGGTGAGTCCTTCTCCAATACGCAGCTTGACATTTAAGCTAGACACATTCAAACTAGGAATAAGGCATATATATTTTTAACAGCATAACTAAGTGCTGGAATAACTGAACCCATGATTGTGACAGCTTGTCCATGACTGGAAATTTTAAAATCAAGATGAGTTGTTTCTGTAAAAGCCACACTTAAGTTCAACCACAGCTATTGGGTCTGGAGAACTGAGTCAAGAAAATTGTATGGGTTGTGTTATGTAGCAAAGTCAAAATAGATGGTCCTTTCTGTCCCCAAGAGCTATGAATCATAATTTGCTGATGCTTCGGTAAACTGTAAATGTGCAAATCCACTTCGAATGCAGGTCAGCAGCTTATCCAGTTTGAATTCCTGATGCTCAAGTGCATGTTCAAGTGCATAGTTTCAGAGGAAATTATTTGCAAAATTTGTGTTAATTTTCCTTTCTAAATATTTCTAAATTATCTTTCTAAATAATCTTTGAAATTTTTAATTTCTAAATAATCTAAAATCTTTCCAAATACAGCTTTTTTGCTTCAAAGTTTAAGTTTTCTATTGCTGTTCATTATTTTGTGTTATGCAACATATTCTGATCTTTTTTCTAAAACATGAACATCACAACTATGTAAAATAAGTTTCTGAGAAGAATAATTTTGGTAATTCATTCTTAGACTAGATAGATTAGAAAAAATCAGCATTATTCTTAAAACTCAATGGAGTAACCTCTTTTCCAAAACCTCAGAAAATTTGTATCATCATTGCTCTATGCAGTATCTCTGTCCATTCTTATAAATATTCAATTTGCTCTTATATTTTGAAAAAAATGGGCTGAATACACCACCTTAATTAGAGTAGTGGAAATAACAAGTTATTTCCATTCTTTGAATGTCTTTGGCGAATTTCCATTGTGTCAACGTAATTAAGATATATTAATATTAATCTGGTAAGTACTGTAACTTTACATAGTGGAAAAATAAAATAAAATAAAATAAAATGGACCATGAGAACATTTTTCAATATCAGTTGCAATTTTAATACTTTATATTGTTGTGAAAAGTTATAAAAATGTGTTATGATTTTATTACCCCATTAAGAAAACAACGCAGCAACAGATGCTTGTTACCCCAATTTTCTCAGTCTGTTTATGGGGATGTTTTATCAAAATGGGTCTTTTAAAAGTTATAAAGATGTAATACTCTCCTAAATTAGGTCATAAATGCCTAATGTGGAAAACTAATACATTTTATTATTTTTCAAGTATAGGTTTATGTATATTAAAATATGCAGCTGTTAGGAAGTCTGGAGTGTGTGTAACAGAAACATATTGCATTACAAGATGTTAGTGTCTCTCTCTGAGTATGTACATTCTTTATGTATATACCCACACAAGTTATTGGCATATGGAAGAGACTTCATTAACATTTTGGCTCAGCATTCTTTTCTGATATCATGGATTTAATTATTTTTTTAATGAATGGATGTAAATGCTAAATACACTAAACACGGGCAGGTATGTTTACTCTGTATTTGCCAAAATCTTCTCTTACACAAATAGAACAAGTGGATCTAAAATGTCTGTATGAACATTAAATTCCATCACATCTGCAACTGTTTGCTGCGTTTCTGAAAAATGGTAGGTGTTCCTGCACCGGGAGAGATAACAAGATATCTCTTAGTTTAAACCATCTTCCATAGGTACCAGCTGGGATGGATTTGTGGTGACAGAGCAGGGACTCAAACACCTGCTTGTTGCAGGTCGCATGGTGGCCGTGACAGCTCTAGGAAAGGGTACAACCAGAAGGATTTTCATGTTTCTCCATGATTTGAGGTGAATGGACTAGTTGTTCAAAGATATACTCACCGAACCTCTAATTTATTTCTCCACTGATGAAAGCCTTTAACGGTGACCCAAAAAACGGTGTGTAGAGAACACACCAACTGTTGTGGTGATGATGGGAGTGCACCAAATTAACAGGGGCCTCTTTCTGCCCCACAAACATCCCCTTATTTACTAATTTATGTATATGGGAAAATCTATGTATATAATTATTTTGTTATAAAGGAGAAACAGAATTTTGGGGGGCCTTTTATTCTAATTATTGCAGCATTATACTACTTTATAAAAAAAAAACAAAAACAAAACAAACAACCAAGCAATCTTTATGCCATGTTGAGGCCCTCATGCTTGTGAAGAAATGATAATTATATACAGAACTATCTTGCTGTCCTTCAAATACTTCTTTCAAACCACTCTTTTTTTCGCACAATGCTTACAAAGGCCTTGTCAGTAATTAGGTTGGCAGTGTGCTGATATGAGGCATAATAGTGAATGTGTTTTTCTCTGCATTGCCTTTTTATTTTAATTCTCTGTGTGCCCTTACACCAAGATTTTTAATACCCAAGGAAGAAATTTTATTTTGTTTAATATTCCTCTTGTACTTTAGAAAGCAGGGTCATGGGCTGTGAGTGAGGCTAGGCTGCAGCACTAACATAAATAATCATGAATGTCATAGAGCAGCGATTTAAATGAAGATAAATTAGGCATAAATAATTTTAATAGAAGGACATGGACTTGATGGAGTGAGCCCAGAGGAGGGCCACGAAAATGATCAGGGTGTTGGAGCACCTTTACTACAAGGACAGGCTGAGGGAGCTGGGGTTGTTCAGCCTGGAGAAAACAAGCCTCAAGCCTCCAGGGAGACCTAAGAGCAGCCTTCAAGTACCTGAAGGGGGCCTACAGGAAGGCTGGGGAGGGTCTATTTACAAAGGTCTGCAGTGACAGGACGAGGGGCAATGGCTTCAAACTGGAGAAGAGCAGATTTAGATTGGATATTAGAAAGAAGTTCTTTACTCTGAGGGTGGTGGACCACTGGAACAGGTTTCCCAGGGGGGTGATTGAAGCCCCTTCCCTGGAGATATTCAAAGCTGGACTCAACAAGGCCCTGGGCAACCTGGTCTGTTGGGGGTGTCCCTGCTGACTGCAGTGAGGTCAGACTAGATGACCTTTGGAAGTCCCTTCTGGCTTGGACCATTCTATGATTCTATGATCTCTAATATTTTTAGCTTCATCTTTGATGTGTCTTAGCAAGATCAAAATTAAATATCATCAACTCTGATCCTGACATGAAGGAAAACTCTTTCTTCTTGCTAGGTCTGGTCTCACTGTGTATGATTTCATATAACACTGAGCATATGGAATTGTTGCAGACCTTATCATTGCAGACCTCTGTCCACACACACTTGCCTTTAACCTCACTTTTAAGCTTTCTGTTTGCAGGAAGTGTTGAACTGTGGAACCAAATTTCCTCCATATCCAGAGGAATTTTGCATTTGATGCACTGCAGGCTTGGCTCTGCCTATGAAGCTCTTCTTTCTTCTAATCCTTGAGCAGTTGGGTTTCACTTTTAGTTTGGGTGACATGTGAGTTGTGCTGCTTCAGTCCCTTCTGCTTCTGAAGTTTCCACAAGTTCAGAGATATCTGGCACAGGGTTTTGCTTTTGGCATAGTACTTATGCTGGTGATTTTCCATCTTCCTTTTTTCTAATATGTATTTTCTGTGAGGGTTAGAAAGTTTGCTACCTTTTCTTACCGGCCAGCAAATATTGCTCCTGTTGTGTCGTGGCTGTGTTTATGTTGGCAGATAGAGATTTTTAGAAGAAATCTGCAGCATGATGCCCTCCCTTATCATGTTCCATTCAGTTATTTGTTTAGGCTAGGGACATCTGGTTAGTGTGGCATGCTGCTGTCCACAGGGTGGCTTATATTCAGGTTTTCAACCTGTGTTGGACTTTGTTGTCACACGCCATGTGGGGTTTTTTCCACGGGGAAGGATCTGAAAAAGGAACTTGGCAGGAAAGGGCTTGGGGGTCCTGGTAGACCATGTGTCAGGAATGTGCCCTTGTGGCAAAGAAAGCTGATAGTATCCTGGTAGGCATTAGGCAGGGTGTTGCCAGCAGGTCAAAGGAGGTGATCCTGCCCCTCTGCTCAGCAATGGTCAGACCCATCTGGAGTGCTGGGTCTAGTGCTGGGCTTCCCAGTACAAGAGAGACATGGACAAGTCCAGTGAAGGGCCACTAAGATGGTAAGGAGGCTGGAGCATCTCTTGTATGAGGACAAATTGACAGAGATGGGACAGTTCAGCCAGGAGAGAAGCCTGACAGGGACTTTATCAGGGTGTATAGAATCATAGAATCATAGAATCATTTAGGTTGGAAGAGGCCCTTGGGATCATCAAGTCCAACCATCAGCCCTACTCTACAAGTTCTCCCTTACACTAGATCCCTCAACACCACATCTAATCTACTCTTAAACACAGTCAGGGAGGGTGACTCCACCACCTCCCTGGGCAGCTGATTCCACTGACTGACCACTCTCTCCGTGAAAAATTTTTTCCTAATGTCCAGCCTAAGATATAAATATAGCCTAAGATAATGTCCAGCCTAAGATATAAATACTTTATTGGAGGGGTGAGGTGAAGAAAACTGAGCCAGACTTTTTTTTAGTGATTCCTTGTAAAAGGACAAGACACTATGGGCACAGATCAAAATACAGGAAACTGCACTTAGAAAA
Source organism: Jacana jacana (assembly GCA_013400555.1). Classification (NCBI taxonomy): domain Eukaryota; kingdom Metazoa; phylum Chordata; class Aves; order Charadriiformes; family Jacanidae; genus Jacana; species Jacana jacana. The sequence goes on from VZTM01011659.1 coordinate 16,274, forward strand.
AAACACTTTTTCACTGTGAAGGTGACCAAACATGGGAACAGTCTGCCCAGAAAGACTGTGGAGTCTTCACTTTTGGAGACCTAAGTGAGCATCCCTGAGCAGCCTGCTCTAGGTGATCCTGCTTTGAGCAGGGCATTGGATGAGACCATCCCTGGAGGTGCCCTCCAGCCTCAGTGAGTCTGTGAATTGCAGTGTTGTTAGGGTTTGTGTAAACTGAAGTTTTCTGTCTACTCATAATTCTCTGGATTCAAGACCTCCATTCAAAAGGCTTTATAGATGCACCCGTTACAGCTAAAATCCTGCTGTGACACATTTGCCTCCCTTCTAACCATGTTAGGAATTGCACACGAAGTCTGCATGCCATATAGTTTTAATTAACCTAATTGATCACAGTAGCTGTGCTGCCAACCACCAACGTGTTGATAGGACTTCACCGGAAGCTCAGCTAGTCTGTCATCATCTGGTCTCAAAATGTGGTTAAGATGATCCTCCCCTTTCAGAACTGTAGGTTTTTATGAAGTCTGAAATTCAAGCCAATGCAGAAGGCTGAATCTGCTGTCATTTTCTACATTTCAAGCCTTGCAAATAGGTGACCTACTGGAGTGTCCTGGAAATAATTCACATTAATGAAGTAGATTCTATAAAGGCAGCAAAAAATATACCCTGGTTTCATTACCAGGCATCCATGGTCAAGAAATGGTTTAGTCGGTCCTTCTGCCAGGGGTTTGTGCTTCAGAAAAGATCAGTCAGGGGTGAGCCTTTACAAAACTATAAAACTTGAGACGTGTTTTTCTGAGGGAGTTTTATAAAAGGTTGTTGTTCTGGTGGCTAGATATGCCTGTTTCATCATTACAACCTGATAACTTATCTTATGGCTTGCTCCTTGTTGAGGCGTATTTCTTAATTTAGCACCAAGTCAAAGCATTCAAAACATAGTGGAGCAAGACTTGGTAAACAGCTGTTTTATGGCTTCAAGGTTATTTTTTGAGATATCTTCTCTGGATTTAATATTTCAGAAGCAATTTGGTTATCTGCTTGTTGCTTCTTTCTAAAGCAAACTAAAAGGCATTAACGCTTAGTTTGACACATCTCTGGGCTCAGCCTTCAGGAATTGTATGTATCTTCTCTATATGCCTTCCCCAGAAAAATAGGAGGAATAATAATAATAATGATAACAATAATGATAATTCAAAATTCTATCTGAAAGTAATTTTTCTCTGATGTGCAGCCAGAATAATTTGGGTTTTCTACTATTAGGATTGGTAAATCCTAGGACTATCAGAGGAGAATGCTGGAAGTGGCATTTTCTGAACTCTGAGGTGCATTGCTTATCCTGAGAAGGCATGATAGCCTGTGGAGAGGAAACACATCCCTAAATTGTGTGGTGTTGAGTCTGCTGAACTGGACCAGACTGCAGGGCCACCCACATGCTCTTGCTCAACAGGGACCCAGATGGCTAAAGATGTACCAGTTGCCTCAGCTTAGAAGAGGGTACTGCTGCAGCTAATTTAAGTGCTACATAAGTTTTAAAAATAACAATAGTTGGGGGTAGCAAAGTGTTGTAGGATGCACTTGCAGAGGATGCAATCCAGTGCATCAACTTGAATATACCATTGTGTCATCCAGGAAAGCTCTGCATTCTCATTATACCCTCTGGCCTTATAAATGTCAGGTTTTTGTCATTCTACACATGAGAGAAAGGAGAGAAAGGCGTATGCTTTTCTGAACTGTTCACTTCCCAGTTTGCAAGTTGTGTAAATTCAGAACAGTTTAGGAACTTAATTTCTTCTGCTTTGTAAAGAGAGATGTGTGTGTTCTTGTCATACTGAGAACTCCTGTCTTTCAGGTGCAGTAAGTTGGGAGGGTTGCGTGTATGGCAAATCTCTCTTTGAGAATAATACGTACTGAACTTTGCAGTCATTGATAAAAAAGAAACTACAGTCTCAGGAGGTTCGCTTAACACTCTGATTTGTTGACAACTGGCTTGATACTGAAAGGAAGCCAGTTATAATCCATCAGTTGATGAAAATGTTCATGATTTTTTTCTTTTGAGAAAGCTCACCTTTATACTGCTAACATAGTTAAGATCACATATATAATCAAACAAATGGTGGAGTTTTTTTACCAGTAAACTAAAGAAGTTTGAATTTTCCAAAACAAAGAGTTTGGAATTCATCTTGGCACATGCAGACATATAGAAGGAGGCACTTTCAGAGACGCATGTCCTTCTAAACAGCTTATTTCTCAGCACTGACTATAAAAGGAGGTGGGGGTGACAAGCTAACACATCTAAAATTGTAAAAGTTAATTGAGATGAATGCATCTTAAACAAGCAGTAAAGATTTGTGGATTGGATGTGGTGTTGAGGGCTATGGTGTAGGGAAGAACTTGTAGAGTAGGGCTGATGGTTGGACTTGATGATCCCAAGGGTCTCTTCCAACCTATATGATTCTATGATTCTATGATTTGGGGATGTCCTAATTTATATAGAAAGTGATCTTAGACAGCACTGTAATGGCTTAATGGTAGGACTATTAGATAGAGTACAAATTATGTCTCTTTTATTAAACCTAAAATATTAATAATTCATGCAATTTTTGTATTCAGAATATTAGTTTCAGATTTTTGTTGTGTAGCTCAGTACTGTTAGTCATCTTAAAAGTGGGTTTGATATCTGTTTACCTCTGAGTTTCCTTAACACTTACATAATCGTAGTTTACTAATTATGTAAATATATGAGGAAAAATTTCTTCACAGTGAGAGTGACTGAACACTGGAAGGGGCTGCCCAGGGCGGTTGTGGAGTCTCCTTCTCTGGAGACATTCAAAACCCTCCTGGACGCGTTCCTCTGTGACCTGATCTAGGTGTTCCTGTTCCATCAGGGGGATTGGACTAGGTAATCTTTCAAGGTCCCTTCCAATCCCTGATATTTTGTGATTCTGTGATATATTCTTTTTCTTTTCTCAGTGAACAAAATATAGAAATATAGATTAAAATATGAAGGGTAAGAAAAGAGCTGGAATTTAATATCCCGATATAGTCTTAGATTTATTAATAACATACCTTTTCTCTCTCTTTCAACTACACCTATGAAAGATCTTGCTTTTAACAGTAATTATGAAAAATATTTTAAGATAGAAGTTGGTTTTTCTGCTGAGTTTTTCCATCTTATGTTATTAGTTAGTATTGGTAAACTTTAAACAGATAGAATATTTAATGTTTCTATGTATATTGTACGATTCAGTAAAGTTTTAAAAGTTTTATTTAAGAGCAGCAGAAGTTCTATGCAATGTTATTACATTCTACTCCTTTAAATGAGTTACATGTCAAGAATTAGACCAAGGAAGAACTACATTTTATATCTGTGCTTAATAGGAATCAGATTCGGTATTATGAATAGACAGGTATTTACTTGCAAGGCAATACCCAAATATAGAAAAAGACGGGACACAGAAGTTTAAACTAATTGATGGATTTGAAAATTAATGATACTGTTGGAGATTTCTGTCATTTTTTGACATAATTGTTAAAGTCGCACTGCAAAGCTCTTAACTAGAACTAGAAGCCTCATCGAGGTAGGCAGTGTCTGAATGCAGGTCTCGTTTAGACGCATGAAGTAGATTAAAATGAGAACTATGTAGTTGGAGCTGCCAGGGACAGTCAAGGAGAGGCAAGATCAGGCAGAAGAGATGAGAGAGCAGTCCAAAGGCAGATGTAAGCACTACTGGGGCACATGTCATTACCTCAAGCCAACACAGAAATTCCCTAAAAATAGCAGAGAAGATGGTGGCTGAATAATTGTAGTCCCCAGGGAAAAGGACTGAAGAAGTAGGTCTCTTAAAGGGAGATCCTAAAGGGACAACAAGAAGTGGAAGGTGAGTGGGGAGAGGACAGTCATGGCTGCCCAAGGAAGCTGTGGTTTTGAGGATATACAACTGACCGTATCCAAAGCAGCTAAATAAACCAGGAGGGGTAAGCTCCAAGTGCACCCATTAGTTTGGATCATGAGGCCTCTTGGCAAAGCTGCTTGGGAGTTGCAGAGGTGGCAGCTGTTAAACTGAGTGAAATTTCTGACAGAATTGAACATTTTGGTTTGCTGCTAATGGGCTGTAGTGATGTGAATAAGGCTTACTATATACAGAGCCATAACTGTTCTTATTTATATGCATAATATAAATTTCACATTGTATAATAGCTGTAAGACAACCCAGAGCAGTTCCGGGGGATTATTGCACATCTCGGGTAGTTTAAGTCATCCAGCCTTTTGGCTTCATGCCTTAAAACACTACCAGAGACATGTTAATGGTATAATCGTCCAGAAATGCACTGCCTGCTGTGAATTACAGCTTAAACCAAGATATTCAGTACATTACACGTACACCCCAAATATACAATTTAACCAGGTAATGTGTTGTGCGTGTTTAAACAAACAAGCAAACAAAAAGATGTCAATTTGGAGAACTTCAGTACACTCTTCCACAAGCTGAGGAGAGAATTTGCCTGCCCATGCAGAACATCTCCAGAAAGTCCTTGCTAGTGTCATTTGCTTCTGTGTTGAATGATTTCATTATCGTCATCTTTGACCTTTCTGTCTTTTGCCATCTTTATGACTTATGTTATTTGGACTCAGCATTGGATCCCTAAAAAGCTCCATGTGCTTTGAGACACTCAAATATGGGATGTAAATATAGCAATGTCGTGTAAAGAATCTCACAATTAACATTCAAGAATGAATGGAGAAAATAGAAAGAAGAATTGATAATGACTATAACTCCAGTACAATCGCTGCTGGTTTACACTCCCAGAAATGGTTTTCCTGTAACAGATATAAGTGTTCATATAAATACCTGTATTAAAATGTCTCAGTGATAGGATTAAAAGGCTTTATCAGTCCATAGAAGAGAAAGAATTCGGAGTGCTCATGGATGAGAAGCTGAACATGAGCTGGCAGTGTGCACTAGCAGCCCAGAAAGCCAACCCTATCCTGGGCTGCATCAAAAGCAGCGTGGCCAGCAGATCATGGGAGGTGATTCTACCCCTCTGCTCTGCGCTCATGAGACCCCACCTGGAGCACTGTGGCCAACTCTGCAATCCTCAACATAGGAAGGGCATGGACCTGGTGGATTGGGTCCAGCGGAGGGCCAGGAAGATGATCAGAGGGATGATCTTCTCTCCTGTGAAGACAGGCTGAAGGTGCTGGAGTTGTTCAGCCTGGAGAAGAGAAGGCTCCGGAGAGAACCGATAGCAGCCTTCCAATGTCTGAAGAGAGCTACGGGAGAGCTGGAGAGGGACTCTCTGTCAGGGAGTGTAGGGACAGGACAAGGGGTAATTTTAAAATGAAAGAAAGGTGATTTAGATTAGAAACCAGAAAGAAATTCTTTCCTGTGAGGGTGGTGAGACACTGGAACAGGTTGTCCAGAGAAGCTGTGGCTGCCCCTACCCTGGAGGTGTTCAAGGCCAGGCTGGATGGGGCTTTCAGCAATCTGGTCTGGTGGGAGGTGTCCCTGCCCATGGCAGGGGGGTTGGAACTCGATGATGTTTAAGGTCCCTTCCAACTCTAACCATTCTATGATTCTATGATTTATTCTCCTGTCTTCTCTTATATGAGAGAGGAAAGAGGAGATCCCTGTTTACCTTCTTTCTATTTTTTTTCCTGCTACTCCTCCACTCTGAGCTCTGCCATCCTGGGCTGTTTTCTCTCTCCTCACAATGAACAAGTTTCTCAGCCTAATGTTTTTTATTGATCCTGTCTTTATCAGCCCTATCATATTTTGCTCTGAGTCAAGCAAAGCCTTCCCAATAAGAAAGGGTTAAGGAGCTGCCGGCAGCCAGGCACACCTTCTGTTGTTTCTTTTTCCCCAGCCACCTTGTTTTTGTCAGATAAAATTGCAAGCAAAAAGCAAATTACAATGTTTTCTGATATTAACTGCAATATTATGTCTTCTTCCTTGTAGGCAATTTAGCTCAAGCTGGCGGGCTGCCCATTCCAATGCACAAGGACGCTGCTTTTCTGGGAGGCTGTGTCAGATAAAGCAGTTGGGTTTTCTGAAAGGGGAGGGTTGGGTTTTTTTTCCCCTTCTCCTTAGTGGAAAGAGACCTTATCAGCACATAAACACAGCCTGCATGGCAACACAGAGATACCTGTTTTGCCTCATGTTTGACTTCCTCAACAAAGCATATTCCTCCTGTGGATATTAAAATAATAGCTTTTAAGTTAGAAAGCACGCTCGCTTGCACTGCAGTTATTAACTGCTCAATTAGGACACTTTCCCAGCTATCTGGGCTGAGGTTTTCAGAGGAGCCCAGGGAGTTGACTGCATAAAGCTATGTCTGTACCAGGAGATTAACGGTGTCTGTGCTCCCTGACACTGAGGCTAACGAGCATGGGATGGCCCGTGTCCATATTATTGCATTTCCTTATCCTCCAAAATAGGGTGGCTGTCTCCAAACCACCTCCAAGCTGTGTCCTGGAATTGGGAAACGGTGGTTGCCCCATGCCAAGAGCATTCCTGGGGCTCGTTGAACAAAGTCAGGTTTTTTCTTTCTGAGCGTCCAGGAATATTCCCTGAGACTGTTTTAATTTGAGGTCAAGTCTTAGTGGCGTTGGTTACTGAAAAGCTGAAGTCTTAAGCCCTGGCCCTCAGAACAGTCGCATGTGCAGTCTTCATGGTGTCACCACATGCTGTTTGATCTGGGAAAAAAAAAAGAGTCCTTTCCACTCAGTACATTTATGTGGTCAATTGTGGTTTATAAATTGGTCATTCTTAAATGTTAATTAGAGAAAATGCAGTCGTTATTCCGAACTGCAGAATTCTGTCGTGTTAGATCCCCTTCAACAGCACTCAGCGTCTTGATGCATCATTTTATTGGATGCTTATTAATAATAGTAAGAATAAGCAGAGTATCAGAGTCTCTCACTTGGAACAAGGCTGCCCAGTCTGACTGGATGCCGTAGCTATTGCAAGTGCTGAGCTCTGGGTTGTGCGAACCACAGATGTTGATGATGGTGCCAACTTGCTGTTGACAAGTAGAATGCAAATAATTATTTCCCCCCATTTTGCTTTCCTGTAAGAATATCCATTATCTTCTTTAATGCCATTGGGAGGATTGATGTTAAACTATGTTCTGATCAAACACTCTCCAGCTGTAACCAACTGGTGTTCTTGTCTACCCCAGAGTGGTCTGTAGGTTTGCTACTTCTGCTGTGACCAGCAGAAGTAGGGAGGTGATTGTCCCCCTGTACTCAGCACTGGTGAGGCTGCACCTTGAGTATTGTGTCCAGTTCTGGGCACCTCAGCACAAGAGAGATATCGAGGTGCTGGAGCGAGTACAGAGGAGGGCAACAAAGCTGGTGAGAGGCCTGGAGAATAAGGCTTATGAGGATCGATTGAGGGAGNGTTCTTGATGGTCAGGGACCTGCTCCAAAGCTGCTTCCATTGGTGTTTGATTCAGGCACTGGATATCTATTGTACAGACTGGCAACTTTTTCACACAGTCCTTCTCTGTTGTCTACACGTATGATGAAGTCATAGCACTTGCTGGGTGACATCAAAGCCCGGTGCTGTAAGAATGAGCATAATCCAGCAAACAATGATTGCATTGTGTGCGTAAGCAGGGAAAAGAAAAGGCAAGTTATAAAGCAGAACCTTTTTTTTTTATTTGTATGACAATGTTTTAATAACCAGCAGATTGTTGGAAAAGGGCTGCAAAAATAGTAAAAATATCAATGTATTTATGTTTCAATGTTGTGATTTCATTATTATTTTTTTAACAAGTGCAAATGTTCATCTCTATGTATTAAAATGAAAAAATACCCTTGAAGGCAGGCAGGATCCTGAGAGAGTGATTGGCATTCCCAATCAATGCTTCAATGCCTGCTGGGATATTTTCTTTTTCTTTTTCTTTCTTTTTTTGTTTCTTTCCCCCTAATCCTTCTATAGCACTATTAGTGCTAGGCTCCTTAGCTGCACACTTGGAGCAGCCCAGTGCGATAGCTTTACTACAAAGGGCTTCTGTGTATTCCAGGAGTCAGGATATAGCACTCTTCTGACAGAAAATGCCCTGTAATGAAGGTGAAGCTTAGACATTATTTATTCCAAATACTGGATCTTTCCATCTGGGAGTTTATAGAGGCTGAGAAATTGTTGAATTTGGAGATTTGCAAATACAAATTACAAGCTCGACTCTGAAAATATTCCCTCCTGGAAAACAAATCCTATTCCCTCTTGTGAGCATTATCCTTCGGCGGCGTTGGGTCGGAACAGAAGGCATTTTTAAGGTGGACAGCTTTGCTCCTAAAGACACGGCACCACCCTCTCCTGGAGCCAGGCAACTAAACCATTTTTGATCCCGCGCTCAGGTACCTGGAGAGAACAAACTGCCACTTGTGTTGAATAACATGGAATATTTCTGGTGTCTCTTAACCAGCTCCACTTTTTAGGCTGCAGCAGGTTAAAGTCAGAGCTGTGCAAACTTTGAGAAGCCTACATCCAAATTAGGGCTGGCTCACTTCCAGAAATGGCTGGAGCTGGCAAATTTAAATCATTTTCAAGTTGAAGCTGTTTTTTTCTGGGTTTTATGTCATCACTTATGAGTTAAAACTGAGGAAAAACCTGGTTGTAACTGATTTAACCTCTTTTTGCCTCCTGCCTTGGTCTGGAGTCTTTTTTTCCATATGTGTGACTTATTTTTTGAGAACTAACCACTGATGGGATTATACAGCGTGTTGAGTCTCTGGAACGGCCCATCTAATAACATATGGGGTTTTTAAAGCTTTTATTTTAAAACTTTATAGAGCATCCATTTCTGAAGATACTTCAGAAGTAAAGTGGTTCTTAAAACATTTTCTAGAAAATAAATTATTTTTCCACTTTATGTTTTTATGCAATTCAGATGTTAGATGACAATTTTTAAATTGACTGGCATTACCAAAATCATAGAATCATTTAGGTTGGAAGAGACCCTTGGGATCATCGAGTCCAACCATCAGCCCTACTCTACAAAGTTCTCCCCTACACCAGATCCCTCAACACCACATCTAATCTATCCTTAAACACATTCAGGGATGGGGACTCAACCACCTTCCTTGGCAGCCCATTCCAGTGTCTGACCATTCTTTTTGTGAAGAATTCTTTCCTAATTCTTTCCTAATGCTAGGAAGTGTCATGATTTTGGCCTAAGACTGTTAATAAGTATTCGTAATAAGTTTTCTTAGCACTTAGATTTTCTGAATTATTCCTGTGATAGGAGAAAATTTATACACATAAGGAGTTTATAGGTTAAATCCCTCCAAAGCCCCAAATCGGTGCCTGACTTTATGTGTGTGGATGGTCGTTATGCACTGATCTGGGAGGCTCTGGAGAAGGGGGCCGTGCCCATATCATGGGAATCTGCGGAAACAGTTTACTTCAGTAATATACAGGTGCCTGCTTAGGAGCTGACCTTTTGAAGAGCTGTCCAAACATTTACTCACTCTCACAACACCCTCATGAAGTAGAGGATAAATATTATCTCAATTTTATGGAACAAGAAGGTGAGCACTGAGAAAGTCTGGTTAAAACTCAGGAATTTGGGGCATGCAGTTGCTTGTTTAATCCGTTAGACCGTGGTGTTTGGTTTGTCAATAGTCCCATGCTTTATAAACTAGACAAAACCTTTAAAATACCAATTAGTTTAGATAGGTGGGAATTCAGTTCTCTCTGCTTAAAACAGAGATGAAGCCATTTCACATCATCACCATCGTAGCCAAACTTGGTGAATTTATTTGATATTTGTATTAAAGTGAGGATTGCTCTTGAAGGTAGGTAATAGCATATCGAACAAACTCCTTCTTCTGGAGAAAGGGAAGTTTGGAAAAAGGGATGATATTTCCCTGTTAACTGAAGTAGATCATCACTTTAGCCTTACTTTACCAAAGCACATCGTCGGGGGAGCAGTGCTGCACACCTAATTATCTTGGTGAACACTTCTATTGTGTTGGAATGCAATGAGTTTACATTTGTTTTATGCAAAACACAATTTATGAAGCATTTCTATCATTTATGGTAAGTCCTTGTGAGGCTTTCTCTTGCCCGTCAGTTGAAACAAGGCTGAAAAGCACTGTAAGAATGACCAAGGCTACCACCACCATCTCTTCCAAACTGCAGTGGAACTGAAATGACACAGGACAAGAGGGCAAATGTTGAGAATGGGAAAAGTAGAAAAACAGAGCAGCATGAAATGTCAAACCACATTTTTAAGGCGCTTTTTACTATATTTCCATAAATGCATGAGGGAATTATGTTGCAAATACTTGAAACTGTTTATTTTCATTTTTGGCTTGATTTTCTAGCATTGAAAAAACCATGTCTAATGATCTTGAGCATTCTTAAAGAAAAAATTATATTTTACATAATGGTTTGCATGTGTGAGTTCCCTCTGGCAGGATCACTATAATTAGCCTGTCGTCTCTCAGAGAAGGGACTATCTGTCTTAAGGATGCAACAGTGAGTCTTGGCTGCTAGAGCTGAGAGCAGAACATTGTGATTTTGTTAAAAGATAAACATTATCCCTTTTCACTTATTCATCTTTCTCCTCTTCCTGCTTCTTTGGCTCAAAGCTAGCCCGGAGAAGCAAAGGACAGCTGAGTACAAACAGTTTTCTTCCTTCCTCATTCAGCAAGCCATGGCGAAAGATCTTGGCTTCTTGACATCAATAACTTTGCTTCAACTCAACTTGGAACTGTTTGGGCAGCCTTTCAAAAATAAAAAGGTACAATAAAAGGGGACTGAACTTCCTGTTTTACTCATAAAGTAGCAGATTCAGCTAAGGCACACTTTCCTTTGGGATTGTCCATATACTGCCCAGGAGAGTCAAGGATGTGGAATATTATTCCTTTGCACAACTTTATTGTAGCTATTAAAAGACAGTCAACCAGAACAGGGTGGTGGCAGACAGTGTTGTGTGTTTCAGTCTTTTGCGGTCTTGTTACTAAAGGAGAGTAATTTTGGTAGAAAGGCTTTGCTGCTTTTGGGTAGCCATGTGTGTCCTTGATCAGAGGAGGGGGAAGGAGAGAAGGAAAACTCAAAACCACCACAGAGTCAGAAAAATGTAACTGGTTTGAGCTGGCAGAGCAGCGCTGGTGTGTGTTAACTCTTGGTATTATCGTGCCTGAGGTTTCGTTTCCAGCATCGACAAAGAAAGCTGTAATACAGGAGATGATCACATATGGCATCTTTCCAGGCCCAACTGGTTACATTAGCAGGGACTGGGTGAAAAGGTGAGGTTTCCAGTGGGGACAGGAGCATATTCAATTTCGTTTTGAAGACTGCCATGCACGTGTGCCAGTCCTTCAGAGAATGTGTCGATACGCTGGTGAAAACTAACTGCAGCGGCAATGGCATCTCTCCACGGATAATGATATATGGACCAGGTTCCTTGAAGGTACCCATCATCAAATTCTTTGACTTGTGCCATGTCCATTTATTCTTGAACTTGCTTCATAATCCTTCTGCTGTTGATCTCCTTCTGCCCCTCTTCTCTCCCGTGTTGTGCAATTTGTCTGAACAGTATAATTTTCTTTCCTTACTCCTCACAACCTTTCCCTCTCCACCCCTCTGCCTTCCTGATAGTTTCCTTTGCCAAATAGTCAGAGATTTTCTCAATTCTGAGTTCCTATGTAAGCTATAATTTCATTCTATTATGAGTGAGCACTGCTACTGCAGGCCTGGATCTGATTACTGTTTGCATATATCCAGCATCACCAGCCAAGGAGTCAAAGACCAAAGAGACTTCTCGGAACCTTACATGGTTTTCAACATCACCTTGTTATTCTTTTCAGATCCCTCCTTCTGTTGGGAATGTCTTTTTCTCTTTCAGTTGTATCTGCAATTCAAAGACCAAGTTTGTCTTTCAAAAAGTTCCTGTATATATTGGTTATCTTCCCTAACAGTCCAGTACCTAAAATCCCATTCTAAATTAGCCTCTACTTCCAGTCTTGGACATCCCAAAAATTATTAGATCAGTGTGAACTCTATCTGCTCTTTTCTGCAGTGTATTTCAGGCTTCTGGGTTGACAGACCTTCGCTGGGAGCCTAAGAGCAAAGCTTTTGTGTGTTTTATGTTGGTGCTTGGCCCTGGTTAGAAGAAATATTTTCATTGTTTTTTTTTTTTAAATTTCAGTGCTTTATTTCTTCATCCCAGAAAGAAGAAATCATAAAAATAAAAGAAATACAAAATAAATCAATCCCTTGGAAAGCTGAAAATACTACAAGGAAAAAGAGGAGGATATTTCTTTTTTAAGAAAACACTAAAGAGAGGGTTGTGCATGCTGAAATTTTTAGATTTTTCCCTTTATAATAGTTATATGCTATGACTGTGTTCTGAAAAGATGGGCTGATTAAGAATTGTGACATAGAAGAGGTCATACTGGGCAATCTGGTAGCTCTTCTCCCTTTCAGCTCCCGGAAGTGAATACTGACAGGAAATATGATTTGAAAGACGGAGAAAATCATGGTGAACTAAGACTGAAATAGTTCATACTTCTGTGTTAGTCACTTCCCTAAAGAGCTCTGTAATATATCTTGGTTTGCCATGATCTCCTGTGAATTGACCTTTGTACTCTCCAGGAAGTTTC
>VZTM01011659.1:34632-55165 GCA_013400555.1 Jacana jacana
AAAAAAAAAAAAGACCTTCATACAGGATTCAGGATTTAAATATTCCTCAATGTTATTAAAAAAATATGGGCTGCGATATCATGAAAAGCCCTTGATGGAGTTACAAGCGGGTAATCCATCTCCCTGTTCGTAAGCCTGTATTTAATGACTGGAGAATGGCAATCAGCCAGAAGAATCTCATGCTCTGGCCAGTTTGTTTTCAGACAAGTATCAGCTTTATAGCCGTGCCTATAAATGTATGGCTTCTGTAAAACTGGATCCGAAAGGAAAAGACGAGATGTTGTGCTGAAGAGGAGAGGATTTAATGGGATGGGTGAGACAGCCAAGGCACTGTTAATGGCATTGGTCTGTCCTAGCATTTAAATATCTGAAGGGAGCCTACAGGAGAGCTGGAGAGGGACTCTTTGTCAGGAGTACAGTGACAGGACAAGGGGTAACAACCTGAAATTGAAAGAGGAGAGATTTAGATTAGATACCAGAAAGAAATTCTTTCCTGTGAGGGTGGTGAGACACTGCAACAGGTTGCCCAGAGAAGCTGTGGCTGCCCCGTCCCTGGAAGTGTTCAAGGCCAGGCTGGATGGGGCTTTGAGCAGCCTGGTCTAGCAGGAGGTGTCCCTGCCCAGGCAGGGGGGTTGGAACTTAATGATCTTTAAGGACCCTTCCAACTCTAACCATTCTGGGGCTCTATGATTTAAGTAAAGTGTGGCATAGCAAGTAATGTGTGTAAGTGGGTCTATGGAGAGACTAGAAGTCCATCTTTCCTCGTAAGCCAGCTTTCCCAACATAAGAATATGGATATAATATCATTTAAAAAGTACAATGTAAAAAAAAAAAAAAAAAAAAAAAAAAAACCGCACACTGTTGTGNAAAGCCTGGCCTTCGTTGAGATCCCAAGTTTCTTGGTGCATCTTTGCAGATCATAACTTGCCAGAAGCTCTTTGAAGTTTCAACCAGGGCTCTTTTCTGTTCAAGCTAACTCATGCAGGAGCCTAAAAGGCTCTGAGCAGTCTCGGCATGCTGGCAGTGGCTGTTAGTGCTCATTAGCCCCATGTCTAAATATGTGAAGGAGTCTGTCCTGCAATTGAAGAACTGATGGGAAGACACCCAGGGTCAGTCACCTCCAGAGGATGGTTTGAGACAGCAGGACCAGTTCCTGCAGCAAGGGCGTGATGAGGAGGAGATTGCCCTCTTCACCACGTCTCCCCACTCACTCCTTTACAAATGAAGCCACCCACAGTCGAGCTCTTAATGTGCTCGGCATGTTGCGGCACTGTGACCCTAATTGCAGGCTGTCGGGAGATAGTGAGCAGGGCCACTGTCACACAGACCCAGTCAGGGGATCTGGTATTGTTCACACATGAACAGATCATTCCTGTTAGCGATTTTTTTCCCCCCCTTCTCTTATTTGCTGTGCATGTACTGAAGAAATCTGTTCTCCATACTGCTCTCTTTTCCACATCCTCCTGCTTAGGTCTGGCTTGAAGGGGATAAACGTGTCATTACTTTGACATGGCCGGCCAATACTAGGATGGGTTGTTATTTAAGGGAGGAGCATCTTCCTGTGATTATCACCAATTACAAGTGAAGTGTGAGCTGTTCAAAGGAATTAACTGCTCTGCTTCCTGTTTTTCACAGACACACTGTATTCTTTACACAAGAACTAGGCTATCTTGCATATAATTAAAGAATAACCTTTAATTTAATTATAAATGCTTCCTGTCATCAAAACCCAAATAGCTGTATCTATATATGCCTGGATTAAAGTTTGAATTAGGGGTGGAGCTTTGTTTTGAAGGATAAGGGCTTGTGGCTCTCATACTTTGTGGACCATTTTTTAAGTTTGGATTTGATCCTGGTCTTCAGAAGTTCAGGAGGGACCAGAAAACATATTTTGATTCGGGGCTATTTCTAATATAAATGTCATAAAACCTGCTAGTGTATAATAATTTATTCTGCTGCTAAAATATTGCTTTAACTGGTTAACCTGCCACAGCACTTGGGTTTTTTCCCCAGCACGTTGCAGAAATACATGTGAAAGATCGATTGGATGCCATTCTGCAGCCTAATCCTAGGTAATTTATTCAGTTTTACCTGAGAGAAAGGTCCAAATATATGTTCTTCTGTTTTTAATCAGTCCCAACTACAATTGATTCAACTTTTGCCTGAATAAGGAGTGAGTAAAAACTGAGTGAGAGCCTCAAGCTTTGGCTCTTATTCATTAACCTCAGGGCAGACTTCATTTTGTATGATTTTTAAGCTATTAAAATGTTGGTTGGCTTCCATTTGAGCTCAAATTCCTAATATCACCAAATAATTATGTGTAGATGATGAAATGAAAAAACAGGCATGTAGTCTCCAAACGCGCGTTTCAGTCTGGGTGGCTGAAATGGCTCATAACATTCAATGCATGAAAATGGGGTGGATTGAATAAATTAGCGGAATCACAAAAGGAAACCACTATAGGAAATAGTTTTACACGTGTAATCACTGAAATACTCTAGTGAATGTGTCAATCTGTACTAAATAAATATATTTGTTTATAGACAAGCCCTGTATTAGCTTCCACTCTTTCACAGCGCTTTGCCAAACAAAATCCCACTAGAAGTAGGATGTTCGCACCCGAGTAGGAGTTTCTTGGATAAATATTTTTTCTATATTGAGACCAAAACCGCTTCTACAAATTTCAGACTTTGATTGAAATAGTATATTTCTTCTGCCCTTTTTTTTTTTTTAATGCCTTTTTTTTTTTTTTCCTCCTTAATTTTTTTTTCCCCTTCCCATCTCCTTCACTGGCAACCACTGATGCATTACCTTAATTCCTCTTACCTCCCACCGCTCCCGTGAGCGGGCGCCTGGTTGCCGACAGAGTGCATCCGTCAGTAAAGGAGCGTGGCGAGAAGTGGCTGCACCCCAGTGCTGCCACCAGCAAAGAGCCCCAGAGCCTGAGAAAAATTCCTCTCTTTGTAGGTTGACCCTCTGCCCTGCCTGGTCGGTTGGGTTCTCGTTTTCCCCCTGTGAAAATGCTTTGCTGAATCCAAGGGGGAACAGAGATGCTGTGCCCTCTGCAGAGAGCACTCCTGGGATGCTTTCAGAGAGAAGCGTGCTGCTAAATGTCATTAGATGCTCCCTTTCGTTATGTTTTCAACAGATTCAAGAAGAGAATGTAGGTGAGCTCTCGTTTTGCCCAATTAATTTCATTTATTTCAAAGTAATACCCTCTCCTTCCATCCAGTAACTGCCAGTTCCAGCGCCCGTTTCTGTACGTCTGGAATTTTAGCCACTACAATGGAAGATAAAATGTAATGAAAACAATAATTACAGAATGGCATACAGTGTTTTCAAAATGCTGAGTGTTAGCTCTGTAATCAAGCAATCCTCAACACCCCCCCCCAAAAAAAACGGGCTTTTCAGAGAGTGATAGTATTTCTGTTTCAAAGGCGGGGGAAACTGAAACACAGAGACGTGAAGTGGTTTGTGTGAGGCCACACAGCAAGTAAGTGTCAGAGCTGGGAGCAGAGCCCAGCCCTGGCTCCTGCCCTTGTACTCAGGCCACTCTGCCACACCGTATTGTTTCTGAATAAATTCACTAAAAATCATATCCTGAGCTCATGAGCAGTAGTGGCATGGAGGGGCAATTTAACCTCTTCTGTTACTTCCTAAAGAAAAAGAAGAAAAAAGAAAAATAAATGAAAAGGGGGGAAAAGAGAAAAGAAAAGAAAAGAAAAGAAAAGAAAAGAAAAGAAAAGAAAAGAAAAGAAAAGAAAAGAAAAGAAAAGAAAAGAAAAGAAAAGAAAAGAAAAGAGAAAAAGCCTCTACATCAGTAGAAGGAAACCTTAAAAAGTGAAAAAAAAAGCAAAAAAAAAAGCAAGCCCAAAAGCCATCATTGGAGAGAGGGAGTCAAGAGGGAGTCATCCAGGTTATTTCATGCTGAATTTCTCTCAGGTTGTAGGAGTTTTTATTATTAGTGGTATATTTTCATATGTGAGCGTGCAGTGCCTTGAGCCAAAACCCAGAGGTTTCGGTATCTAACCATACCTAAAGTTTTTTCTTTCTGTGTCTCAAGGCTTTGAGCTTTAACTTAATTCTCAGACATAATAAAGTTGCCTGCACACAGTATTGTTGCTGTACAGCCAAAGCAGTAAGTTGAGACATGTCATAGGAGGAGACGTTGGCCTCTGAGCAACTCAAAGGGTTTTGACCAGTTTGACGTAAGACAGTAAAAATTATTAGTGAACTAATTGTGGTGCTCATAAGGAGATCAGGGACCCTTGGGAACCACCATATTTCCACTGTGGTGTGTGTGTGTGCCAGGGCATAAGGCTTTCTGAATCATGTTGGGCTCCAACAGGTCGTATCCATCAAGGTCTAGTGCCTTGTGGAGACCTGCCATGTACTTTGCCAATAGCATGTTGTGGTCAGACAGTTGTGGGCCATTAGACCCACAGCAATAATCATAGAACCATAGAATGGTTAGAGTTGGAAGGGACCTTAAAAATCATCAAGTTCCAACTCCCATGCCATGGGCAGGGATATCTCCCCCCAGAGCAGGTTGCTCAAAGCTCCATCCAGCCTGGCCTTGAACACTCCCAGGGATGGGGCATCCACAGCTTCTCTGGGCAACCTGTTCCAGTGTCTCACCACCATCACAGGAAAGAATTTCTTTCTGGCGTCTAATCTAAATCTGCCCTCTTTCACTTTGAAGCTGTTACCCCTTGTCCTGTCACTGTACTCCTGACAAAGAGTCCCTCTCCAGCTCTCCTATAGCTCCCTTTAGACATTGGAAGGCTGCTATAAGGTCTCCCTGAAGCCTTCTCTTCTCCATGCTGAACAACCCGAGCTCCTTCGCACCTTCACAGAGATGCTCCATCACTCTGATGATCTTCCTGGCCCTCCGCTGGACCCGTTCCAACAGATCCATGTCCGTTCTATGTTGAGGACTCCAGGGCTGGACACAAGTGCTCCAGGTGGAGTCTCATGAGAGCAGAGTAGAGGGGTAGAATCACCTCCTACGATCTGCTGGTCACGCTGCTTTTGATACAGCCCAGGATGCGGTTGATAACTTGCTGGATTTTCAGCTTTCGGCGGAGCAGTCTCTTCCTTCAGTCCAGGGGAAGGTGGTGATGGAGCCCAGCTACAGGATTTGCAGCCTGGGGGAAGGAATTCCTCTCTCTGGCTGTGAATGGAGAGCAGTGTGCAGTTGTAGGGCTCAGAAGAGGAATTTCTATCACTGTGCTAAGCAGCATTGCCTTTTCTCTGTCAATTAAAAAGGGTTTCTTGCTCTCAGAGAAATAAAGCCCATTAAAGTTGATGGCAGTGATGGGAAGAACTTTGCAAAAATATGTTTGTTTTGCAAAGCTGGCTGCCAAGTATTGTTTTGTATTTCTATTTTTTTTCCCTTCTTTCACTGTTTACAGACAGTATCCTCTGAGAAACTTATAATGATCTCTCTCTCTCCCTACCAATTTTGTTCTCTTTTTCTTTTGGCAGATGTTGGTACCCCTCTCCCACACCCCAGTTCTTGCTGCAACAGAAGCCATGATCCTTTTGCCTTGTTTTTCTTTCTTGTAATACCAGCCCAGTCCTGAGAACAGCATTGTCTGGTTAACTGCAGCATCGCAAACTTGACCAAACGAGCTGAAGGACAGCAGTACAAGCCCTACAAAAATGTGGAGAACAGAAGTTCTCCTTCCACTGGTGATAGCACATGAGGTGTCTGAGAAATCCATTTGGTCCTTGTTTTTCTGAGTTCCTACGTTTTTTCCCTCGGCCCTGGGAATGCTGTTATTCCCAGTAGCAGAGAGCAACAATAAAAAAGTTGGGTAGTTGAGATCTAGACTATGTTCTTTAACAGACTTGGATGATAGATCCTGGCTATATCCTCCTCCTGGACCCAGCAACATGGTTTTATGTGATTATTGAAAAAGTTGACGCCGTTGGCAGATAAAAGGTAAACCCAAGCCCAGAACCGACATTGCTGGAAAGCATTTAGTTACAAGCTGCTCAAGGGTGGTTTACTGAGGCAGTGCTTTTATCGGTGTGTGATCTTTGTAGCCACCTACATAAAGTGTGCTGGTGAGCTCGGCCTCCTTCCTGCAGGGCAGGTACTCACGGCCGAGGAAGGCGCTGCAGTCGCAGGTGTCTCACTGCATGGCTGAAGCCTCAGGGGCGACAGACTTGAGGAATAAAGTTGGTTTGCTGGTGTTTGTTATGCCTGACGGTGGTTTCTCAGGGGCTAGCTTGAGCACAGACATGGTTGTGCTTCCAGAGGGACCCTTACTACACGGGTAAAGGGACGCTGTAGCTTTCAGCACACTGATCTGGCCCCGTTGTAACTGAAATCCATGGGATTTCATGAATACAGCATGGCAGATCGTCCGGAGCATCCTCCAAGTTCATCATCCACTAAACCTGGGTGTTCATAGATAGATATTTGGGATTTGTTACTCATTATTGACCATGTATTAGGCAATATCTACAGAAAACTTTCCCTTACCCTCTGAGTAATATCAGACAGCTGTGCTTTGGCTACTGATTAAAGCTGGGTTTGTAGGAATAGAGCCTTCAGTGATACTGTTTTAAACTGGAGAGAGAATTATCCATTATATTTCTTTTGTAACATGTAGGCACTTTTATTAAGGCTAGTTTATAAACATGCAAATTTATTTAAACTTAATCAGAAGCAACTAATTCTAAACAACACATGGATTTTCTTTTTTAACAATGTCACTTTGCCTCCTAAACTAATTATTATTTTAATCTCTAAATACGCTGACACTTCTTTGCATGTGGTTTCTCTATGCAGGCTGGGAAAAATTAGAGGAGCAACCTTTTAATCACAAGGGTTTTAATGTAGATGTTTTTCTGTACAAAGAGCTATGAATCTGTCCAGGATGACTTGTTTGATATTAGGGAGAGCTAATGAAGTTTCAAAGTTAGCATTCCCCAAAGAAAATGGAAAGAAGACACGGGGAGAAAAGGAGCAGATTTAAAATTGGAGAATCTTTGTGTTTTATGGGTTCCAGGTTATTTGGAATGGAATGAAAGTTAATGTTACATCCTTTTTTCCATCCTGCCAGCCAGTGTCTGATCCAAGAATGTCTCTTATTTAAAGGGCAGGGCTCCCTCCACTGTTCTTAAATAAAGGCTTTCACTGCCTGAGCTCCAATCCTCCCCGGTTTTCGCAGTAACAATGTGAGACTGCATGAAGCGAGTCATTCAATGAAAAGGAGCTTTGCATACAATTCCCCTATCATCAGCCTGTTCAAGTCATATGGTTCAATTTACACTTATGCAAATATCAGAGAATAGAATAAAATTACCAAAGGAGGGAAGGACCGTGGCGTGTCACAAACAAGATGTGCCTATTTGTATTTAGGTTTGCTAATGAAGTTCAGCCAGGACTTGCTCTTTGATTTCGATGTCTCTGTCTGCCATTCCACTTCTTGCACTGTAATTAAACCACTTGACCACACACATACAAGAGGACTCCAAGAAAGGCAGACTTTGAGTTTTAAAACTGCTGCTCTGTAACTTGTTTATACAGGACCTGTGATTCAGGATTTATCGTCTTTTGAGTGATACAAACAGACCCGCGGTATGACATTGTGCCTTAGTTTTAATTCAAGCAAAACTGCAGACTTAAACCAGTGGAGGATTTGGCCCAATAAACTTTCGTGTCCGGGATGCCCGCTGGAGATGTTTTACCCTAGACTTTCCAAATTTTATCCCAAATAAGGATTAGAGGCCAGCCCACTCAAAAATCACAGCTGTGTCTTTCTTTTGCCAAAATTGTTCTTTCTCATCATGCTACGGCTGTGAAATTGTGCAGTAGTGTAAATTGTTAATTGGAAATCATTTCTAGAGAAGGTGCCTGTTCAGAAGTCTGAGTTTCCAATATGTTACTTAATTGAGGAGTACTCGCATCTTCAGGTTTGGCTGGGACTTGTTTCTGTAAGATACAGCTTCAGGATATCTTGTGTTAATAAACACATGATTATCTGCCCCTAAATTGGTCCTATGAACTCTTCAGTAAATTGTTCCATTTCATGTGACCTGCTGTGGGGACAGGATTTTCGCTGCCCTCTTCATGAAACAGTTCTTTGTGGTGCTTCATAATACACTACCTTGAGCTACAGGAGAGACATGGGACCGAAAAACAGAGTAGAAAATGGATGACTTTTCATTAAATTTGAGGATTTACTTAACCAATGCCTCGTGTTCCAGGTTGAGTTTTTAAGCTGTTAGTTTTAACAAGTTCCATCTAAACATAGGGAGGAATTTATTTACTTTTGAGGGTGCCAGAGCCCTGAAACAGGCTGCCCAGAGAGGTGGTGGAGTCTCCGTCTCTGGAGACGTTCAAAACCTGCCTGGACAAGTTCCTGTGCAACCTGCTCTGGGTGGACCTGCTTTGGCAGGGGGTTGGATTAGATGATCTCCAGAGGTCCCTTCCAATGCCATAGCATTCTGTGAGTCTGTGATTCATGGTCTTGCTTTTAGGTGACTGACAGCAGTGAGCACTGCTTACCTTTTCTGCTTTGCTGTACCTCCTTTGAAGCTGCTGGGGAAAAAAAAACCAAAACACCTTCATTTATTAAATAATGATGGCATTCTCTGATAAGATCTTCATATCAGGATCCAGTGTGCTCTGATAACTTGAATGAGCACTATTTTCAAGGTAGGCTTCCTCTGCTATAGGCAAATAGAGGGTGCCTGAGAAGCCATGAGAAGGTTCTTCACATGGTGCCTGGATGGGCTGGGGTCAGGACTGGGAAGTAGAGGAACTAAGCAGTGAAGTTCCCTAAAGGGGAACAAGTGGCAAGAGTGGACTGGGCAAGATCAAGGTCACATTTCTGCTTTCTCTTTGGTCCATCCTGTGGTTGTGGGTAGCAACTATCTGTCCCTTCACCTTTAATAAGGTCAGAGAAGAGGATGCAAAATCTTGTCATATGACAGCAAGGAGCAAGAAGAGTTTCTGTGAGAGCTAGATAAGGTTATATCAACTTTTAAGAGTATCAAAATCCATTCAGGCAAGGTGAACTGTGTAATTTGTGCCAAGCTAGGTGATTTCCCATGTCTAAAAGGTGGTCCCTTGACCACCAGTGCACGTAGCAGATATGATAACAAGCCAACGGACCTCCAACTGTGGTAAAACGTCAGACCACAGCAGAAGGAATCAAAGCACAGGCTGGTAGACAGTAAATGTTTAGAGAAAGCACACAAAAAGTTTGGATGCAGCAGGCACTTCCAAAAGGGCTTTAGGAAAGAACGTGGGCTTATGTTATCTCCTGACATTGGGCTCTAGCAAGACATATCCAGCAAAATAAACGCAGCTGTGGCTTGCCATTTTAATCCCACATCAAGAGGCTGCATCATCCTCTATCTCTAATTCTGAGCCAAATAATATTTTAAAACAAAAACAAAAACAAAACCAAGCATACCACTAAAGTGGCATAAAGCACCCAAAAGTGTCATCCAAACCCTTTACGTTACAGCAAACCACATTAAATGACTGCCACAGACATATAAACTCATTCCTACAGGGGCACGTACATACCCATGCAAGTTTTATACAAACCATCTTGCTGGTTCTTTTCACAGTTCTTGGCATGTAAGGGTATGTCTTTTAGTCTCCCAAACTCAGCTGTATATGTCTTAGAGGTATATGGTGTAACTCAGAACCATGGGATGCCCGTAAAATAGTTCTGCTATGCATAAAAGCATTTTGGAGGTTAACCTTTATTCTCTACTAATGTATTGGAAATAAGAACAAAGTGTTCTCTTGTTACGGAATAGGATGAATCAAACTTCCTCCTCTGCAATACTGATTTTCAAAACCAGTTACCTTTAAGCTGAGGTTGAAGGTAAAGATTGTTTCTGGGTGAAATGCTTCAATTTATGGCTAAATTCCATAATAAAATAGGCATATATCAGAATCGCTTTCTCTGGCTTGGGGAGGAAAAATGTGTTGTTTTCATTATTGGTGAGCTTCAAAAATGGCTTAAGGAATTTTGTTGGTCCTTTCCAAAGAAACTGAGCTTCAGGCAGAGATTAAAGCAGAGGAAATTTCTGCCCGAGGGCAAATGTTTCAGAAAGTTTCAAGTATGTGAAACAGGGAGTTCAGTAGGAAATAGTTTTCAATCCTAACTATAGCCACACTAGTTATAATATATTGCTAAATATAGACTGGTGGGTGTGCCCAACTTTCTGAAGGTGTTATCCTCCCTCCTCTGAAACTTGCTTTGAAAATGACCTTTTCAGGGATATAACTAACTGTATAATATTGCCCACACTGGAAAATGTTAAACTTCATTATTTCCCAGGTAAGCCCAGCCAAGCCCAACTTTGCTTTGCAACCTAAATTCCTTTCGCATAATTCAACCTTTTCTCTCTCACGTGGATCCAACTTTGGACTTGGGCTCATTTATCTCCAAGCAAACTGCACAACACCCCTGAATATTTTGTTTGTTTGTGTTAAAGGTTGTCACGTGGGTTTTAGAGCTCTGCAAAAATATCAGGGTCAAAGAGCTAAAAACATTACTTTTGCGTCGACTTCAAAATGCCAGCCGTAATGGTTTGGGCAAGCTGCAGATCCAAACACCCTTGGACTTGCTGCTTGTGGCTGTGGGAATATACTGGATCCTTTCAAAATTATCAGCTAGGCTGGCTTTGTGCACTGCATGTTTGGGGTTTTGGGGGATATTTATTTGGGATATTTATTTATTTATTATTGGATATTGGGATGTATTATTTGNCTGTTGCTATTATTATCATTATGTTTTTGTTTGTGGGGATACTGTCATGTCTGATGACCAGCTATCGATCCCTGAGCTAATATTCTGCTCTTTGACTTCAGTGGCACATGCTGTGAGGTCTCTGCATCGAAGTACAGTGTTAAAAAGTCAAGGATGCTCTAATCAACATCTTGTACATATTCCCTTTCACATATTCAGTGCCTGTAAATGCCTCTCTGAATACATGCAGGTTGCTTTTGAAACCAGTTCCTTCCAGTTCGGCCTAAATACTGTTTAAGTACAAAGATGTTTGAGGTTATCCTTTGCTCTGAATGATACTCTGCTAATACCAGTTTAAGAGAGGAGAAATCGATCCTGATGAAATTAATTAGGAAATTGGTAGAACCACTAAAAATGGTAGTTATATATGGCACTTCCTAAGTGCTTGAACTTAAGAGGTACAAAATAAATCTGACGAAGCACTAACAGTAATGAGGTAGACTGTATTTTCTTTTTCAAAACTGAATGACTGCTGAAGGTGAACCAAATAAAGCAAAAAGTATTTTAACTACTTTCCTTTTTGAAGATCTCATTAATATCAAACCAAAAAAGCAATACATTTTAAAACTGAGAATATCCCCTTGAAATATAGGGTTTCCAGTGTGCCTGGGGTAAAAAGGCATAGTTTCCTATATTGATTCAGAAAGAGATTTTAAAAATGCATGAAAGTTATTTTCGTAAGACAGTGTCACAGGATCTTTTAAAATTCCTTTCTCAAATGCTATTTAACTCTTGTGCTGCTTCACCATTGGAGACACTTGACCAGGTTACAATATATGGGATATCAAATTATTTTGTACTGACCAAAAGGGTCTTGCAGATTACTTTGGCTGGGGGTGAGCAGGGGGGGATTAGACCAGTGTCTGTTTACATAGCTTCAGACTCAGACTAAAAATTAGGTTTGGAAAACTGTAATTATTCAGCAATTTATAGACTATTAAGATAGGTTAGGAATGATTCTTGAACGCAGTGAATAGAGAACACGTGCTTATAAAGGACAAACAGATTCAGCATAATAGGGTATTTTTGGCCTCATCTATTTTGCAGACAATTAACAAAATAGGATGTTACATTTTTGCATATCTCTCACTGTCCTGAAATAGAGTCGCTAACCACTTGTTAACCGCACTGATTTTTTAATAGACAGAGTGGTTGCTTATAGCTTCCCCACCAGAAATGTTCAGATTAAACACACTATTAGATTGCAGCCAGAATAGTCTCCAAAACAGGAAGAAAGCCTTGCCTTTCTCTCTGCCTTCTTCCCTTGTTTAAGTTGATGTGATAATTCATTACAGATTTTCTCTTTCTTTGACAGAGTGCCTACCGCAGGAACGGGATGACTTTTCTCGCCTGCTAGCATGGATGTGGCTGCAGCAGCAGGAAAGACAGTCTTATATTAAGGTGATTTTCTTTGCCCCTCCATGGAAGAAAAAAAAACAGAAGATAAAAAAAAAATACAAGCTCCAATGTCTCCGTGTACCAGTGAGTGGGCTGGTTTGTTGTGACTATCTGCTGGCTGCCTCTGTCTCTTTTTCCAGCCCCCTCAATCGTTATTCTTGTTTACTAGCTGGAACATTTAGCTAATTAATGGCAGGATGTTTGGGATAGGGTGTAGGTGGACAAGAATGCAGATCAGACAATGCTGAAGTTTGCAGGGGACTTGCTGCTGTCAGCCTCTTTCCGCGTTTTTATTTAAGCTTTTGGAGGTCTGTCTGTTCTCCTCGAGATGTTGTTTTGTAAAGCAGGATGGGACCGAAGGAGGCCAAAGCCAGACTGGTTTATATGGGTTTATGTAGGTCATGTAAAGGTGATATAGGGTTTCCTTCTGATTTTTACCAAACGAAAAACTGTTTCCCACTGTTTGTTTCCCACTGTTTGTTTTCCACTGTTTGTTTTCCACTGTTTTCCAATGATTTCTCCCAACTAATTTTTAAATGTTCAGACAGCGTTACCCTATTCAATCCGGTAAGGAACTTTTTGATGGGAGTAATATTGCGAGTTCGGCTTCAGAGATATCCAGAACAAAGTTCACTTTGCCAGTTGGAGCCTTGTCTTTTTGCAGACCCAAGGATAGGCTGTGGTCAGCCCCGAATTCTCAATATTTACATCTCCTAAGGCTGGGGCCATCACTCTCTGAAATCAAGGAAAGCCTGTGCAGTGATTTGGTACTAGATTGGCCCCCTTATTGAGAAAAATATATCCTAAAGTAGTTAGATAACTGTGTCTGTCTCAGTGGTTCTAGGCAAAGGCTTCACATTATGTACTTGCTCAGCGTTTGCTGCAGGGAGCAGATGTTGTCTGTGGTGTTGACAGAGGCAGCATTAATGTTGGATCTTGTTAAAGGAGAAACGGGCTCTTTTCTGCCTTTTTTTTTTTTAATTATATATAAATATATTATAGTTCACATTGTTTGCTTTCCAATTTCTTTTTCAAAATCCCAGTCCCTCCCTCTAGGCTTCTTCCCGTCCCCCTGCTCCTCCAGCCTTTGCTGGCCTCGCAAACGCCTTCGGTCCTTCCCATAAAAGCTGTACGGATGTAGAGCTAACCACGGTGATGCTTGACCAGGGAAAAGGGGTCGTGCTTCAGCCCCTTGTCAGGGTCTGCAGGCATGGACTGCTCGTGTCCCTGTGGAACCCCTTGGGTCTGCTTCAGCCACTCTCAGCCCGGGCTTGAAATCTAACTTAAAGCCTCCAATTAAGGCAGAGCACTCAAGGGATCCAGAGGAGATCAGCAAAATAGAACTTTTATATAGTGCAGCCGTCCTCCTCCTTTGTGCTTCGTATGCGAGGTCTTCCTTTTTCCTCCCTCTGGGTGCTCTTGTGGTCGTTTCTAAGTGGGTTTGTTGCCCTGCTTTCCTGGACCTGCCTGCAAAAAGCTGTAAAAAAGTACATATATTTTACATACACAGAAAAACGTCTTTTCTCTTTGCAACCAAAAGATTGTAAAAGTGAACTTTGTACGTTGACTATTACTGCCATTCACAAATTGCCTTTTTTTTTTTCCCTTTTTGTTTTGTTTTTCCCCTCCCTTTTCCCTCTTGCTTACGCTTCTGTTTTCTGGAATTAATCTGTGTGTAAAGGACTAAAAGTGATGTGTACAACACAGGGTATGAAACGAGGCGGGGAGGGAGGGGGGGAGGAGAAGTTTTCTGATGTTCCGTCTGTGCTTCTTGAAATATATCATTAAACTTTTCTTTTTATCATCACTCTCATTTTTGTTGGCGTCCTTAATCACGGAAAATTATATGCTTGCCGTAAATATCCCGACTTTTTTAAAAGGACACCGGCATTTATTGTATTTGGTTTCGATCTGCAGGGATATAGACAGAAGAAACCGTTTTCAGGCACCGGGCGCTGGAATCAAAATTCCTTCCGTGGCTGTATCTCTCCCAGCTTTTACATTTTAAAATATGCCTAAGCAGGAAAAATGCTGGCACTTATTTTTTACTGGTCTGCTCAAAGTCCCAGAGAATGAAGACTCAACATACATTTCTCTCAGAAATGTGACAGATCGTGTTTTTGTTGGTCTGCTGTATGTTTGTCTATCTTGAACAGCCTGACAGGCAATTATTTATAAAATCTGGGTTTGCCCAGCAAACCCATATAATAACCTTTCACTTCTCTACACAAGCCAGTGAGCTGAATTTAGAGTAAAACAAGGTAGGTTATGTCTCCCTATCTTGCACTAACCCAGTTCATTCTTGTTTGGGGAAGCGATGGCTTTTTTTTTTATTTTTTTTTCCTCATTTTCAGGCTTTTCTTTAACTCTCTTTAAAACAAAAATGAGACCACTAGGACTCTACGTGCTGCAGAAGCAACAATGTTATGTTTAATCTGGTACCAGGCAGTTTTATCTTAAGCTTTTTTTCTTTCTCGTATGCATAGCCATCGGCTGGAGATGGAATTAACAGCAGCACACCGATAGATCTGAGCTCATGGGATTTCACCTTGCCAATCCTCTTGGTTCTGAGCAAGGATTTGTCACAACCGAATCAGGTTGTGATGATTATTTAACGTGAGTTACCTGAAGCAGGGGAGCAGAACCCCTTTCAGTTGGAATAAGACTGCACACCACTGAAAGGGCTATGAGATTTTTCTCACCGTTCGGCGTCTGCCTTGCTCTGTGGTTGTATTACCTAGTTGCTTTGGGTTTCTCAGTCCAGCTACCCCTGAAACCGGGGTAATAATTCAGCCTCAAAATTGTCAGAGGTGAGGGAGCCACAACACCGATTTCTAGTTGGGCGTCTTCTCATTTCCTGACCTTCTTCTGAGAAAATAAAACCCTTTAAAAGGCTTTTGCCTTCGTCTGGATATGGGGAGAAGCTGACAGTGCTCTGTACTTCTCCAGAGACACTCAGGACCTTGCAGAATATGCCACCCCCACCTCTCCCCCTGGGTTTTCAGAGTACACTTCTCTTCGTGAAGTGAAGATCTCACTGGGGAAGGGGAGGTTGGAGGGGGTAGGGGGGAGAAGTGTTTTCTGACCCTTCTTGACTTTAGATGAACCTTAGCATTGTGTTAACCTTCCGCCATCGTCCCTGTGTAGCTCCCATAAAATGTTTTACAGCTTCCCCTCTTGCTCATACAGAATGTTTCATAGTACATAAACACTTCTACTAATAATTTAAGAACAAATAGATAGTGACATTAGTCACCAGACTGACCTTGAGTTGAAACTTGCACAGTTATAGGGTGGGATTTTTGGTTTTATTTTATTTTATTTTACTTTTTTTGGCCTAAGTGAATCATCTTGCCCAAGGTTGGGCTTTTTATACCTTTCTACCTTTACTATATATCTACCCAGAGTGGCGGTGCAGAGGGGGAAAGGCAGTGGTGGCATGCATTAAATCCCAGGCTTTATTCAGAGGGCACAGAGCCAGCGCAAAGCAGCGGAGCCATCCCTGAAGGAATTGAATGTAAATTTGATGGTTTAAATAAGGCCAGATGCCTTAAAAAAAAAGTATTTTGAAAGCTGTGTCTTTAATGTAGCTCTTAACTTTTTCTTTTTTTGTTTTGGTTTTTTTTTTCTCTCCCTGCTGAAGATAATGATGTTGCCTTACAAAATAATAAGAAAAAATAGCTCTCATCTATTGCGGGGAGACAAAAATCAGATACTTTGACTTCTATAAATCACTGAAATGTTGGCAACTGAAACAAACTTTTAGAAGGCAGATGACTGCAAATTTGAAGGAAACCTTCATATTTTACTGTTAAAAGCCTTTTAACTGTCTAGAGAGCACTCTGAGACACTACATTAATAGCCATCCTCAGTAATCAAGTTCCACTACACTTATATACTCTTTTTCTTAAACAAGATAGATTAGTAGTGGGAGAGAGCTGGAAAGATAAATAAGGAAAATCAGGAACTAAAATTATAATAATACAGTTTCACTTTACATTTTATAGCTCTCTTCTATATTTGTGATTGATAATTCATCTTAATTCCTATCAGACAGAAATATTGGCACAGGAGTCTTTTACCAATATCTGTGTATTTCTGGACTGTATTTCATCTGTATTTCAGATGCTTTGCAGATTTTCTTACTGATCTTGTGAAGATGTGATCTGTCAATCTTTTGGTACTTTGTATGCCTTTGATTACCGTAATATCTGAGTGCCTCACAGTCTTCCATGTATTTATGCCTGCAGCACTGCTTTTGAAATAATAGTAATAATGTGGTGCTACAGGCTTAGGGAAGAGTGGCTGGAGCTGCCTGGCAGAAGAGGACCTGGGGGTGTTGGTTGACTCTCAGCTGGACATGAGCCAGCAGTGTGCCCAGGTGGCCAAGAAGGCCAATGGCATCCTGGCTTGTATCAGGAACAGAGTGGTAAGCAGGATTTGGGAGGTGATCGTCCCCCTCTGCTTGGCACTGGTGAGGCCCCACCTCAAGTGCTGTGTCCAGTTTTGGGCCCCTTACCACAAAAAGGACATCAAGGTGCTGGAGAGGGTCCAGAGAAGGGCAACAAAGCTGGTGAGGAGAATGGAGAGTAAGTCTTATGAGGAGAGGCTGAGGGAGCTGGGGTTGCTCAGCCTGGAAAAAAGGAGGCTGAGAGGAGACCTTCTCACTCTCTATAACCTGAAAGGAGGGTGTAGAGAGGCGGGGGTCGGTCTCTTCTCCCAAGTCACAGGTGATAGGACAGGAGGAAATGGCTTCAAGCTGCACCAGGGGAGGTTCAGGTTGGATATCAGGAAAAATTTATACTTGGAAGGGTTTATCAAGCATTGGAGTGGACTGCCCAGGGAAGGGGTTGAGGCACCACCCCTGGAGGTATTTAAAATATGGGTTGACATGGTGCTCAGGGATATGGTTTAGTGTTGGTTTTTTGTCAGAGTTAGGTTGATGGTTGGACTAGATGATCTGAAAGGTTCCTTCCAACCTAGATGATAATTTGATTCTCTGATTCCATGTCTCCATTTCTTCTGGGGTACAGAAAGGCTAAATGACTGGCCTTGTGTTGGGAAACCTGGGATGGTTCAGAAAACATGGATTTCCCAAAGCGAGACTTGATGCCCTCAGCTCTCAGTCAGCTTCCCTCTGCAGTGACAATGGTAGGTTCTATCAGAAAGCACATAACCCAGCCCCGTAGTTTAGGAGAGAAGGGCAAAACCGCTATCCAATTAGATCTACAAGAGTAATTTGGGGAAGAAGAATGCAGTCACTCAATTTGGATCCATTCCAGGACTCAACACTTTAAAACCTTCTGGCTGAAATGTGCCACAGCCACATAAATGACCTCGGGCAGAAACATAAACGCTGCATTTCCACCAAAACGTGGTCTGTGGGACACTTTGTCTCCTCTACACTCTACTGCACTTCTGCATTGGAAACCACCACGAGGGACATACTCATTACAAAAATCCTACTTTGGTGGTGCTAGAGCGTTCTTACCTTGATCTCTTCCCAACCTGCCTTTGCCTAGCACGTCAGAGCTGCGAGAAGGGATAGGTGACACACCACTAAGACAGGGGAATGCCCTCTTTTAAATGGGGTGTTCACAAAGATAAAGTGCAATGTCAGCTTTTAATAAATGAGCTGGGTCTGAAATCTAATAAAGTGGGGCCGAAGTGTGGTGCCTGATCTTCAGCCTATAACTAGAGCTGGAAGAAGACAAGGTGTAAGATACCTGAAGCCATAGCGGGTTTCAGATGGTTAAGAGTCAAGAAAGCAAGTTTGCTCAAACCAGTACTGTTTAGATTAATCTGCAAAATAATAATAGTAATAATAGTAATAGTAGTAGTAATAATATCAATAATAATAATAATAATAATGAAACCAAACCAAAGAAACTATTGTATTTCTTGTACTAACATGACTTCTTCAGATCTGCAAATGAAATGGCAGCAACTGTGTGTCAAGCCAAATCTGAGCCATCACTGCAGAAGGAGGAAGAAGGTTTTCATAGGAGCAAGGCTCCAGCTGAGCTTCTCTGAGCTCCCTCCTTCAATTCGTTGTGTATCTGCTGTCAGTGCCGAAATATGCTGCAAGTGCCCAAATTTTGTTGTAGCTTCAAGTAAATGTTGTCAATAAGTTAGATGTGATCTTTCTAGTGTTCTCCATGTCACCTTGCCTGTACTTTACTATTAAATGAATTTATATATCTCTGTTTGGGAATGTTGTCAACATTTTGCTAGTCCTGAATATTCACTGTTCAGCAGCATTTGGTGTAGAGAGAACACCAATAAATGGAAACAATTATTAAAGGGTGCTTTTACTACCTGGGAAAGGGTAAAAGCCTTTGAAAGTCAGCTTCTCCATGGTGGTCTTACTTGTCTTCTTGGGGATGGTGACAGAATTGATACATGGCTTCTGTAGGGCTTGAATATGTACAACCTTGAGGTCTCCCTCAAAGTCATGTGCATCCCACTTGTCTCCTCGCTGTGCCAATCAGACACAAGCCCAAGAGGAAACAACATGAGATTTTTTTCCACTGGAAGATCAAAAACTGCAATGCTGAATATTCCAAGGTAAGACAAAACAAAATGACCTTGCTCTGACTGGACTCAGCTACATGTCACTTAATTAGTTTTGCTCCTGTTGGATGGTTACTTCCTCTTTACCTCCACACTTTGGCAATCAGAACTTTGTCCTCCTGTTGGGCAGTGAAATAGTTAAGGATAGTTATTTCTCCTGTGCAGTCAGGTAAACAGCTTGCTCTCTTTCTGTGGCTGCTGTTTTTGACCAGTGGGTTAAGAACCTTTCACATTTGAAGGGCAAATGTATTTTGGAGCATAGACCAAGTGGGTTAGTTTTATTCATGGTACCCATAAATAGCTGTTGCCATCTAAGCTAGTCCACATTGCTCTGCTGATGTGTCCAGAAGAGACAAGAGTGTGTGAATATTGTCCGAAACAACAAAATCATCCAAGAAATGGCCAAAGCTCCATCCACACATGAGTTAATGGGAGCAGTATGAAGATTAGTCCACTAGGACCCTGGAGTTTAACTACCTCTTAATCTCTGCGCTCAATCCCCTGTTAAACCTCTTTGGAGAGGTGTTTGAGAAACAGAGGACTATGTCTGTGAATGGAGTTTATGGAGGAAATTAATGTTGCCTTGGGATCATATGCGCCCTACTGTCAAACTAAATGAGAAGAAGGAAAGGCTTGGTGATGGCCTACGAGAGGAGGGGTGTCCATGCTTGCAGGTTACAGTCTTCCCAACGTTATGGTGGTGAAGATAAAGTTTGGTACAAGCAGCCAATCTTTTGATTTTTTTTTGGCCAAAGTCCAAACCCTCCCAGTTTTTGCCAGGGCTGGGTTTTATATGGGTTTTTTACAGTGTTGAAGTTGGGCTTGTAGATGATGCTGGATTCATTTTTATTTTGTTGAGGCTTGTTTTATTTGCACTTTGGTATGCGTTTGTGGTGCGCAGGCTGAAGGGATTTCGCATCTTAGTTGTTTTCTTTGGTGGTCCTAAAGGCAGGGCAAAATTAATGCAGCACTTAAAGAGGCTGTTATTAAAACTTTATTCATAGGTGGGCAGGAGAGGTATAGAAACTATTTATTTATGTGTGTATATATTAAATATATATGAATATATATATATATATATTCATATTTTTTCAAGAAATCTGAATAGCAAAAAAGAGCTTTGCTTTTACAAACCCAAAATTAAACTTGACCCTGTTTTGATACCTCCACCTCACTTCAGTGAAAGTAGGTTTATCCTTGTAAAGATAAAGATTTTTACTTTGTGAAAATAATTTGACTGCAACCTTTGGTGTCTTTTCTGTCTGTCACTTTTCCCTTGCACAAAGGTTAGTGTCACACTGGCAATCTTTAAGAGATAGTGAAGCTTCCTGAAGCTTTAGAAAAATCATCTCTGACTTTCAGTATCAAAAAGGCATTTTTTGAATCTGAAGGTGTGGGGGTTTGAAGGAACTTTTTGATGTTTGTGGAGGATTTTTTTTAAGTCTATGAGAATATTGTTTAAGAGGAAGATATCTCAAAGGTCTGGGAATAAGTCCCCAATTCATGTATTTAGGTCAACAGCAAGTATTTTTATAGTGCTTGAATGTTGAAATGAGTTGTCAGAGCTGGACACTGCAGGGATATCTCATTGCTCCCTAAAATTGTGCATGAAATTTCCTTATATTTTTATTTTGCCATTTCCTTCCTTTGAACTCCCAAAGGTAAGAGGACTGTGCCCTCTGGGGGCTTTCCACTGCTTTAGTTTAGTTTTAAGGGTGGTGAGGTTTTCCTTCCTTCCTTCCTTCCTTTCTTCCTTCCTTCCTTCCTTCCTT
>VZTM01011659.1:55276-66586 GCA_013400555.1 Jacana jacana
CTTTCTTTCTTTCTTTCTTTCTTTCTTTCTTTCTTTCTTTCTTTCTTTCTTTCTTCCTTCCTTCCTTCCTTCCTTCCTTCCTTCCTTCCTTTTCCTTCATCTTTCTTTTTTTTTTTCCCTTTCTCTCTTTCTCCCTTTAGCATCAAATATCACATTGATCCCCAACACCCACCTTGTGTCTTATGAAGGAAGAAATTTATGGCCTTTTTACGTCAGGAAGTCTAGCTTTTCCTGACGTTTTATTGCTTTGAATATTTGAAACATTTCAATCCCAGACAATAAATATTACATGATTATTGTTTTCATATGGATAGGCTATTTCCCCCTGTTTTTGCTATCTAACTTTTTACTAGCAAGTGACACCCAAAAAATTTATGGATACTAAAAACATTACTGTTCAACTTTGCTGGGAAGGTCAGAGATAGTCCCTCAATTTGCATGCTGTATATGGGGGAAAAAAGTTAAAATAATCTTGTAGGTTTTGAATCCAGAAATACTTCAGAAAAGAAGGTATTGTTTTGGCTTTTTTTTTTCTAAAAAAAAGTGCTCATATTATAGGTCAAGCCTTGTGTCCATGGAATTAAATGGTAGTTTAATTTTTGAGGCTTGGGTGAGAAGAGCAGTAAACCCCAACTGATTGTTTCCCTCATCAGCATCTGGTAACCTGTAGGTGCAGAGTTTAGGAGTCTACTCGGCGGTGGTGATGTGGGTCATACCCTTTGGTAACTCAAAGTGCAGGGTTTCTGCTCGCCCAGGTCAGTATCTTGTTGCTCTCATAGTAAAAAGAATTCCTTGCCAAGCGGGAACTGTGAAATCCAGTCTGAGGTTATGCTTTGTAACGCTTCTTTTTTTGGGAGAAGGCAGCTGTCTCCTTGCCGTGTGTCTGGAGCACCAGTTCTGCGCTACGAGCCGTGGCAACCAAGTCTAGCTTGCAGTTCCCAGTTTTGATTTGACAGCCAGCAGGTAAAGCAATATTAGAAACCTCTGGTCAAGTAGCTATGGCTATAGGAAGATAAGAGGCACAAGTTCTGTTGAGAAGCACTAGATCGTCTAATTTTTGTTTAATGACAGTTTTCATGGATCCTGATGCCTGTCCTCCACTCACAGTCATGTAATCGATGACTTTGTATTGATTATGATTGCAGAGCTGGGTCCTAGAGAACCAATAAATCCCTCTCCTTCTCTCTGTTCCTGGTTGAATTGTTTCACCAGGTCAGTGACTGTCTAATTAACTATAAAGACAGTAACCCTAATGTGCTTCAGGAGGAGGAGGCAAGCTATTCAAATGGGGAGACAGTAAATATCACTATAGGGTTGTGGAAGTTTATCTTCGAGGTGCATCAGAGCCATCTCAGGCTGAATGAAAGTTCAGAATGGGGATCATAAAACAGACAAAGGGCTGTGAAAGCTTTCAGCTGCAGCAATCACCGTGACCTGCCCGTGCTCTCTCTCCTTGCCTTGTACAGAGAGAACCAGAGTCTAAATCCACTCAAAAAGAAACACTACTAAGTACTTGTTACTTGTTTGTCGTCTTTTTTTCCCGTTGTTATGTCTTTACACTGTCTTCTGTCTCATCCTCTTTTGGGAATGTTGAAAATAACATTCAGTTCTGTGCTGCCTTTTCTGTCCTTTTCCACGTGGTAATCATGGACTTTTCCCTCCCTGTTTCTTACAGACTTTCAGCCAACTCAGCTTTTCCTGTTTACTTCCTTCTCACAAGCGTCATTAGTGATGTCACTCCAAGTCTAGAAATAAGGTTTTTGCTGCCCTTCCTAGCTGCTTGATGCTCCATTTCGTGTTTTATTGGTTTTGCATCACATCAGATTTGGCATATCTACTGACTGACTTATTTTTTTAAGGAAAACCAATGTTTTTACCCCCCTTACCAACACGTGCTGAAATGGGTTTCCAGAGACCTGAACTGCCATCCAGGCCTCTTGGTGCATCAGTTAATTATAGCTGAGAACCCCCTCCCAGGTGTTAAACTCTCCCTGGGCACAGATGTGCCCATGGAGGAGGACACATTCCTGGGACAGGAGCTCTCCCTGGGTACAGATATGCCCATGGAGGAGGACCCCCTCCTGGGACTTACCGATTTGGGGACAGTATTACTACCAACCCATGGCAACATGCCCTAGGAGAACATGAAGCTGAGCCANTGAAGGCACCAAGACATCCTCAGGGCTGAGTCAGCACCAGCGGTGCGGGCAACGATGGCAGGGAACTCCCCTGTCCCCTTTCCCCTGGGAAAAGCAGGTCTTTGTTGGGAGAGTCAGGACAAATAGACCCATGCACCGCTCATGGACATGGATCCATGCATAAAGCAGCTCTGACCCCTGCAATCCTGGGCACCACAAGTAGTTGTGACCGCACATTTCTGCCAAGCAGAGGGGCAGTGTCCCCTCCTCACCCTGCTGGGCATGCTACTGCAGNCCCCCTCCCAGGTGTTAAACTCTCCCTGGGCACAGATGTGCCCATGGAGGAGGACACATTCCTGGGACAGGAGCTCTCCCTGGGTACAGATATGCCCATGGAGGAGGACCCCCTCCTGGGACTTACCGATTTGGGGACAGTATTACTACCAACCCATGGCAACATGCCCTAGGAGAACATGAAGCTGAGCCAGTGAGTGAAGATGGAGAAGAATAGCTCCATGCTAAGAAACCACAACTCCTAATGAGCACAGCTCCTGCAGCCAGAATTGGGGATGGAGGGTGGGATTAGGATTTTTTCAGGGATCGGGTACTTTAAGGTTGGGGGAGGGATTTTGGTGGAAGATGGAGAGGTGTTAATTTAGTTGCTTTAATTATTGCTTTGATGAAGGTTTTTGCATTAAAATCTTTTTATCCACAATCCCTCTGTGCCCGCATGGGATGGGGAAACAGGGGCACCAGGGAATGGTACCAAAGTAGTTCAAATGAACCACTGAGCCCCAAATCAGATCCACCAAGCTCTGAATGCACCAAGACATCCTCAGGGCTGAGTCAGCACCAGCGGTGCGGGCAACGATGGCAGGGAACTCCCCTGTCCCCTTTCCCCTGGGAAAAGCAGGTCTTTGTTGGGAGAGTCAGGACAAATAGACCCATGCACCGCTCATGGACATGGATCCATGCATAAAGCAGCTCTGACCCCTGCAATCCTGGGCACCACAAGTAGTTGTGACCGCACATTTCTGCCAAGCAGAGGGGCAGTGTCCCCTCCTCACCCTGCTGGGCATGCTACTGCAGATTCAGCCTAGGGTGCGGGGGCTTTTCTGGGCTTCCAGCTCATGTTGCTGGCCCATGTCCAATTTTTCATCCACCAGTAATCCCCAATCCCTCTCCTCAGGGCTGCTCTCCATTCCTTCAGACCCCAGCCTAGGTTTGTACTGGGTGATTGCTTCAACCTATAGGCACGGCATTGCACTGCTCCTTGTGGAACCTCAAGGAGGTTGGCACAGGCTGACTCCTCACTCCTGCATCTCCTCCCTCTGGCAGAGTCACAGCACCACTCAGCTGGGTGTCTTCTACACAGTGACTGGAGGTGCATTCCATCCCACTCTCTATGTCTCTGCTCTCCTGGGCTGAGCAACACAGGGCTAACTTTTCTTCTAATGCCTGGAAAAGCCTCGAGGGACACCATTCAGTACCGGTTTCCACCTGGACATTGAGCAATTGACTGTAACTCTTCTTTTAACTCTATTCTGAATGCTTTGACTCCTCGGGAAGATCTTGGAAAGCTCTTGGGGGTTGGGGACAGAACACTGGGAGCCCCAGTGCAGTTGGGGCAGAGCAATGCAGCTGGAGACCAACGCTGTTTGCATACCCCATTTGACAGCACTTTGTCTAGTAAATACTTGCTATGGAAAGAATTCTTGAGAAGTTACAGCTCTGAAGAAATCACACAGAAGACACGGACCAGCAGCTCTCAGAACCACACAGAAGACATCGTCCAGCAGCTCTCAGAAAGTGTTTTTTTTGATCTCCTCATGCTGACCATTCAGCCACTTCCTAAGGAAAACGTAGCCCTGTACATCACTTTCTCCTATCACTTATTTAAGTCCCGCTTGCTCCTGCAAGATTCCTGTATCTCCTGTCTTTTGGACAGCATCAGCAGCACTGCTCAACTCAGACAACGCCAAGCATATTTGAAGAATCACTGGTCTTTCTCATTAGGATCCTACAGGATTTGTTTTTTCCACAACTACAGCCTCTCCATAGCCACATTAAAAATAGGCTTGGTAATACTTTTCACATTTGTAGGCTGTCACAAATGGTTAGCAGGGAAGAAGTCATTGAAACGCACATGACTTTATAATTAAGGCACCTAACTCTTATAAAACCCATTTTTCACAGAAGCAGTGACTTTTAATAAAGTGCAGTGGAGCTGTGGGGGATTCTGTGGTTTCTGTGTGCAGGCCTTGTGCGAACATTTCGACCCTGAGCCCTGACCACAGAGACCACAGTCATCAGGAGGAATATTTATTTCCACTCCAGCACTTGTCTGGTCCGGTGGACAAGCCCCTGAGCAGGGGAACCGCGAGGCTGAGGGCACGGTGCCTTGTGGGAAGCTAACGGCAGTCATTTCCCTTTGCTGGGCCTCAGTTTCTCCATCTATAAAATCAGGATGGTGATTTCTTCTTCTTTTGAAAGCTGCCCTGAGAGCTAGGGATGAACTGAGCAAGATGTTACTGGTTTGGTTGTTTGTTTTTTTTTTCAGATGGGGTCACTGAGGCGTGCAGAGGTGGTGCCAGCACTGATGAAGTTGCAGAGAGCTGGAAATGAAGGCCAGGAGCCATGAGTCCCATTCCCATGCATGCTCTGTGGGATAGACCTCCTTTTATTTCATGGCATTGTGAGGAGCAGGAGGCAGGAAATGAAAATCTGGAAATTAAACCTGATGAAGCTCTTTTATCCAGATCAGTAGGAGGATCAACACGGATGAGAGCACTCTGGCTCTCTCCACGCATGTAGTAATGACATGCTCAAAACCAGGAAATCCAGATAAAATTAAAAGAGCCAGAAGATAATCACTAGAAATTAATTTATCTTCACTGTAAAGAGTTTTCCTTTCAGCTCAGCTGCTGAGAGAAGACAGGGGGAAATTCCAGATTATCAGTGTGATGACAACAGGTCATAAAAAGAGCAGATACCACAATGCTGCCCATCAGCATACACTGACCTGTCACAGGGCCACCAGTATTGGTGTGAAGACATTACATGGTGAGAGCATGGCATTTTGGAGAGCTGAGGTCCACCTCTTTCTTGTGATGCCCATCTGGCTGCAGGGCAGGGTGTCCCTCACTGGGACTCCCGGCACCTCAATCCTTTTGTCTCCCAGATCACCAACCGACTGAAAAATACCCTCTTTTAACTAATCCTTTGTCTGCTTTTGAGTGTGCAAAGTGTGACTTTTGGTGGCTGTTTGAACTCGTGCTGTGGGATCTCTGGGACAGGTAACAAGCCTTACAGTGAAAGAAAAAGCAATAGATTCATCACTGGCACTTGCAGGCTCCTGACACGGTCTCATACTCGCTTTCCTAATCAGGTGAGGGGAAACATGGGTCTAGATAAAACTGCTAGGGAGTGGGGACATGGCTGTAGATATATGTACCCAGAGAGCAGTTATCAATGGCTCATTGTCAAAACAGAAAGCAGTGCTGGAAATCCAGAAAACACAACCTGGGAGGAGAGATTGATTGAGTTACATTTATTAGCCAAAAGAGAGCCTTGGTGGGATATAACTGCCTTTAAGCACAGAAAAGGCTGTTAGGAAGTGCGTGGGTACAATTTATCCTCACTGGTAGGACAAGAAATGTCTTTACTTTGCTGCAAATAAAAATTCAAACCAGATAGGGAAGAAATTTATGAGGATCAAGAACATCAGTAGTTTCAAGACTGTAAAATCTCCATCCTTGGGGGTCTTTAAACATAGGCTGGATAAACTTTTGCCAGGAAAAACATATATAAGGGACCCTGTTTAAGATAGGCAACTGCTAGAGGCTTTCTGTGTGCATTTGAATGATGTCCTGAAGCTTGATGTGCTTCTAGCCAGGCTTTGTGCATCAGCACCACTTTGGGTATAGGCTGCTGGTAGCTCAGTGCAGTATACAGAGCTAATCCACTATCAAGACACCTAAAAAACATTAAGCTGATGTTCCAGCAGACAAGATTGGGGCTTTTTTAGGAGATACTGAGGTTGTGCAACGCTACTTGAAAGGGAAGATGGGAAGAAGGTAGCAGTTAAGCCAAGTGCACGAGGCTGGATGGTGTGCAGACTTGAGCCTTTCCTCTGTGCTCTGCCCAATGTTGTCTGAAACCAGATCTGGAGACAGGACTTGTGTCTAAGCTGTGTGGCCACAAGGAATGAAGTGCTGGAAAAACAGGTAGCATGGTGTCAGGTATTGCAACTCACCCCATGGCTGATGCTAAAATCCTGACCCAGTGTCCTGGTTTGAGGTAAAACCCTCCTGGTTTGAGGTAATGCCCTCCGCTGGCATTACACAGGCAATCTTGGGGGTTCAGGAGCTATTTGGGACAGACTGAAGTCTGCCACTGCCTTCATGCAGGCACAAAACATACAAGACACAGAGACAGAATCTCGATCTGCTCAGTCCAATGTGTCACCAGGAAGCCTGGATCTTGCTTGCACTACCAGAGGGAAGCCCAAGGAGGAGGAACATGAGCTCATTCCTGCTCATCCAGTTGGGCTCAAGGTCGGTGAGCGCAGAAATACATTCTGCTTTGGAATAAACCCGGGGGAACACAGAGGAGACATTGTGGGCTCCTTGATAAATACAGCTCTGTAGAGTTGTGCAGCCCACTGGATAGTGAATTCACTACAAATACAGCACTATCAGCAATTGGGTCCGTACATCACGTAAGTACAATTCACTCTAAACTAAAAAATGCAATGTAAAATAGATTTAAGTCTAAAACACACGCACAACTGTAATTTATTTGGTGTCTGCTGCAGTGACTATATGGTAGTCTGGTAGCAGACTTCTTTGGGGAAGGTGCTTTGCAGGGATTAACAGCCAGGTGGGGGTTAATGGGCCACAGCTGCACTACGATCCCCAACTCCACCCCAAATTAATGATCTTCTGAGGACATATCCTTAAATTAGAGGAAATGACAGGTTTAAATTGGCATGTGCCACACACAGTGCAGTGGCAAGCCCAACAGTTAGTATAATTTTTAATATGGCCATAGAAAACACTTTTTTATACTAATAGAATAAATCATGTTCTCAACACCTGGAGTTTACACTGGCCAATCTGTAATAACGTATTAATGCATAGCAGTTGCACATCCTGTTACAGAGCAGCAATAAAATGGTGAGGGACCCAAGGGTAAGGGTATTAGCTCCAGCCAGCAAGACTGGTTGAGGGTTGTAGCTCACCGCTCTCCAATGGGGCAGCTCATTGCCTTCTGTGTCACACAGCAGACCGTTGGCTTTTTTTCTTTCCCAGATGTCCGTGGGCTTTTCTTACTTTCCCTTTTTCCTGATCATCTAGACTTCAGGAAAACTTTTCTATTTACAGTCTTCCTTTAAGAGTGAGCTTTAATTACACCAACGAGCCAGCTGGGTGCTGGGTGGGTGAAAGATGCTGCCCCTTCCCTTCAGGGCACTGATCCTTGCAAATGCACAGCAAATACTCACACCTGCAATGTAAGGGTACTTCTCTCTAGGGTTCAAGAAGTCACTGTTTGCTAATACCTCGCTGAGAAAAACAGATTACTTCCTTTCTCTCGGAGGTATTCTCCCAAAGCTGCCCATGGCATCAAGCAGATCTCAGTAAATGGGTTATGGGCAGGTCCCATTTCCAAGTGGTGCTCTGAAAGCAGGAGGGCCACTTCCTTCCTTTCTTAAATGAAAACGTACAGCTTTCATGGAGAGGTTGTTGTAGGTTTACAAATAACATCCATCAAGAAAACTCAAATATTACCTTATAGATGGTACCGTAACTCTTCAGCAACAAATCTCAGATTTAGAGATGTTAAATCAGAGCCTGTTTTTTGGAGGGTTTACACAAGATCAGGGAGGAAGCTGGGCATGGCCCTCCAGTCAGCTCTTTACCCAGAGAAGAGTGTACCCATCCAGGCCACAGGCAGCCAGTTTCCCCAGGAGAATACTGTGGGAGACCATGTCAAAAACTTTGCTGATGTCTAGGTTGCTTTTTGCTCATCTACCAGTCTTGTCACTTGGTCATAGAAGGAGATTAGGTTGGACAAGTATGACCTGCCTTTTGTGAACCTGCACTGGCTGGGCCTGATCCCCTGGGTGCCACGCAGGTGCTGTGTGATCTCACCCAAGATGATTTGCTCCAGAACATTCCCTGGCACTGAGGTCAGGCTGACAGGCCTGTAGTTCCCTGGATCCTCCTTATGGTCCTTCTTATAGATGGGAGTCACATCAGCAAGCCTCCAATCCTCTGGGACCTCTCCAGATAACCAGGAACGCTGATAGATGGTGGTAAGCAGCTTGGCCATCGCCTCTGCCAGCTCCTTCAGCACCCTAGGGTGGAGCCCATCTGGTCCCATGGACTTGTGACAGTCCAGAGTAGGTCTCTAACTGTCTCAACCTGGATCACAGGGGGATTTGATTCTCTGCCTTACTCAGAGGGGACTTCTGGGTCAGGGCATAAAGTACCCTGTGGATAACTGAAACAGCTATAAAAGAAAGGTGTAAAGAAGGTGTTGAGAACCTCAGCCTTGTCCTTATCCTCTGTGATCACATTCCCTGCTGCATCAAGAACAGAAATTCTCCTTGGTTCTTCCCTTACTGTTAATGTATTTGTGAAAGGATTTCTTGTTTTCTTTTGCTGTAGTGGCCAATCTGAGTTTGAGCTGGGCTTCAGCCTTTCTAACTTCCTCTGTGCATATCTTAGCGAC
This sequence comes from Jacana jacana, assembly GCA_013400555.1. Classification (NCBI taxonomy): domain Eukaryota; kingdom Metazoa; phylum Chordata; class Aves; order Charadriiformes; family Jacanidae; genus Jacana; species Jacana jacana. Next base: position 64,150 of record VZTM01011659.1, read on the forward strand.
TACTCTGTAGTCCCCCTGAGTAGCCTGTTCCTTCTTCCAGTCTCAACAGAAGTTCCCGGTTCATCCACGTCAGTCTTCTTCCCCTCTGGCTTGCCTTACAGGACTCAGGAACAGCCTGCTCCTGTGCCTTTAGGATTTCTGTCTTGAGGAGCATCCATGCTTCCTGGACCCCTTTGCCCTTCAGGAGTGACTCCCAGGGGACCCCTGCAACACGTGACCTGAACAGGTCAAAGTCCACCCTCTGGAAGTTCAACATATCAGTTATGCTAGTCACCCTTCTNGTGCATATCTTAGCGACTACTCTGTAGTCCCCCTGAGTAGCCTGTTCCTTCTTCCAGTCTCAACAGAAGTTCCCGGTTCATCCACGTCAGTCTTCTTCCCCTCTGGCTTGCCTTACAGGACTCAGGAACAGCCTGCTCCTGTGCCTTTAGGATTTCTGTCTTGAGGAGCATCCATGCTTCCTGGACCCCTTTGCCCTTCAGGAGTGACTCCCAGGGGACCCCTGCAACACGTGACCTGAACAGGTCAAAGTCCACCCTCTGGAAGTTCAACATATCAGTTATGCTAGTCACCCTTCTGACATCACCAAGAATAGAGACCTCTACTATTTCATGGTCACTTTGCCCAAGACACTTTGCCCAACCTTCACATTTCCTACCAGTCCTTCTCTGTTAGTGAAGAGCGGGTCTAGTGGGGCACCTCCCCTGGAAGGCTCTCGTAGCAGCTATCAGTGTCAGGAAGCTATCTTCCACACACTCTAGAAACCTCACAGACTGCTACCTCTGCACAGTGTTATATTTCCAGCATATATCAGGGAAGTTGAAGTCTCCCATGAGAATGAGTGCTGGTGATCATGCAAGTTCTGCGAGCTGCTCATAGAATGCCTCATCCACCTCTTAGGGGGTCTATAGCAGACCCCCACCAAGTTGTCACCCCTAAAGGCCTGCTCCCTGATTCCTATCCATAAACACTCAACTTTATCATTCCCAGCCCCAAGATCTTCAACATCAAAACACTCTGTAATATAAAGAGCCACTCCACCACCCTTCCTTCCTTGTCTATCCCTTTGGAAGAGCTTGTAGCCATCAATCACAGTACTCCAGTCATGGGAGTGGACACACCATGTTTCAGTTATGGCAACTACGTCATAGCCTGCATCACAATCGCTTCCAGCTTCCAGTGATGCCCGTGTTGATGCAACCCAACATCCTGTTAACTTTCTTTGCTGCTGCAGCACATTATTATTATTATTATTAATATTATTACAATGATTATTGCTATTAGCATCACCATTATTATTTTAAAAAGTCTGGATCCACAAATTCATCCCCATTCATAGGGGATCCCCCTCTATGGGCACATCCATGTCCAGGGAGAGCTCCCATCCAGGGAGTGTCCTCTTCCATGGGCACATCCGTGCCCAGGGAAAGGTCAAGTCCTGGGATGGGGTACTCCTCCATGGGCATGTCTATGCCCAAGAAGACCTCCCATCCCGGGAAAGTGTCCTCCTCCATGGGCACATCCATGCCCAGGGATAGGTTAACTCCCCGGAGGCTGTCTTCTTCCATGGGCACATCCATACCCAGGGAGGGCTCCCGTCCAGGGAGAGTGTCCTCCTCCATAGGCACATCTGTGCCCAGGGAGAGGTTAACTCCCTGGAGGGGGTCCTCCTCCATTGGCACATCAGTGCCCAGGGAGAGCTCCCGTCCTGGGAATGTTTCCTCCTCCATGGGCACATCTGTGCCCAGGGAGAGCTCCCGAACCGGGAATGTGTCCTCCTCCATGGGCACATCCACGCCCAGGGAGAAGTTACCCCCCTGGACGGTGTCCTCCTCCATGGGAAAAACCATGCCCATGGAGAGCTCCCATGGCAGGAAGATGTTTTCATCCATGGGGACATCCATGCCCAAGGAGACGTCAAGTCCTGGGAATCGGTCTTCCTCCTTGGGGACATCTGTGCCCAGGGAGATCTCCCAGCCTGGCAGGGTGTCCTCCTCTATGGGCACATACCTGCCCAGGGATAGGTTAAATCCCCGGAGGCTCACTTCTTCCATGGGCACATCCATACCCAGGGAGAGCTCCCGTCCAGGGAGTGTCCTCCTCCATAGGCACATCCGTGCCCAGGGAGAGGTTAACTCTCTGGAGGGGGTCCTCCTCCATGGGAACAACCATGCCCATGGAGAGCCCCCGTCCAGGGAGAGTGTCCTCCTCCATGGGCACATCTGTGCCCAGGGAGAGCTCCCGAACGGGGAATCAGTCCTTCTTACATGGGCACATCCGCGCCCAGGGAGAAGTTACCACCCCGGATGGTGTCCTCCTCCATGGGAACAACCATGCCCATGGAGAGCTCCCATCCAGGGAGAGTGTCCTCCTCTCTAGGCAAGCCCGTGCCCAGGGAGAGCTCCCGTCCCGGGAATTTGTTCTCCTCCATGGGCAC
>VZTM01011660.1:12182-32877 GCA_013400555.1 Jacana jacana
ACTTGCTTGAAAAGTGTACTACTACAGAATTTGAATCTGCAAAGTGCATTCAACAGACAAGACCGAACACTAACTTCATGCTCCTAAGCATTTTTAATAAATAAATCTCTGGCACTTTCTCAGACTTGTTATATCATCATTCAGGGAGTGATCAAGTTAATCAACAGTCACACTTTTATTAATCTTACATTCATTCTATCTGCTGGAGTACTGTCATTTATAATTGCCTTTTCTTGTTGTAGATTATGGAGGTAGAAAATGTGTCCCTGGCTACATTTCATACCAGATCCTGTAAGTACATTCAGACAAGACTTTGTTTTGGTTTTCATTGGTCTCAACTGTTAATCATTGCAAGATAAAGAATCAAAGCTATAAAAAGCAAAGAGGCATTGAAAAAGCCACAGGGAGCCTGAGATTTAAAAATCCGCTCTTGTGGCTGTAGTCATTTAAAACACTCCAAATGCTGATGGAACGAAGCACGCACGTGACATGGTAAAGGCAAATGCTACTGTTAAATAGGTACAGATTCAGGCTGATCTGTAAAATTATATAAAGTTTTCAAAATGAATTAGCTGCCTCTGCTTTATGTTTCCCCTCTCACAGTCATCTGCACAGATTCATTGCTGCAGTAAGACATCATCCTAGGTCTCACAGTACTGAAATACGGTATCTTTTAGCATAAGAGAAACATAAATCTTGCAAAGAAGGAAGCATAAATCCTCCTAACAAGAAAAGCCCAGAAGATTGTAAAGTATCCAGGTTAATACCTATTTGCTCACAACTTAATAGAACCAGCATTTTTTCCCCTCTATGTAGAAGTCCAAAAGCCAGTGGCTGCTTCTGTGAAGATCACTCGTGTGTTCAGGAAGACAGCCTGAAAGTAATAAGCTCCTATGTTGTTCCTCCCTCAGGTTTCCAGCATCGTGTGATTCTAAAGGTGAGTGAAACATAACCCCGTCTGTCATACTTCAACTACAGCATAAGTAGCATAAAAAATATTTCCATGTCAATAGAAGCATTCCCAGCAATGATGTATGCTTTATGTTTAGCTTTTCAATATTGAGCAATCAAGCAGTAATCCAATGGTCCAATTAAACAGACTGAAGCCATCCATCGCAGAACTACAATGTCTTTGATGCAGAAATGAGCTTAAATCAGAATGCAAGATCAAAGTTCTCAGCATGAGCCCTGCCCTTACTGGACAAACCTGAGTCTGCATTTTGAAAACACGAGTCCTATGGCTTGCTTTCAAGTGGCTTTTTACTTGGCATGGTTTGAGAGTCGCTATTTTTATCTGATTTGTAAAGTTCAGTTCAGCTGGGATTCCTGTATACTTAATATTTGGTTTGGTCAAGGTATTCGTTAAAGCTACAATCCAAAAGGAAAACACGTACTGCTTTCTGGTTTGTTGCTTGACCTGGGTGTTCAGTTTAAATTTGAGACAGCTCTAAATTACATCTGACTTCTGTCATCTCCAGCAAGGAAAACCTCCAGCCTTGGAGGTCCTACCCAGAATCTTGCTCCAAAAGAAAATAACTTTCCTTGTATCCATCAGTAGAACATAGAATCATAGAATCATAGAATCATTTAGGTTGGAAGAGACCCCTGGGATCATCAAGTCCAACCATCAGCCCTACTCTACAAGTTCTCCCCTACACTAGATCCCTCAACACCACATCTAATNGCTGAGTACAGGGGGACAATCACCTCCCTACTTCTGCTGGTCACACTATTCTTTATGCAAGCCAGGATGCCATTGGCCTTCTTGGCCACCTGGGCACACTGCTGTGTTTTCTATTCATTTCAAATACCTTTCCACCGTTTCTTATGCTATTTTCTTCTTACACCCATTTTTTCCACTATTGATTAGATCCACAGTTAATGCCAACCTGTAAAAATACATATTTGGCCAGTTTGAGGATAGTGATTCACACATTTTTGTCCTTCTATCTCTGTCTTTCAAATACATCAAGCACAGTAGTCAGAAGGGATTTATCTTGGCCTACTTATCCAATATAGGAGGAATACTCAAACTATTCCTCTTAGGGATTCATAAATTTCTTTGCCTGACAACCTGCTAATCATTATTTCACTGGCATTAAGCTCATAGTCTGGCACGGATAAAAAGACCCCACAACCCAGCTGAATAGGTATCTGCTCCACCTTCTGTTAGAACATACTTTCTTTTTGTTGTCTCTTTCCCGGAAAGGCTTTTAACTTGGGTTTGTTACAGCGCTGGCTGAGATTTCAGGGACACTTGAACTTTCTTCAGGTTGGACTTCTCAACTTTTATAAATCACCAATTATTTGTTTTCTTTGATGGACAACTACTTCATTTTTCTGGTTTTTAGTAAATCTGTAATGATTTACTAGAACTGGCAGAAAAAGCATTGACACTTCATAGCACCCAGATAAACGGTAATGGTGTGTTTAATGCTATGTGTTCCTCAAGACTGACACTATTTAAGTTTCATGTGCTTGCTTTTTAACCTATTTTTTTCCTCTTCTGGTTTTGACTAGATACACTATAAGAAGGGCCGGAACCATAAACTACTGCTAAAGCTGCTCAATATTTCCCAGCATACAAACCTGTTTTGAGATGCTCCAAACTTTGACCAAACTATTCTGTTCTGACTGACATTCTTGTTCAGACTAGCTATGATTGAGCTAGTCATGGGATGACTTCTTCTCTTAAAAAAAAATCCAAGCAAAGCCAAACTCATAATTCACTTTTTTCTCTGGCAGAAAAGTACAGAAAAAAGAGTGGAAAATGAGGTGAGAGAATGGAATTAGATTAGTTTGGGGTGTACAAGTTCAAGTATAAGACAAGAGTGGTCTCTCTGGGAAAAAAAATATATTTGATTTGATGATTAAAAAGAGTATGATCAATTGTATGGAGAAAGCAGCTAAATTAAAGCTGAATATGAATTGGACTGCTAGTATTCTTTAATTTGAATATTCTTTTGCACCCTATGATTAATATGCATTTTAAAACACAGAAAACTATTTGCTTTCCATCCTACCTTGTGTAGATTCAGCTTGACAACAGTTCCATAAGAATTTTTATGCCTTTTAGCTGTATCTTGCCATTGTCTCTTTCATTTATCACGTCTTTTTTTGGCATTCAGTGAGACTGGTGGACTTTAATTCTGGTCCTGTATACAGAATTAGAAGTAGGCTGTAACACAACAGCTCTGCCAGATTAATACACATAGACAATATGGGCTACAATGCTTCCACCCAGTACAGACACAGTTTGGACCCATACATACTATTTTAAGTAGAGAGAATACGGTGTTAGGTACCCACAGTAGGATGTTTGCCACCCACTTTTCAGATTATATCAGCTCAAAAGACAGGAATGCTCACTGGGAGTATCAAGCTACTTCAAAGGTAACCTATGACTTACGTGCAGCACTTTCTACCCATTTATCATAACCACTTCTGTGGGGGAAAATTCCATTTTACTGAAACAACTCTTCAGTCAGGAGAAAAGAAAGTATTTCAAAAGCCGTATACTGGACAATCAGAATGTTGTACATGCTGTGAGGTATTTGCCTCTTGAGAAATATATTTTTATTTATCTGTCAAAATCTTTCCCCTTCTCTCAATTATGTATTCTTGTGTAGAAAAAAACACATAAATCTGACCAGTTTGCATATACATACACACATAGAGAGAGAAGCGTCTACCTAAATTCCCAGGCAGGCTGTTTTGGTGAGCATAATATGCCCATTATGGCAGTAACTGCTGAAATACAGTATTGAACGCAGCAGGCAGTAAGTAATATGGTTTCTGCCACAGAATTATAGAAAACACTAGGAGGCACACTGCAGCAACGATACACATTTACAGATGTCATTGCAGCAAGAGTCATGCTAAACTGCTGGATGCCTAGATGCTTGCAGTGAAATTGGTTGTCCTTTAAATGGTTTCTTCTGAAACATAATTGCTTGGTTCTGGATAAGAAATAGAGAGGAGGGGGAACACGTATCCTTTTTCCTTTTGCAACTGCTCGAGCCAGAAGAGTTACAGCCAAAATTCCGAGTCAAGATAAATGATAAAGTCATTGTGCTTTTAACTGAATGCCAAACAAATTTTCTTCTGCTAGTTTTTAAACAAGATTCATTTACCACAATAATCTCTTTTACACCTAAATACTACTCAGTCACCATCTAAAAGCTTTATAAATGATCCTTGGGGTTTGCAGTATAAGCCAATTACCTAGGTGCAAATCAAAGCCTGCCAAAACTCCAGGATATATGGCAGGTTACTATTTTCTTTTAAAACCCACATTGTAGCATGTACATGAAAATTTGGCATCCACCAACTGAAATTGAGAATGTAGATATGCATTTTTTCCTCCTACTGCAAAGCTACAGAGCTTTAAGATTAAGAATGCAGTTCCATATTTTGCATATGAAAATTGTGCACTAATTTTAAATGTGCTTTCCTACCTATCAATAAAGTATATGAGGCACATTTCTAGTTTGTGTAAATCAAAGTATATTTTTGAAATACATAATAGCTATGATTAAGCTACTGCGTAGCTCCATGCCAAATTCACAGACAGAAATATTTGTGCCAGGAACCCACTCAGAGGTAAATACAATTAAGTTATGAATGTATTTCTACATAAAGAGCTTTGAAGGGTTGAAGTATAATGAAAAGAGGTAAGCAAAAGCTGCAGTACAACTAATGAAATAAGCAACTGGACTCTCAAGAGAAGAACCGAAGATAGATTTATTTAGAGACTAAAGCCCAAAGAGAAATGTGAATGATATGGAGACTTTGGAAGGGAAAAGAGGTGAAAAAACAGAGAAGAGAGTACCTGAGATTCATGAGAACAGTCAAATCTATGCAACTGGGGACTAATTATGAAGGGACATTAATAAGTCTGTCACCAGTGCAGATCGAGAAACTGGAATAGCACACTAACCACCAGAGTAAGGATGTAAAACCTGGTTCTGAAGTAGATGGAAGGTAGGGAAAAATCTATAATTATCCTTTATCTATAATTATCCTTAATTATCCTAATTAATCTTGATTGTCTTCCATGATGAAGTGACTGGCTCTGCAGACAAAGAGAAAGCAGTGTGTGTCATTTACCTTGACTTTAGCAAGGCTTTGGATGCAGTATCCTACAGCATTCTTGTAGGCAGGCTGAATGGGCACAGACAAAATGGGCAAACTTCAAGGACAGGGAAAAATTGCCTGGATGATCACACTTAAAGAATGGTGGTCAACAGTTCAGAGTCTAACAGGTATGCAGTTACAAGTGGCTCTCCTCAGAGCCTAATACAAAGACTGATGCTACTAAACATGTGTTGGATAGGATCTTCTGGTTCATGAACAACACCAACCAGAGGGGAGCAGTTGTAAGCAGAGGACTGACAAATGGAGAAACAGATGACCCATGGAGGTGGAGGAAAGCAAAAGCAAAGGCAGAGTCCCGTGCCTGAGATGACAATAATCCCAGGTAGCAGCAAAGCTGGAGCTGATGTCTAGGATAGTTAAGAAACTGCAGAACATGACACCTAGAGACCAAAAGAAAGTTATTTGTTCACCCTGGAGAAAGGAAGGATAAGAGGGGATTGCTGCCTTCAACCACCTGAAAGAGAGCCATAGAGAAGACAGACAAACAACTCTCAGAGCTGACAAGCAATAGCATGTGAGATAATTGTCACAGGGTGTGGCAAAGGAAATTTGCCTGGACCAAAAGAAAACTGTTCATGGCAAGAGCGATTAAACTCTGGAACAGTTTCCCACAGGAGTTTCAGGAGATTTTCACACTTGGTTCAATTTGGTCCTGATCAAACTTTGGAACTGAGCTTGTTTTGAGCAGGATTAAATGAGCTCCAGAAGCCTTCCAAACAAAACAATCCAATGACACTAAGTTTGGGGTGGATATTAAAAGAAGTGTACTCTGAAGTGACTTTTAGGGGAATCTTTACTTTCCAGCAAAGGACAGGAATAAGCAAAAAGGGTAAGGAGCATTATAGCTTCCATTTGAAAGAAAACTTGGGAACTTAATAATGATGATAATCAAGTTAATTATTATTGATTATTATTGCCTGTTAATTCACATTCCTCAGGGGAAAGGAGAATTTTGTTAGTGATTTGTATATTTGTGATTAGCTATGAACTGGGATAGTCACCCTAACACCTGATAATCAGTGGCTTTAAATAATAAATAATGTAATGTGTGATAAATAAAATAAAATAAAATAAAANTAATCTAACATACTGATTTCTTTTATGTATATGCTCCTCTCACTAAACATAGTTAACTAAGCTGTTGATATTTAAATATTTAGATTTTATAAATACTTTATTTATAAATACCTACTTTATCTAAACAGTTCTTGGCTACAAGAGCACCCGTGGAGAATGGGCAAGCAAGACATTCCACACATCTGATGATTGTTAAAACCGGATAAAGATACTTAGAAGGTAGAGATCTTTCAGAAACATTCAGAGACCAGTTTAGGAAGTGGCAAAGCAATGAGCAGTCTTGCCAGAGGCTTTTTATGCATACGACATGATATGAGGAACCTCCTGAAGGGCTGAAGCTCTAAAGGTCTACTAAGGACTTTGCAAAAGAAAAGGTTTCTCTGCATCTTCTCATCAGACTGACTTCTGCTAAATCCTTGGAGTGCAGATGGGTCTTAAGAGATAACATGGAAATTAAAAAAATTTTGGGGAGAGAATTCACACCTGTTTCCAGTAGAAAGAGAAAAGAAAAACAAGACTGCAATAATGGTTAGGAAAGTATAGGAGGCAGGAATATGAATAATAAAACAAAAAAAAATCCCCCTCACACCCCAAAATGAAACAAAATCAAAACCAAAAAAAGAACCACACTATGAAAATAAACAGAAGTAGAAGTCAATACAGCTAATGAAAGTCACTGCAGTTAATTCACATAAGAAATTGGATCGGTCCTGAGAGAAACAATTTAAATGTTCCTAGATTAATGCAAAATGCCTGGACAGCAAAGCAGAGAAAATTGAATCACTAGTACAGGACATTAAACTGCTGTAACAGCCAGAAAAGAAAAATGGAGGAGTAGCAATCCTGATAGGAAGTAGGTAGTGGCTTTCTTCAGAAAACCATAAATAAGCATAAAGGCACTGTAGTTGTACTGTACATCAGCAGTGTGACAGAGAGTAAAGAAAAACAAAGAAGAAAGTAATAGATAAAGTGGAAATGGGTTTTATCAGAAATTATTTTAAGAGTGGTAATAAATATAAAGAGTGGTATCGGGACAGATTTTTATAAAACTGCTGAATCAGATTTACATTCAGATGGAGACTTTGTTTTATTAGTATAGAAAATAAACGATACCTGGAATTAAGTCAAGAAATAAAAAGGCCCAGATGCTTTTGCATATTTTACCTCACAAGTTTTTTCAAACTTCTTTTGGAATCAAAAATGTTGGGTCATCTTTGGATTAGCTGTGAAGAGCTAATCATGCAAAATATTACTGAAATAAGATAACATAACTGCCTTAAATTACATTACATATATACACAAAAAATACATTTATAACTGAATTTTCCAATTTGAAAAGATTGAACAGGAAGATTTTCTGGGAGCTAGTAGATTGTCTAGGTATCTGGAAGGCTCAGGGAAGTGTTCTCTATGTCCATATCCTCTGAAACCAGTAGTTTAAAACTATTTTTTATCTTATATCCCAAGCACTCTGAAAATCTCTTGTGGAAAGTTCCTGTCCCAGTGGGATAAACTGGTGTCTCAGAAAGTTTATTAGAAGCCAATAGAAAGGCAACAAGCAAAGGGAAAGACTGACATTTCACAGAAGAATGATGTAAAGACCCTACCATCCTTCAGAGTTCTCAGGACCTTCATTTCTGTGACTGAGTGAAAAAATCAATCAAGGAAGGTGAAATGGATGTTGCTCTCTGTTCTGCCTTGATATTCTCAGTCGTGAGAAGGCTGTCTTGTATCCAGAAGAAGCTCTTACTCAAGAAAAGCGTGAGCATTCGGGGCTGTTTAGTGAAGCCTGATGAGATGAGTGAGACCATTTGGAACATTTCCCCTGGTGGCGACCACGGAGGTGTAGGCCAGGGGCAGGGATGTGTTTTCCCTGCTCACCAGGTGCAAGCCATTCCTGTGAGTATGTCACATGATTGTGCCACCAAGAAGGCAAAAGGAAGTCTTTTTTCTATACATAGGAAAGGTGCAGTTAGGACTGATGCCATTTGGGTTTTCATGCCCTATAACATTGGTCCTGCAGACAGGATAATGCCTGGAGTATGAAAAGACATCCCGAAATTCAAAAACATTTTCATTCCAAATGCCCTTGGTTTGGGCATCTAACTGCTGGTGTCTAAGTTAATTTTATTACTCCTTTGCCTAAATAAACTAGAGCTGCTTAAATGACACTAGATGGAATACTCTCTGTAGGGAAAGCGCTAATGTTGCTTCTGATCAAATCAGTGCTTTTTCCCTATAATTTAGAATTAATAGCTCAATACATACAGCAGGATTAAAAATGCTTGAACTTTCCAAATGCATTTCCACTTCTGCCAATTCAGCTGTGTTACAGTAGAAGATTAACTACTAAGAGCACAGGAATCTGAGTAAGTCAGTTTTGTGTATTCATCTGCATTGGTATTTATTTGTTTGTTATAACTTCTGTACCTCAGGTTATGCCTCAGAAAACCTTCATTCCCATCATGGAAAAATGGCAGGAAACTAAAGCAGTAAAACTGTCTCTTTTTTAACCCTTCATCAATTTGATTTATACTTTAAGAACCTGCAGCAAATACTTTTGCAATGGGCATCAGTAGGAGCTCCTTTCCATGTTTAATCTCCCTCTTCACAACACATTCTTGTTTCCTTGCTCCTCTTTGGTGATCATTTTATGTGTGAGTGGATAAAAGTGGACAATCAGGTGCTGAGCACATAAACTGTCTTCAGCATCACAGTTCTAAAGCAATGCTTGTCAGACTTGAGTGTCCTTCGATGTTCAGGCTCTCTGTCTTTAGGTCCAATTTAAAATGGGTCACTTTGGTAGACCTTAGGAACGTGAACCAGAAGCAAAAGTCACCTAAACTTTTGATTTATGGCATTTGCAACAGTTCTGCAAGAGTTTGTATGAAAGTGACCTACATGATTCAGTGTGGGAAAGAGAGCTGTAAGGGCAATTGCATTTTCAAGTAGAGAAGGGAGAGTTGTCTTTTGTGAGAATTGTCTTGTTTCACCATCTGCACAACTGTAATTGAAAAGGTACATACCGACATACAACTTGCAAACATTCACCTCACTAATTATGTATTTACAACATTAAGCAGTTTTGCATATTGTAAAATAACAAGCAAGAATACACGTTTTTATAACACCTACTTTTAAACCACGCTATTTGTGACAAAAACAACTCTGACAGCTCTTTGCACCATCAAAATCAACAACTGGGTTACATAACCTTATTCTCTGTGATATGCAAATTCCTTGGCTTGGGAAACAAGCATTGCAAAAGAAATTGTGCTGGTATTAGCCTGGTCTGAATAGGAGTCTGGATAATAGCCCAAAGATTGGCTCTGTTCTCCATATTCCAGTTTGGGGATCAGAGAAAATGGATGCAAGTCATTAATCACATCATTGTAGGGTTCTTTCATTGTTTCACAAGGAAGCATCAAGCTGTATGGCTGGCAGACTTGCCCTTTCTGTCAGTTAGAAAATGATAAAAGTGTTTCTTAAAATAATCTTAGTCTAATACTGTGACTTTCACGCACAATATAAAATTGCCAGGTCTCTCCCATACTTCAAAGAATATGATTAGCGATGAATGCACTCTTTTTCTTTTGCTTTCATTTTGCAGAGACACTTGAAAATGGTAAATCTACTCAATGCTGGTAGTACTTGGCCGGGGTTTTTTCTTTGTGAGCTGTTAGAGTGTTTAATCATCTAGTTAAAGGCAGAGATCATTTGCCTAAACCAGGAAATAATTCAAGTAATGAGATATGCAAAACAGATACATAGACACACAAAAAAAAACCCCTTCATTCCCATAAGACTCGCTTCTGAATTGGCAAAAAATAATGAATCTTTATGTCTGCAGTGATAAAGCAGGACTCCTCACTCTTCAGTATCTGCATCTTCAGTTAGATTGCTTGCAGATCCACTGAAATTAGATGTCAGTGTAAATTATGGTGTAGGCCGAGTTACTAGCCAAGGCTATGAAGGGTAGACACATAAAAACAAGGTGCTATTGAAGGTAATTGCTTCTGATCTTAAAGTTCTTAAGTGACAAAATTGGTGCTGATGTGGCATTTGCATCAGAGGCTGCCTTTTAATTGACACTGACTAGATCACGGGCTTGCTTTTTTTTACTAGAGGTTTTCTTTTTTCCTCTTAATTCTTAAAATCTGCCTTGTAAAACAGTGACAGACTGCAACACAATTCAGCTTAGCAGGAAAAGAGTGTTTGCTTTTTCTTCTTTTTTATAGGATTTAGGGACACCCCTGTAAAAAGCATGTGTGCATGTTCATATACACACGTCCATCCCAGTCAGGCTGAGAGGGTTAGGGTTATTCAGCCCAGAGAAGAGAAGGCTCTGGGGAGACCTTACAGCTCCTGAAGGGGGACTACAGGAGAGGTGGGGAGGGTCGCTTTATCAGGGAATGTAGTGATAGGACAAGGGATAACTGAAAGATGGTAGATCTCTATTAGATATTAAGAAGAAACTCTTTACTGTGAGGGTGGTGAGACACTGGAACAGGTTGCCCAGGGAAGTTGTGGATGCCTCATCCCTGGAAGTGGTGTATAAAGGGTTAAATCTGAAAAAATGATTGCTAGACATCACTGCAGTGCCTACCTTTCAGATGAGCCACTGTCTAGAGTTGCGCCCAGCTGGATTTAGTTCTCCAGGTTCCCTGAGTCATCTGTAAATAAAAGGTGTAACAATCCATTGAAGCCATCAAGTCAAAAAAGGCACCACCTGAACTAGCCAGGAGGAAATTATAGGAAAAGGGCAAAAGTTACGCTTCACATATTTAATGCTTTTAAATGCACTAAGCCAGAGAGATAGAGATACCAGGCTTTTCAGTTTTCCAGCTAAATCTTTCTCAGAAGGATTCTTCTAATGGAGTAATGCTTTCAAAATACCTACCTGTCACTAAGCTTCCTTCAGCCAGTTCTCAAAAGATTTGCATGGTGTCCTGGTTGTGTGCCTAATGCACAGGCCATCACTAATATAATTAGTTGATTTAATACTGAAGTAAGATTACATTTTGGGAAGAAGAGAGCAGGGTAGAGAAATAGCTATTCGTGTCAGATGCAAATGCAGAGACCAGTCATCACTTCTCACCATTTTCTGCCTCCCTCCAAATGTTGACGCAGAGTTTCTGCTTGTCATTCATCACATCCCTTCAAAGGAGGCAACCCTGAGGTGAGATCCCATCTAAAAGGCATCTGGACTAAGTTGCCTAAGAGCTCTTCAAATTCACTGGAGGGAGACAAGCACTTCACTATGACCACTGATTTCTGGAGGTGACAGCTATCACAGGCTGGAGGCAGAACTTGTTGATAACAAGGTACTGGAACTGAGACGGCTACTCTCTGACATGTTTTCTCCAATGAAGAACGGATGCACAGCACTCTTTAGTTACACTGTTCATTACTTTTTGTTATTCTGTTCATTACCTGAGGAAAAAAGCTACCTACTGTCATTGTTTTATTATTACTTTCATGCTAATGTTCAAAGCAAGAGGACAAAGTAGTGGCAAGTTCACTTTCAGTGAGATCATTCCCAAGAGGTCATGTTTGTTAACATTATATTGCCTATACAGTCCCTTTAGACTAAGAGAAACCATAGGAGTCTGCTCTGAATATCCCTCTGGAGAAGTCCATGTCCAGGCTATTTAGGAGACTAACTGCTTAAATTCACCCAGTGCTCTCCTGAAAGTGGTTCAGCCCAGTGGTTTGGCCATCTGCTTGAGGGCAGGGATGCTCTACAGAGGGACTTGGATGGACTAGATAGATGAGCCAATGTTAATGGCATGGCCTCCAATGAGGCCAAGTGCCAGGTCCTGCACTTGGGCCACAACAACCCCATGCATCGCTACAGGCTTGGGGCAGTGTGGCTGGAGAGCTGCCTGGCAGAAAAGGACCTGGGGGTGCTGGTCGACAGGCGGCTGAACATGAGCCAGCAGTGTGCCCAGGTGGCCAAGAAGGCCAAGGGCATCCTGGCTTGCATAAAGAATAGTGTGACCAGCAGAAGTAGGGAGGTGATTGTCCCCCTGTACTCAGCACTGGTGAGGCCACCCCTTGAGTATTGTGTCCAGTTCTGGGCACCTCAGCACAAGAGAGATATCAAGGTGCTGGAGCGAGTACAGAGGAGGGCAACGAAGCTGGTGAGAGGTCTGGAGAATAAGGCTTATGAGGNATGATTAAGAACTCAGCCCATGAGTCTGGCTCACTGCTACCACCACAGTCACATCCCCCTGGAAGCCACACCATCTCCACAGCTCTGCAAGCACTTAAGCATCTTCCTTCTTTGCTCATCAAGCCAGCTCCCAGGAGCACCCCGCTTCCCAACAGGCAATCACAGTTGTACCCCCTGGCCTTGTGCTCTCAACCTACAGCCAATTCAGCACAGCTCAGCATTCAGCATCCGAGATAACTCTCTGATGGTATATGTTAGCCACCCCCACCCCACGCCCAGCACCTTTACCATCCCCATACAGCTACATGTTACATGAAGACTCTTGGCGATGTCACTCACAGGGGGGCTGATGACAAAATGCACTTGTGCCAATTAAGTGGCAATGCTGTCTGGACAAAAAAGAAAACTCTAGCAAAGCTGGGGGACCTTTCTGAACTATCATGAACACGAATAACTTGCAAGACATCAAAAAACTGCTGCACTGAGCACAATTACTTCTGGCCTAGTCAGGAGTTTATAAACGTACCAATTCTGCATAGATATAACCTGGAGAAGGATTGTTCAACGACACTTGGTTTTGGCATATTAACAAACTTGGCCTACCACATATTTTTTCCCTGCAAAGAAGCAAATAATAATACTTCCAGAACATGTAGCTTAAACTGAGAAACTGCCAACACCTACACACTTTCTCTTAATGCTTTGCTGAGACAAAAATATACAGCTATTGCTACTTTCACATCTTCTGTGGTCATCCATTCTCATTGACATTCTCACATAATTGACTAGCAGAAAATTTACAGGATGCTAGCACCTACGTGTATTATAGAAAATCCATACTGGAAAGGGATGTTATGATCATGTAATTCAAGAACAGAAAAAGAAAATTGACACCTTGGCATTTCAGTCAAAGAAACTAATTCAACCCCCTTTTATCATGCACCAAAATTACCATGTTCACTATTTAAAAACACTTACAAAAAATAAGGGAAGAAAAGAAAAATAGGGAAAAAATAAGCGAACTCCCTCACAGACTGCACGTATGCACTGTTTTCTCAGATCTATAGTAGATGTATGGCATTGACAGCAAAAGTGGTCCCCTTTTCCTTTTGACCTTTTCAAGACTCAAGTAGTGGAATTTTCCTCAATATACTTGGGTACAGGCATCAGGTATAGTTGGAACCATATTCACCTATCTTTAGAGATCCTACACTATTCCCATCTTCCAGCTTTCCTTCCCTAGCCGACCCCCCGCCCCCACCCAGGGAGTGTATTCAAGAGATGTTAACAAGCAGGTTTGCATTTTAAAAACTGAAATCTAAGTGATATAGAAGGCACAGTGAAACACTATTTCTACAGATTATATGGAGCCCTTGAGAAGAGCTAATCATTTAGTGTTCAGACGCTGCTACTTAGCACACCCAGTGTATTGGCTTGCTTGATAGCTTCCCCTCCACCCCTCCCCTGCAATTGTTTGTTCTCTTTTACTGTTGTGCCTTGTCATATGTCAAGATCATAAGCTCTTTACAGCAGAGATGGTTTTATTATGCACATGGATGGTGCCTAGAATAATAGGGTCTTGAACCCTATTTGGGATCCTTAGATGTTACTGCAATAAAGAACAATTATTATTATAATAAAATGAATTGGGTTGAGACTGGTTGGCATAGCAAAAATGCATGGAAGCAGTTAGAAAGCAAGACCCTTTTCCACTGTCAGAAACGAGAGGGTTGTTCAGCCATTTTTTTAAATCGGTGCCTTGGGCTTTTTTCCCTTCAGAATGCATAGGTATAAGATACTTATTTGTTTGTATTCTGAAGACAAAGCTGGTGCTAGTTAAAGGAGGAAGGACCACATCTGGATGTGGCTAGCAGATAAGCCAGCAGAGTACACAGTTTCCCATATTAATTTTATCTTCTGAGTTGCTCTATTATGTCTCTGAATGACAAAGAAAAATGCACCATAGTCTTACATTTTCTCTCTTTCCATTTCACATTTAAATAATATATTTCCTTTAAGTGCCTTAGCTGTAATAGAAGCATGTCTTGATAAAACTATTAGGAGAGAAAATACAAAAAAGCTGCAAAGTAACCTTCAAAGCTACCGTAAAAATCACAACAAAGGAATTAGAATTTAAAACATCAAAGTATCCAAAGTACTTTAATCGCTGAAATGGAAGGTATGGGGGAAGGAGTGAGGGATTTCATTTCCTACGTTGGTATATTTTTGCGACTTAAAGATCTGTGTACTTCAGCAATAACCTAAGAATAAAGCAACCATATTTTAAAATGCACAAACAAATGTAAATAGGACATGTCATTTTTATTTCTTTCTGTCTTTTAGTCATTCTTTCCCTTAGCATGACATTCAGTGCTCATCTAAAGTCGGAAGAGCCTGTGCACACCTCCATTCTTCCTGGGCTATTGTGATTTGCTTCTATTTTCTTGTTTAAAGTAGAGCATGCAATTTGCTACCTAAGGTGATTCAAGTGCAGTGTGAAAGACTGAACACTCAGTGACCTTAGCTCAGTGCCCTCTCACTGCAACGAATAATGCAGTTCCTTCCAATTGTCACAAGAAGGCAATCACATTAAAACCTTAATCTTGCTCAAAAATTCTCCCTGGATAAAAGCATATAATTTGTACACTCCAATGTATCTAGCTGTCAGACATGGATTTATTAGCTTCACCTAGGACCACTTTCCTATTCTACTCTTTCTGTATCTTGCTTTAGTGATTAGAATTATTTTCATCATCTGCTTCTATTTTCAGCTTCAAAACTCCTGTCTGACATTTATCTAAAAAGCAGGATTCTAGCAAGAAAATGTAGCCAGAGCCAGAACTCAGTTTCCTTTGGGAACTCCACCTCCAAAACATGATTTTTTTCCCCAGCCTACAGCATTTCAATTATATTAAACTCTCTAAAGCACTGCTGTAATGGCTGTAAAAGTATTTTCCTGGTGAAAAAGGATAAATAAACATGCAAAGAAAACAACTTACATGTTTATCAGGCTGTGGGAAGCCTTAAAAATCTCAGCCTCTGCAAAATTTAATACCAGAATGTAAGTTTCATGACAGTATGTAACGCTCACCAGTGAGAAGTTCCTCTACCCTGTATTTTGGACTTCTCTAGTTTTGTCGATACAAAGTATTCACAAACCATAGGCTTGTCTTAAAATCTATCTCTCAGTTTGGAATAACTTTAATTTCTATTTGACTGGCCACTATTTGGTATTCATCTCCACAGTCACAGTAGTTAGAAACTTGTTTAGTGGCAGCTATTGTCCTTGTTTCCAGAATACAGTACTACAAGCCAAGTGTAAAATGTCAAGAGCCATGCAATAAAATCTACAGTTTCAGTGTAAAAATAGTCTTGAGGAAATTCAGGGGGTAATCTAGCTTACCCAATGCTACGGCAGGATTGGTTTCAGTTATGTCCCATCTCGTGGATTTTTGACTCATCAGTTCTTAAAGATTTCTAGCTCTGCACATCCGTATCCTTACCAGAAAATCTATTGCAATGCTTCAACATTTCTACCATTAGAAAGGTTTTTCTAAAATCCAGCCTGAATTTTCCTTGATGCAAGCTCATTGCTCTTCTCTCATCCAGCAAGATGATTCTTCCCTTCTTCGCAGCAGCCTTGAACTTACTTCACTGTGGCAGGGTCGCTTTTCATTTATGGACTACCCATGAATCACTGCACACAAGATTAGGCCTCACAGATTGAGGCTACTTTTGTGATGCCAAACTGGAGCATTTTCTGATGGTTACCTTGTCTTCCAATGACCCGCTAAATCCCAGATTTCCACAGTAATGCATCTTTGCTAGGAAGGCTTTATACCAACATTAAACCACCAGCAGCATAAACCCAGTTCCCTTCCCTCTCACTGCATAAGCTACTGTGAAGGGTGGAGGGAGAATTTCTGTTGAGGGAATCCGAGGAAACAAAGCTACCAGGAACATCCCATTTGTATCCTAAAGAACAGTGATGGCTTTCAAGGCCTGTTAAATGCAGAGGCAAATAATGTCAGGGAAGTGTAGTCTCTGATCAACCCACAAAGAATTTTAAAATAAAGCTTTGAGCCAAGCTAGCATGAAGGGACAAATGCCTCTCTGCACTCAAGGGGGCCTGGGGAGCTCTGCACCTCTTCACTGTCTCTCTCAAAAGGAGGGACTCCGCAAAATATGCCAGTACATGCTGGTTGCTGCCAGCAGTGCTGTGGGAGAGAAGATGAGTGTGATCACATGTGCCAGACCAGGGCAGAGGAGCAAGTTAGATTTCCTTCCCAACAAACTTTTGATTTCTTGGAGCAGATCCCAAATACTGGCAACTTGCTTTAGCTAGAATTCAGAACATATCTGGGGAAAGGGACGGAGATCATCAACACCATTCTGCTCTCCACAGTGTTGAGAATTTGCCATACATGTTCAAGTTCAGGTTCAGTTAAAAAACCCTTATCTGATGGGTGCGGGCACAGAGGCAGTGCCACAAGAACCTTCTTATTTCAAAAGGCGGTAAAAATCATTGCCAGCACAAACTTCACTCTGCCCAAGCTGTACTATCCATTTGTCCATAGCTATAAGGCCACCAGGAATTTTTTTCCAGAGCCAGCTCAACATTCTTCAGCAGAGTAAGTGTAGCTGAATTTTACTCCAAGACTAGGAACAAGGGAAGTAATTTGGTTCTTGTCACAGTGTGTGAATGGAGGACAGCAAAATTTGATTTTGCAATGGAGTTGGAGGCAACCACCCTTCACCTGTAGAGAACACAGGTGGAGGGTGATTGAGCAACAGCCCTAGGACTAGGAGATGGAGACCAGGAAGGGCCAAGAAGGACCCTGAGAGCCAACAGGTTTGAGGTATCATATATATGGGCAGATATCATTCTCTTCCCCATTGCTAGCCTCATATCTCACTCACCAGACTTAGTTCAGCCTCTGGGATGCTCTTTCAAAGCTTACAAGTCTCTTGGGAGCCCCATCAGCTCTGTGTCTGGGATCTCTACTCCCTTCTCCAAGAACCAGGTTTCATCTAGAACCCCACAGCAGCCATCCTCCTTTGGTTCCACACAGTGTCCCCACTTCCCAGGCTACCTCCCACATTGGCTACTCTTAAGAAAATAATATAAAGCAATAGGTTACCTGCTGCTGCTTTCCACTGCTCAGTGAATGCAACAGGCACACTCACTTCCATGGGCTGAAGACATAGCTGCTCTTGTGTATTTGACATACTCTAACCTGAAAAACAATCAACAAAAATCCAAAAACAAACAAACAAGCAAAAAAAACCCCCACAAGAACACACACTATTCAAAATTATTCTTTGGAACCATATGGGATACCACATGCAACAAGGGGTCACCTATGCCTCACTAGTGGGTAGGGTAGACAGAGCTATGGCAACTGGCTTAAAGAGTGTCTTATTTTGGCAGTATGGATGTGGTTTTGGCTGCTGAGCTGGGGGGAACTGTCAGCTTTGAGAGCAGAGAAGAGTGTGAGAATTTTGAATTCTGTAGGCCTGAACATCAGTCTGGTCTTTGCCTCCCATAATGCAGGCACACACCATGTAGCTTCTCATTAATTCCAATAATTTTCAACCAGGCCACTCTTGAGTTATATAAGGTAACTTTTAAATGTTTTAAGACTTGTTTTATAGTGGCAGGAATACTCAGCAGTATTAGTTGCCTCAATTTCCAAGGTTTTAATGTCTTGCTCTTTTTTCCTTCTTGTCTAGCATTAGGTTGTTTAATTTTCTTTAACTGTCTATAGTTTGCAATAAGGGAGAGAGCTTTTAAGCTGTTGAGGAAGTATTCAACTTTTCTAGAACTCCTCTCAAATGAGCAGAAACTGAAAGGTTGGTAAGCCTGAGGATTGTCAAGTCAGGAAAACCTTTCACTGCTTACCTTAAATGGCAGCAGAGAAGCTATCTATGCTGGCAAAATGTCTTTGAAGTTGACATAAGGTTATAAGCCATACTCTTCAGATAAGAAGAAAAGCAGATTCTGGACCCATTGGTTCACCTGTGAAAAAGCATCAGTCTGAGCAGTCTTAATGGGCACCTAAATGCCACTGGCCTTGGGTCAGCCCAGAGCTTGGTCCACTTAAGTCCAGCTTAACCTCTATTTTACCTGCTTAATAGTAATGTGGCACACAGTACTCATTTTGAGGAACACCACTTGGCTTGCAGAAAACCACATTTCTAGATTAGCTTATAATAGTTTTGTCTCACTAACTTGAACCTTTTAATGGAAATCTGGCAACTCTCTTACTTCTGTTGGGTTTTTTTTTATTTTGGTTTTTTTTTTTTTTTTGGTTGGTTTAGTTTCAAGCTCATGAATTTACTGCAATTTCTTAAGTCTTGAGTGCAAACTTTGTATTGCACACCAAGTGGTTAATGATATTGACTTAAACAGTTATCATCCATCAATATCATTTAGTAAAGTCTTCCTTTTCCTCACAGAAAACTCAGATTTGTAGCAATGCATTGGTTCCCCTGCAGCAGTAAGAGAATTAGTACCAACACACAGCACTCTCTGCAGTTCTACACTGGTTTGGCAAAAATGAATAAAGACAACCGTAAGTGCACAGCACAACTAAGAAGTTCAGCAGTAACAGGATCATTAATCTACTTTCCTTTTGTATTTTATTACATTAACATCTCTACATAAATCTCTCAGGACAAGATATTATAAATTGGGGGTTTTTTGAAGGCAGTTTTTTCTCAAGCCTAAAGACATCAGAGTTTAATATTCCTTACTTACCAGTGATAAGGATTATAAACAATACTGACACTGCTTGTACCTTTCCACACTTTTCCACACATACAGAAATAGAAATTTATAAGTGCTTTCCTGGCCTCTCAGAATTAAGGAAAAGATTACTCACTGAAAAAGATACAAAAAACAAGAGCTGTGTGAAGGATTTGAATTCAAATTATAGATTTAGCTCAAACTTAATCACCAGTTGGACTGCCACAGTTCTTCACAGTGATGTCTTACACTGGAAAGTAAAACGACTGACATACAAAAAACATGGAGAATTTGGGGGTGGAAATTAAGCTCAATTCCCATTATAATTTTGTTTCTGATGCACTATTCTGAATGTACTTTTTAATGTTTCTAAAAGCATTTTAAACTGAAGCTAAAGGAAGATAAAAGCTTAGATTTAATGTGTTATTCTATTCACCTTCAATGGAAAATGTATTGCTAGGTCCAGCTGCATCAGGTTGATAAAGAAGCACACATCTTGTAAGAAGCATCTGAACTTGCATATACCACAGCTGGATAAAACAGAATATGGTACATAGATCCAGCTATTCTTTTAGCTCAATAAATATTCTTTTTAAATGAAGTTGAATAGAGTTACATTATCATTTGAATATCCAATGGTACTGAATGCCAGTTTTCAGGAAAAGCAATGAAGTCCTGAGAAGAGGTAGACACCCTTAGAAGATGAAATAAGGATCTGCATCAAAACAAATTATGGGCCTAAAATCATTGTTAATGATTTAGTATTTTGCATTATGACTATGTAAAATTTTTCCTTGTGTACATGTATTCTACCAGAAATTAACTTCTTCAGAGACATCTGAAAAAAAAACATTTTTGAGCTATGATTGCTTCATATCTTGTAGTCTTTGGTACCTTTAAAAATTTTAACATTTTCATTTTGTATCTGTGTAAGAAATTACCAAGGGATAGAGCAGGGCAAAGCGATGTCTCCTACTTCACTGCTCTCCAGGGAACCGTGGTAAAAGTAATGGCTTCTGTGGGACACATCATTCACTGTGTTGTGTTTCCTACTTTGTTTCCCTCTCGTTCTTATAAATCCTAAGTACAGAATACAGCAGGTGACACTCAGGAGTCCATATCCCACCACAGAGCTCAGAATAACATTCATAATATTTGGAGATATTAAAGGTGCTAAAATTATAAAAACACACACAAATATATATTGGCAGTTTAGTTTTCTGAAATGTAGAGATAAACCTTGTCTGGGCTTTCTTGCCTATCCATTGGCAGCTTAGATTTTCAGGCAAGCAAACAAATAAATTCAAACCAGTTTTTGGAAGATCAGAGCGCATACGAATCCATGCCACAGGAAGAATAAAATCCTTCCCACCCTCACAGCTCACTATGCAAAGCATGGGAGGCAGCTGCCATTGTGAGAAATTGTTGTGAGATGACCTCCTGATGAAGTGGTGTGTAGGAAGGTGTTGAATGCAGGAGTATCACATTAGTAAAATGAGACTACACAATAGTCATTGCCAGACCACATAGGAACTAGT
>VZTM01011662.1:1723-17123 GCA_013400555.1 Jacana jacana
TCCCTGACTGTGTTTAAGAGTAGATTAGATGTGGTGTTGAGGGATATAGTGTAGGGGAGAACTTGTAGAGTAGGGCTGATGGTTGGACTTGATGATCCCAAGGGTCTCTTCCAACCTAAACGATTCTATGATTCTATGATTCTATTCCTTACTAATTTACTAAGCTAATATCTTTGTGGCAAGCTTTAATTTACTTATGCTTCCTTCTCTTCCTCTTCCTTTCCTCTTTTAGTAATCACTTTACTGCAATTGGTCTATGAAGCCTGAATAGTGAAGACTATTGTTCCAAAACAGATCCTTCACTTTTATGTGAATGTGCAATTTTTACTTTGTCAGAAGCCTAGGACAAACAAAATTGCTTTCAAACAGCTTTTTCTCAAAACTGCTTTAGTAGGTTTGTTCAATTTTGTAGTTCATTCATCTCTTGGTCAGAGATTACACACTGCTAAGGTTTTTATACATTTCTATTTTGTTTGTGGGTTTTTTTTGGTTGGTTGGTTTGTTTTGTTTTGTTTTGTTTTTTTATTTCTGGATAGAATAACCTCCGTCTGGGCTTATTTAAAATTTAGCCCCTCTCTAACAACCAATTTTAGAACCTTCTGGTATATAACTCTCACTTTAATATTTTCACCCCAAAAAACTTTTGATAGTGAGATTTTGTGCATACTCACAGCTTCTAAAATGTACATGTTTCTCCAACTCATTTGAAAGAAAAAGAAAAAAACACCCACCCCACCCCCCAAAAAAACAAACAAACAAACAAAAAAACCCCAACCAACCAAACAAACAAAAAAACAGGACAAGGCCCTAAATAGCTTTGTATTTCATGTTCTATAGTTGGCATTCCAAATGTTTTTGAAACAAAAATCCAAAAATCTAGTCAAAGTCTAATTGCATTTTAACACCTAATGGAATTAAGAGAAACACTGCTAGTCCAGTGCTAACTATTTGAAAAACCAGGGGAAAAAATATCTTCTGACAAAGAATGGATATGCATTCTCCATTGTATTGTGTTTCCAGCTCATAAAGTTTGTAGTTTGATGCTTGGTCAAACTAAACTAAATAGCTTCAGTTAAAAATGTTCTGTATGCTTCTGCATCTTGAAGTCTATTAAAAAAGAACAGTGTCATTTGTAGTTTTTTTATGTTATTGATGTATAAGTACTGTTCAAAATCAGAGAATATTGAATGAATGTGCTACTGCTCTTCTCAGTGCAGTAAGAAAAAAACATGAATAAATGAAGGAGACACATCTGTTCCTTAGATGGTGGAATTCAGTATAATTTCATGGAGTTCAATGGGATATGTTCTTCTCTTACTACAGAGTTTCTGATCTTTGACAGCTAGATGGGTTATTGGTGTAACCTGTAACAATTGGTTACACAATGACTGTCTTGAAATATGTGAGAGAACAAACAAGTTGTAACAATAAAGATTCATTTAAGATTACAGAATGCTGAGTCCCCTTTAAGTGATAAAGACAAACAGAAGAACTGTTATATGACTAATCGATAAAAGGTTGTTCTTTGTAAAATGAGATGAAATTTTATTTTTTAGAGGTTAAGATAAAAGGCTACCTGACAGTCAAAGAGCAATGGCCAGGATGCTGCATATTAGGTTCTCTCCCTTGACTAGGACAGTATTTTACTCTAACAAATAGACAGAACACCTTTGGACAGACACTCTTTAGTCTCCTGAAACCTGCCACTCATCTTCAGACACATTTTACTGTGCTTTAATTCTGTCCCACTGTTTAAAAGACATTTGTTAGAATTTTACTCTATTCAACACTGAATTTTATCTGTCTAAAAACTATGCTAGACATGTCCTTTTCACTCTGAAATAAGGACCTTAATACCCAGTAGTTTTATTGGGTTTTAACCCTATCGCTGTATGAACTTAGTATGTTGCCTGGAATTCCCAGTACAAAAAGATGTGGAACTGTTGGAGTCTGATCATAGGGATGAAACACTTGTCCTATGAAGAAAGGCTGGGAGTTGGTGGTGTTCAGCCTGGAGAAGAGACGGCTCCAGTGAGAGCCTTACTACAGCCCTAGTATTTAAAGGGAGGTTATAAGAAAGATGGGGACAGATTTTTCAGTAGGACCTGTTGCAATAAAGCAAGGGGTAATGGTTATAAACTAAAAAAGTATAGAGTCAGAACTGATAGAAGGAAGATTTATTTTACAATGAAAGTGTTGAATCACTCTAACAGTTGGTCTGGAGAGCTGGTGGATGCACCATCCCTGGAAACATCAAGGTTAGGTTGAATGGTGCTCTGAGCAATCATATCCCATAGCAAAAGAAGAGGGATAACAACCTTAGCAAGGTAATGTATAAAAAAAATATTATGGAGGAGGAAGAAAAAATACTTTATCCACACCAGCAAATAGCAAGGAGAAATAATAGCAAATTTGTAGAGCAAGACATTGTATGCAGAAGATGTTTGAGGAGGTTTCCTCAGATAATCTGTGGTTTGGTGCTGTGAACTGAACATAAAATTTGTGGCTGAAGAATATTAAATCTGCTTCACGCATATATCTTTCAGTTTATTTTCACCTAAAAAAGAATAAATTAAAACAAAACAAAATGAAAACTTTTGTGTATTTTGTCATCATTCCATAGTGTGGGTCAAAATACAGCAAATGGG
Organism: Jacana jacana; assembly: GCA_013400555.1. Lineage (NCBI taxonomy): Eukaryota > Metazoa > Chordata > Aves > Charadriiformes > Jacanidae > Jacana > Jacana jacana. The sequence continues at coordinate 4,372 of VZTM01011662.1, forward strand.
GACCATCAAGAGTTCAAAAGCATATTCTTGATCTGAACCAAAATAGTATGTGATGCACCCAAAGAATTTTCTCTGCCTGTAAGTTTCAACAAGAGATGGAAAAAAAAATCTATTTGCATAAGACAGAGCTTTCAACCTTTTTTATCTTCTTAATAATTCTTATCATAATTATTCACCACTGATAATCTGAGAAAAAAAAAAAAAAAAAAAAGTCATGACTTTAACAAGGGGATACTGTCATACCTGGGCCCATACCTTGAAACACAAAAACATGACTCATACTAGATATTAAGTTTTGTATGTCAGAACTGTTATTTAAAGTAGGAAAAAAAAAAAAGAAAACAAACAAACAAAAAAAGAAAACAAAGCAAACAAGAACTAATTTATTGTGCTTTTAAATCTAAGTTATGAAGCACTGTCCCCAGGTCTTATTATTTTTCCTCTGAACTGAATGGAATCATCATGTTCAAACACCACCACCTAGGGTGACTAAAGCGAAGGAGTGATCAAGGTTGTTGCTTTTTTCCTAATGCTGGAATGAACAATACATTGCTTACAATCTCTGCAAGTATTCCCAGATAAATCTATGTTGGGACCCATCTCTGCGGCTCAGCACACACACACAGTTTCTGGGATCATCTGAAAGGGGGAAGGAATGAATTTTCCACTCCAGTATCATGGAATAATTTCCCAGGGAATAGTTGTTAGGGAACTCAGAATAATCCATACAGTAGAGCAATTATTTATCTGGTTAGAAGGTAAATAAGGTGTTTTTGTTCTATATCATTCTTCCCTTACCTTTAGATGGGAATTTCTGAGAGAGAGACACTTCTTGAGATCATGATTAGATTCCTTAAATAAATAAATAGGTGTCCTAGTTTGAGGTAAAACAAACCAATTTTCTGTTCAGTAATTTTACTTTTTTAGCTGGGACTCTTCTAACTAAATTCTGAAATTAACAGCACATTGTTCAGAAAACTGTTCACTTTCACAGTGATAAGACTTATTATACCAAGGAATGGTATGCAGAGAGGTCCTTGCTTATACTTATTGCTCCAAGGTCAGGTAATTTTGTTATTTGCCCCATTGGAGGGTCAGAAGTGGAAAAAGCATCAAGGGGTCACACTTGTAGGGAGGAGCGGACAGGACAGGTGATCCATAATTGACCAACTTGGGTATTCCATCCCATCCACATCATGCTCAGTATAAAGGCTGAGGGATCAAAGGGTCAACTCTCTTCCTTCAATGGCCAACAGGTGAGCAGGACCCCATCTGTTTGTCTGCCTCTGACCCTGATTCGAGCATTCCTGACTCCATTTCTGGAATCCAGCTCCTGTCGGTCACTGAGTCCAGCCTGGGACTTTTCCTGATGCCTGCTGGTGACGTGATCGTTGTCCCAGGAGCTTGATACAGTTTTGTATACATTGTATACTTTTTTTTTCCCTTTCTTTTATACTTTTTAATTTTTCTTTTCATTATTTATTGTATTATTATTAGTTATATTTTCATCAAAGTAGTTTAGTTTTTCTAAACTCCTGAGGGAGTTTAGAGGGAGGGAGGGATCATCATCTGTCTGATTGGTGAAAACCATGACAATCAGTTATATGATAAAGTCCTTAAACAGACATAATAGTGAAGTAGCACCATCATTATCTGGGAGACTTATTTCCAGACAACTCGGGAAGCCAAACTTTGTTGTCTTTGCTTATAAGTGTTCTTACCTCTTTCCAACTCTCATCATTCAGTACTACTGTAATGTCTGATCAGATGATCGTTTAGAACTTTGTATTTTGTCTAGCTGTCAGCTCCATAGTGAGAGATCAGGACACACAGAAATTGCCAAGAAAATTTAACCATATGGTTGCATAATGATAACATCCTCAATTTTAGACGATAGAAGTCAATATTTCCCCACTAAATAAAAAATATATTCATATTCTCCTAAGAAGCATAATTAACAGTTCTTTTCTATTTTGAAGAGTGAAACTATACTAGAAAGGTTGAATGTGAAGCATAAAGTCTTGAATAGGACTTTCTTCATTATGTTTACTGTACCAAACTGGGATGGTTGTCAATAAAAATCATATTCATACAGAACTGGAGAGCTTTGAAAATGTTATTTAAAAGAAACTAAACCAAAACCAGTCAATGAGTGATGTAAAGTACAAGGTCAAATTATTTTCTTTCTGTACTGTAAAGAATTCTTGGTTAACTTTGAAACAGATGTAGGTTTATGCAGAAAAAAATATGTTGAGGAAATATGAAAAAAAGTTCATGGGTTGAGAAAGAAACAGAGAGATCATTTAATAATTACTGTCCTGGGTAGAATACACTTGTCTCAGGGAGAATTAATTTAATGTATTGCCAATTAAAACTAGAGTGTGAGAAACAAAGAAAAATACTAAAACATATTACTCCATCACAGGTTCAACTTCACTCCTTCAGCCCTGACTCTTTTACCTCCTCCTCACCACAAGTGATGCAGGGGGTTGGGGAACAGGAGTTGTGGTCAGTCTGGAATAGTTTGTCTCAGTTTCTTCATCCTCCTCCGTTTTCATCCTGGTCCAGCATGGATTGCAGACTTTCAGGAAATTTCAGCCTTTTCTGGCTTACGCTGCAGTGCGGTTATCTGCTCTGCCCTTGGGGAAGTGTGGCTGGAGAGCCACCTGTCATAAAAGGACCTGGGGGTGCTGGTTGACAAGCAGCTAAATATGAGCCAGCAGTGTGCCCAGGTGATCACCAAAATGATTCTATGATTCTATGACGCATTGAGATTGGGTAGAAGGTAAAATTTCTTCACCACAAGGGTTGTGGAAGATGGCAACAGGCTGCCCGGGGAAGTGGTGGGATCGCCATCTCTTAGAGGTGAAAAGATGGGCACAGGCGGTGTTTAAGGACAGGCACAGGGCCTTCTCCAGAGGTGAAGGAGAGGCATGGAAGTGTCCAGATGCCGAAGCAAGTTGCTCCTTTCACTGGAACAGAAATCAAATATATTGATGGCAGAGTTGAGAGTGTTTGGATTAGGAGAAGGGCCAATAAAGGTGATATTGCTGTGGGAGTCTGCTGTAGACCTCCCAACCAAAGTGGTGAGGTGGATGAAGCTTTCTATAAGCAGCTGGAAAAAATCTTGCAGTCACTTGCTGTTGTTCTCGTGGAGATTTTAACCTCCTGGATATCTGATGGGAATACAACACAGAAGAGAGGGAACAATCCAGGAGGTTCCTGGAGTGTGTGGAGGATAACTTCCTCACACAGCTGATAAGTGAGCCGATCAGGGAAAGTGCCCTCCTGGACCTGCTCCTTGTGAAGAAGGAAGAACTTGTGGCAGAAGTGAAGGCTGGAGGCCGTCTAGGACTTAGTGATCATGAGATGATTGAGTTCTTGATCCTTGGAGAAATAAGGAGACGGGTTAATAAAACTGCCACCTTAGACTTCCGGAGGGCAAACTTTGACCTGCTCAGAAGACTGCTGGACAATATCCTTTGGGAGGCTGCCCTGAAGGATACAGGAGTCCAGGAAGGCTGGACATACTTGAAGAGAGAAGTCCTAAGGGCACAGGAGCAGGCTGTTCCCATGTGCTAGAAAACTAGCAGGTGGGAAAGGAGACCGGCCTGGCTAGATAGGGACCTTTGGCTAGATCTTCAAAACAAAAAGAGAATGTNAAGTGGATATAATATACCTGGACTATCCAAAAGCATTTGACACCGTCCCCCATGAAATTCTCATGGAAAAGATGGCTGCTCATGGCCTGGATGAGTGTACAATCTGCTGGATCGAACACTGGCTGGAAAGATGGTCCCAAAGAGTAGTGCTCAATGGAGTTAAATCCAGCTGGCGGCGGTCACAAGTGGTGTTCCTCAGAGCTCAGTATGGGGGCCATTTCTGTTTAAATATCTTTATTGATGATGTTGATAAGGATACAGAGAGCACCATCAGTAAGTATGCAGATGACACCAAGTTAGGTGGGAGTGTTGATCTGGTTTAGGGCAGGGATGCTCTACAGAGGGACTTGGGTAGACTGGATCAATGGGCCAATGTTAATGGCATGGCCTTCAACAAGGCCAAGTGCCAGGTCCTGCATTTGGGCCACACCAACCCAATGCATCGCTACAGGCTGGGGGAAGTGTTGCTGGAGAGCTGCCTGGCAGAAAAGGCCCTGGGGGTGCTGGTTGACAAGCGACTGAACATGAGCCAGCAGTGTGCCCAGGTGGCCAAAGAAGGCCAAAGGCATCCTGGCTTGTTTTAGAAACAGTGTTAGCAGCAGCAGTAGGGAGGTGATTGTCCCCCTGTACTCAGCACTGGTGAGGCCACACCTTGAGTATTGTGTATCCATCATGTGGATGCTCCAGTCTCTAGGACCCACTGAAGTCTGTCTTGTATTGAACAGTGCAGGTATTGGAACAAGTATCTGAGACAAGAACAAGAGCAGGTTACAGGATGGCTTCTGAAAAAGGAGGCTAGGGTTGCCTAATGCCAGGCACAAATGGCTCCAGTGGACCCACTACAGGGCACAGCTGAGCTCATAAGACAAGCCAATGCATCTTGGTGAAAACACACTTAAGAAAGGGCAAATCACTGCACAGTAGGAAAGAGCGAGGAAAAAAATGTGTGAAAAACAGCCCTGCTAGCACCAGAGAAGAGGAGGAGGTGGCAGTGGTGATACTCCAGGTACCCAGGCCGGTATCCGCTGCAGCCCACGGAGATGATCACATCAGAGCAGCCTAATATGCAGCCATCTGAGCTGCAGAATATCTTCTAAGGAACTTAACTTCACAGTACAAACCAGATCATAATAGCAAAACTTGTCTAACCTTTCTGTGTCAAATACCTTAATGGACTCCTATGGTGGCACATGGCTGAAGTTCATTGGAGCCGTGTGTTTCATTGAAAACTGTGTTTCGGAAAACTGTTCTTAGACAGAAATAATATCTGGATCCATCAAGTTGTCTTTCCTGACTATCTTTGGCAAACAGGACAGTTAGATTGTTCCCCTTGGAATGAAGTTCATGTTCAGAGATTCTTTGAACAAGAATGTGAACACTATAAGTAGTCAACAATCAAAGAACATCCTTTTAAAAGCATATATTGTAAGGTTTTTTCTGTCTATTCACCAGTATGTTATGAAGTTCCATCTATAAATGAATACTAATGACTCACTTCAAAGTTGAATACTTGTTATTTATTTTCAGTAGTTCAAACAAAACCAAACAAATCCAGCAGTCCAAACTCAGTAACTATGCAAAATGGTTTGAAGCTTTGAATCTTTCCCTTATGGTGGAAATAGAGTGTAACACCACTTACAGTATCTATACTCTAAGCAATATGTAAGCATAATACTAAATGGGTCTTTTTAATCTTTTTCATGTAGGAAACATCTAACTCTAAACAGCATAAGAATTTTACTGAAAATTGTATAAGTGATTGGAAAAAATGCTTATTGATGGTTCTCTAAATGTTAAGATTAATTGCTTGTGTAATCAATATTTTTATCTCAATCACTGTATTTACTAAAAATAAAAACCTTATGACAAAACAGAAAAACAGAAAAAAAAATCAGTCTTTGATTTATTAGAAAAAGCCCCCCAACTTTTTCTTGTTATTAAAGTTCTCTGAGAAGATTTTGTAAATACACAAATAGGCAGAAAGTTCGCAAAACGCTGTTGCATAAAGATGCATTATCTAAAACATAACAAAAAGAATACTTATGAAAGCACAGATTTCTTTATTATCACATAAGAACATGGCTCAGTTGCATGAATAAAACTCTACATTTTCCTTTTGAAGACTATGCTCCTCTCTCATTTAGGTTCCGAATACCCTCAAGAATATATTTTAAAACCACTTATCTAAAACTATGCCACTGTTTTGGGAACATATTCATTCATTTAAACAAACCTTTACTGAATATGTGCCATTTAGGTTTTGCCAGTATCTTTTCAAGCACTATCATGTAACTTGAGTTAGATTCTCCATTGATTTTCCTCAGTGACTGCAAGTCAATCTCTGAAAACAACAATGATTTTCACTTAGTGTACTGATGTAATTTATAGAATAATCAAAATAAATTGTTAAAACTTGACAATTTTTTGGCCTCAGATTTGAATGTGTTTTAATCAATTGAGGCATCTATGTTAAAATATAGTCACTCTCTGTAATCAATGAAGAGAAATAGGTTTACCTTTGACAGTTCTACAGTTCCTGAGTGAACTGAATCTCCCACTCAAAGTGTCAGTGTGCTGAAAATTATATTCTGAACATCAAGGTTGTTTTAGAAAACTTGGTCCCACCAGTGGGAAAAATAATATAATTTTTTTCTTTTCACACTATTTACATTAAATTGTTGGCTTGGTTATTCCATATAATGTAAATTTATATTACATTAAAGTCCATTAAAAAGATATTTCAAAAATCAGCCATTACTGTCAAGCTTTAGTAATTACCATGGCTCTTTGTTTGGTTCAGGACATCAAACTTAACACAGGTGTGCCTTGTAAATTCAATGTTTCAAGCTTAAGAAAGAAACTGTGGAAGCTTTTCTGCTTTAAGAAATTAAATTCATCTGCACTGTGTACTGACTCTAAGCACAGTAATGTGGTGTGCAAAGAGTTCTAGTGTTTTCCCAGCTTAGAAAGCACTTTATAAGGTCATGTGACAGGTCCCAGAAGAACACATCCCAAGGAAAGATAGCAGGAGGAGTAGTTCAGCTGGAGGGGAAAGGTTGTCAGGTAGTAAGGAATACCTAATGCTTCCATCTGCAGCTGTCAGTGCTAAAGTATTTCCTCTCTTGAAACAAAACATGTCTGTGCATGTACCTTGCTTCAGGCAGTCACCGGCTTCAGGAGCAGTTTTATTTCTTTGAGGACTGTAGGATGACACTTCAAATGAAAAGAACAAATAGAGGGCCAGGTAGATCCATCCCAAACTGTGAAGGTACCTTTGTTCTTGTTATGTGAGCGGTGCACAAGCAGGAGCAGGAGTTGGATGGAGCGTTACTGGTGAGGTTCAGTGGGAGAACAGGTTATGGAGGAGGCTGTTTAAAGTAAAATTCTCAGCTCTCTACAGCACACCAAGGGTTGCCACATGTAAGAAAGTGTCACAAGAGGTACAGAGCCCATAATGAGCTATGAGCTCATGGGAAATGGAGAATTAAGTGGTGGGTACTATGGGGACTCTTGTCTTTGTCCTTCTAGTTTGTGTCTCTGTGGGTTTTTTTGTGGAAGGTGGGGGGAAGCTTCCAGGGCTGCTTTTTTGTTTTTGTTTTTGTTTTTGTTTTTTTAACCATTCCAGGAGTATAGGGGCCAGAGGATCTGCCATACAGGGAGAGACTAAGAAGCTGGGACCTTTCAGCCTGGAAAAGTTAAGGCTCAGAGAGGTCTTACGAAAGGGGAGGGAAACATTAGCAAGGCAGAGCCAAACTTCTCTGTGATGACCTATGAAGCCAAGAGGCATTGAATGTACCCTGAAATAAATTAAATTCAGCCTAAACACACACAAAAAGGTATTTGGTTATTGTGAGGGTATCAGACACTGAAATAGGTTTCCCAGGGAGGTAGAATAGTCTCTTGAATAATGACTGTTAATCATATATTAATACTGAATAGTACTTTTCAGAAGAAGAAAAACAAAACTTTGAATCAATATTGGGACCATGAAGTAAAATTAATCTTAGTTTAAATTGGAATAGGCCTTGTTCATTAAAGTTGTATGCAGTATACAGAGAATTGTGTTGTCTGTCCCACCAAATGGAACAATAGCTGCCACCATACAGCACAATTCTGTCGGTAAAATAACACTTGCAAGATGAAAGATGACATGGAAAACAGTGAATTCTGTTAAATTAGCACTAAGATAAAGTTGTATCTTACCCAGCTGGAATCTAACAGTAAAAAACCCACATGAACTGGAATTTAATTCTGTACAATTAATATTTTGCTTCTTAAGAGTCCTTCTAGAATCAGGTATGATTCTAGAATATTATTAAACATCTAACAAATGTTATTAAATTATATAAATATTACATTTGATTTTCCAAGCTCCTTTGGAGGACATAGAACACACTTTGTGTCCTATGAAGTCTTCAATTTATTAAAAAAAAAACCCTCATTCCACATAGCAAGAAAAAAATATTTTATAAAAACAAAGCTGTCACCCTGATGTATGTGTGATTTTACAATAATTTTATCAGACTATTTATTCACATACATTTTTAATATTTATGAAAAAAAAAAGCCAAAGCTCTTGTGCAATTTAGAAATCATAGGGCAAAGTAATAGAGGTATATAAGAGAAGAAATTAGCAGGAAGAAGTAGCTAAGATATATAATGACAGCATGCGTTCCAAGTATTAAACAAGGCATTTGCAAGTGTATGTTGATGTTGTGTGTTAACTGCATATTTCAATGCAAATTTGTTTTTTTCTGCTGTTTGCACTGAGTCAACTAAGATTTGTTCAGTTGAAATGTGTCTTATTAACAACATAGAAGAGCAGATAATCAGTATGTTGATGCAACACAACTGTGGGATTCTGGAATTGTATATAGAAATGAGAAAAAAAATGAAAAAGAATGTTGAAAAATGAGAATAATAGAATATAGTCAAACATTGTTAAACTAGGAAAAACAAATGGTACTACAAGGTAAAAGATGGCACCAACAATATGTAATGTTCAGGAAAACGTAACAACCCACTTAGGACTGAACCTTACAAAATCAGGCATGTACTTAACTGTGCTTGTGTAATAGGATTACTCTCATTCTTAACTGAAAGTACATGAACAAGTACTTGCTTGATTTTAGTGATTCCAGAAGCAGAGTTGTATAAATACCGATTCAGGCAGCAGTTCACAAGTTATAGTGTCAGACAAGTCACACAAAAATAACCAAAGTAATTGAGCTCCAGAGACAAAAGAGAAGCAAGTTGCCAGTAATAAGCCTGCTTTTCTTTTTCTTTCCCATCTTCATATTTTTTATCTGAGAGGAGCAGCCTTCTGTTTTCTATGCCAGCACAGGTTTGTCCTTTTTATATAAAGGATAACACTAAATATAAATGGACTTAAATATTAAGTAGTAAATTTATAAATGTACATATGTATATATAAACTGAAAGATCTGATTTGAACATCTTTTGAACAACTTTTTGGGGTGTTCATATGCATCTTAAATTAAAACCCAACCAACCAACCAATCAACCAAAAAAAACCAAAACACAAATAATTTTGTTCTCTTACTCATAAATCTTGTAAGTAGTTATTATTTTCAGATTATAAAAAAAAAAAATAATTGTAAGAGTTTTCAACCACATAATTATTTTTTTTCATCATACCTAAGAGAAAGATATCGTTAATAAATAATATAGTATTACTTCCTTACTGCACACAGACCAGGAATTTAGATAGAACTCATATGGAATAGTTTGAAGAGCTTAATTTCAGAAAGCCTCTACAACTAGTAGCAGAAAGTAATCTTTTATTTTCTTTAGGACTGAGGTTACTCAGTCAAATTACAAAAAACTCTGGAATGTTCTGGAAGCACACTCTGCAGACATTTTAAATTTTTTCTTGATGTTTGTTTCTTCTTGCCTGCTTTTGATATAATCCCTGATAAGCAGTTCAGGGAACATTATTACTATCTTTTGTGGTTTGAGATACCAAACCACTGTAGGTAAAAAAAAAAAAAAAAAGCTGTGTTATTTAATAGGTGGCCAATAGGACACTAATATTCCAAATGATATCAGAATGTCATTCAGAAACAAATGCAACAACAAAGTATATACTAAAGTACATACTAAAAGCTGGCTGCTCATGGCCTGGATGAGCGTACAATCTGCTGGATCGAACACTGGCTGGAAAGATGGTCCCAAAGAGTAGTGCTCAATGGAGTTAAATCCAGCTGGTGGCCGGTCACAAGTGGTGTTCCTCAGGGCTCAGTATGGGGGCCATTTCTGTTTAAATATCTTTATTGATGATGCCGATAGGGACATAGAGAGCACCGTCAGTAAGTATGCAGATGACACCAAGTTAGGTGGGAGTGTTGATCTGGTTTAGGGCAGGGATGCTCTACAGAGGGAATAGGGTAGACTGGATCGATAGGCCAATGTTAATGGCATGGCCTTCAATGAGGCCAAGTGCCAGGTCCTGCACTTGGGCCACAGCAACCCCATGCATCGCTACAGGCTTGGGGAAGTGTTGCTGGAGAGCTGCCTGGCAGAAAAAGACCTGAGTGTGCTGGTTGACAAGCGACTGAACATGAGCCAGCAGTGTGCCCAGGTGGCCAAAGAAGGCCAATGGGATCCTGGCTTGTTTTAGAAACAGTGTGACCAGCAGAAGTATGGAGTGCTTGTCCCCCTTGTACACAGCACTGGTGAGGCCACACCTTGAGTATTGTGTCCAGTTCTGGGCACCTCAGCACAAGAGAGATCTGGAGGTGCTGGAGTGAGTGCAGAGGAGGGACACAGAGCTGAGGAAGGACCTGGAGAATGAATCTCACGAGGAACGATTGAGGGAGCTGAGACTGTTTAGTTTGTGAAAGAGGAGGCTGAGGGAACACCTCATCACTCTATACAACTGCTTGAAAGGACATTGTAGAAAGTTGTCCTGTTGTCTGGTCTCTTCTCACGGGCAATTAGCGATAGAACACAAGGGAATGGCTTCAAGCTGCAGCAGGGTAGGTTTACACTTGACATTAGGAAAGAATTTTTCACAGAAAGAGTGGTCAGTCACTGGAATCAGCTGCCCAGGGAGGTGGTGGAGCCGCTGTCCCTGAATGTGTTTAAGAGTCCTTTAGATGCGGTGTTAAAGGATACGTTGTAGAGGAAAACTTTGTAGAGTAGGGCTGATGGTTGGACTCGATCCCAAGGGTCTCTTCCAAACTGAATGATTCTATGATTCTAAAACCCCAAACAAACCACATAAAGACAAGTACACAGCTTGCATAAAAATGTAATGATCATGATCTGCCTTCAGACAAACACATGACTGAGCTCCCAAATGCTGTTATTTCCTAATTTAATTTTTCAATAAAAAAGTTAAAATTCTTAATTTCTAAATAAACAACATTACTTTTATTTAAGTTCTATATTTTTTACTATCTTTCTTATGAAAATTTGTATGAAGTTTCATACAAGCAAGAATCAGAATTACCGTGGAGCATAAAAAAGTATAATGACCATTAGATGACCCTTCTCTGTCATCTATTCCCTTTATGACTGTCGTCCTTCAATAAATAACTGCTATCTAAAATGTTAGTATTCCAGAAAGTAAAGTATAAGACTATTTAAATTCTCTCTTTTCTTTTCTTAAATAAACTATCATGAAGACAATAACCTTTCAATACAAGGTAAAAGGTTGATTCAGTTTCTCCCTTAATCTATTAACCGTAACTCAGTTATGTAAGTAACATAGTCAGTAATAATTGACAAATTAGCACCACAGATGCTGGTCAAAAATTGCAATTTAAAATTCCATCTTTCCTTCTTTATGCTAATGACTGCATCTCAAATAAGTTTTTTCCAAACTTCATGGCAATTAAAAACTCAGAAGAGTACACTTATAAAATGTACAGTCTATAATCTGCAAGCAAATCTGAAATTTTATGTATCACACACTTTGCTAGTTTGACCTTAAATGTCTTCAAATATATTTTAAAACTTTTCAGTTTCCTGTTTTTTTGAGACCTTTTTTGCTATCCATATATACCTCTGTACCTTTCACATGCACTTAAAAATGACTGCTAATAATTTTTAAGCATATTTGAAATAGACTTCATAATTTTGTTTGTTTTTTAAAATCCAACAGAGCTACTATTACTTGGTTTTGTTTCTGATTTATTATGGCTAAGAATTCTATCTCTAATTATGTGAGCTTCAGTTAACCTTTAAGGACTGTAAGATCCTATGCTTACTTACTCTTGCCATTAACAATACTCTAGAATCAGTTGCACACAAAACACACACAAAAAGATGATAGCACTTGCTCATATGTCCTTGAATTAGCAGAGACTTTTCAAGACTTGTACTCACTTTGCCTTGGGAGGACAAAGACAACAATCATCCTAAAACTGATGACTTTAAAATGTTTCTTATTGTCCCCCTTGTTTCCCTTTATTTTCTCCTCTCTTGAGACTCTTCTGAAATAGTGAGTTATGCAAACATATGCAAATAGATAGTGCAGGAGATCTCACTGGGTTTCATGTCTAAGAACACATTAACAAGGAGGGAAGATCTTTTTTACCAGAGGGAAAGGTTAGAATACAAGACAAGGCAGGAGGATACCCTGTAAGGAAGCTGGCTCTCCTGGGAAGTGGAAGAATATGAATAGCATCTTGATTGCTGATATTTGGTTTTGTTCTTATAAATCTACACATCTTTTCTTTGGTTTTTTTGTGGTTTTTTTGGTTTGATGGTTTGTTTGTTTGCATGTGAGGAAAATGTAATTACTTTTTACAAAGTATTTTGCCAAGTTTCTTTCCTCTTACTTTGACAGTCATTGTTCTATTCTTAATTGGTGAATGGAAATCAATACCACCTGAACTTAGGAGAAAGGATATGTGTCATAGTTTAACCCCAGCCAGGAACTATGGCATGCAGATGTTCACTTCCTCCCTCCCTCCCCTACAGGGTAAGGAGAAGAGTGAGAAAAAGCAAAAAACCCAAACTCATGGGTTGAGATAAAGACAGTTTAGTAACACAGTAATGGAAAATTATAATAATAACAAAAATAGTAACATTAATAATGGTAAAAGAACATAAAAAAAAAAA
>VZTM01011663.1:0-21059 GCA_013400555.1 Jacana jacana
CTGTGATTCTATGATTCTATCTCAGTAACATCTCCGTCATTTAGGTCATCTCAGCCTCAGAGGCTAGACTTTTGCTAATAATTAAGATGGCCTGTGTTCTGTTCTCTGTCCTTGAGGGCAAGCTGCACAGCACAGCTTGCATCCACACAGCAAAACCATCATCTCCAAAACAAGCCCAAGGCAAGGTGGCCACCTCCAAACTGCTCACTGGGAAGAGCAATCCCATGCTGTTCCATGAATTGTGCCCATGCATTGCCTAGGAAAGGGCTGTCTTGCACAGCACCATAGCAAGAACTATTAAACAGCTTGGGCAAGCACAGACCGGTACATCATCCCTGGACCCTTACCATACTTTATTTACTAACATAGGTGTAGCCAGAGAGGCTGAAGCTTTGTTACAGACTTAGAACCAGCCAAGACAGAGTTTTGGACAAGTGTCTTTGGCATTTCCTCATGAGCATCTCGGACACCACACTGATTGTGGTAGATTTTAGTTCTGGGAATGTATATTTCTCTCACTTACTGTACAAAGGAATTGCCCTCAGCATGGTGAATTTTGTTCCCAGAGCCAAATTAACTTCCCGACATTATAGCCCTGTGCACCCTCTTGGGTCTGGCCCTTGATCTAAATTGTGATCCAAATACTGTGTTTGATCTCAGGTTCCTACTCTGTACACAGCAGCCCCACTTCCTCCTTTTTAAATTTTGTTTCTATTTATACAGTTACCAAACCTTTCAGCACTTCTCTTCACAGACCTTGCAAGGTCTAACTCAGCTGGAGTTCTGGCACTTGGTGCTGAACTCCTACGTTTTCTGACCTTCAAAACTGCAAGAGCTGCATAGACCGACTGACCTCTTTATCCGTTCCCATGGACTGTTTACACCTAGCATCCTTCCTTGGACAGTCATTCATCCAGGTAACTCTGCAGAATTTCCTCATTCATTTTTCCCCTGTTTAGCATGCAAATCCCGGAAAGATTTTCTAACTCTGATGTAAACTCCTGTACTCTTTCATATGCAACCCCTGAGCTGTCAAACTGGGTGACTCTACTCACTGCTTTTTCTTAATTTTCTAGAAATTTTTCCTGTGAAAACCCCCCACAACTACCCAACAACCCAGAAAGTTATTTTTTATCCTTTTTCCCATTCCATTTTAATGCTACCAGCACTCTGATACAGAATTATTTACTGAAACTAGTTTTTCTACAGTATGTTCATTACTAAAGCTACACCCAAAATAGATCCCCTTTTGCTTGTGGGGATAAGTGAGTATAATATCACATCTCTTTATTCTTGAGTTTGCAGCTGAAACATTAAAGTTTTGCGTACTGAAAACTCATGGTACTATTTATTCTTGATATTAAAGACATATTAAAGGTCTAGGGTTTTATAAAAGAGGCCTCTAACACCATCTCATTTTTCTCCTTCGCTATCCTTTCTTGGAGGATTTTGATTCAGCTGTTCTATTTTCTTCCAGCTTTGTCTTACTTTTATTATCTGTCACTGTATCATCATTCTGTAACAATCAAGAAGACAGATCCAATATAGGGGCTTGTTAGGAAAGGACAAAAAATAAAGTAGAGAAAGCATTGCTATGGCTCTAGTTTGCTCACATCTTGAGAACTGTCCCCAGATCTCCAAAACCAGATACCAGAACCTGAAACATACAGAGAAGAGCAGGATGAACATTAAAGATATGGAATTCTTTACATTTAAGGAGTGACTGAGTTAGGCTAGAATTGTTCAGCTTCAGAAAGAGATGACTGACTTCAGAAGATATGCTAACATAGGTGCAAAATGATGAAGTGGGAAAGGTGGAACCCACGAGTTGACAGAGAGGTTGTTCACTTCTCTTCCAGAACAAGAACCAGGAGCCACAAAATTACTCTAAGTTTCAAAATTAAGGAGAAGGAGCAGTCCTTCTCACAGTGCCTGGTAGGTCTACGGAGTCCTTTGGGAAACAGTCCTTGAGCTGCAGAATGTTTGCAGGGCCCCAGACAAATGCTTGGCAGAGGGATCTATCAGAGCTACAGTTAAACTAAGCTGGGCTCAGGAAATCCCCTGACTGAAAAGAGATGGAGATTGGGAAACTACTCCCAGGGAGTTTAGTGCATGTGTGTATGTGCATATTTGTGTGTGTGTATATATATATGTATACTTGAACTGCTCTTACTTTTCATTATGCATTTCCTCATAGCTGCTGCTGGAACCAGGGTACTTCAGAATACAAATCCTCAGTGTGAGCCAGCATAGATGTTTTTATGTGACGTATTCTTCCGTGCTCAAATCTTGTTTCTATGGTCCTGTCATCTTGTCCATGCACATCTCTGCCCGCTCTTCTGCTGCATCTCTTTTGTTTTCCCCAGCCCAATCCTTGCAGTAATGCATGGACTTTGTTACTTCTGTCTTCCTAGCCAAATTAGACACAGTCCCTTCTTG
Source organism: Jacana jacana (assembly GCA_013400555.1). Classification (NCBI taxonomy): domain Eukaryota; kingdom Metazoa; phylum Chordata; class Aves; order Charadriiformes; family Jacanidae; genus Jacana; species Jacana jacana. The sequence continues at coordinate 2,440 of VZTM01011663.1, forward strand.
AACAGGACCCCGTTTTGATGGTCGGGCTCCACACGCACCCTCTGTACAGGAGAAACTAGTGGCCTTGAGTTCCACATCTCTCCCAATAACGAGGATAAGCCCAACTCTTACTGACCCTCTGTGACTGGACCATCTGGGTTCTGGGTATGTGACCAGTCTGGGTCACACAGGTATGTGACTGGCTTCTGGGTATGTGACCGAGATCTGTGGAAAAAACAAACCTCAGGAAAGCCACAGCGCAAGCAAGGAGACTGTGGCTGTGACCACCATTGCTGTGTGTAAGCACAACGCAAATGATTAGGAACCGCGACAGAACCATGTCGCCACCTCGAGCACCTTTCCTTCTACCTTGAGCCCTCACCGGTTTGCCCGGCAGCAGCCGGCTCAAGCTTCCCGCCCGGCCCGGCCTACCCACGGCCCTCCCGCCTCACGGGCCAGCNCCTGGCGGGGCCGGGCTCTCACCGAGCCCTGGGCGCCGTGGGCTCCCCGTTCACGCTGGCGGAGGAGGGCCGGGCTGCAGGGGTAGCGGGGCAGACGCCTCTAGCTCGCAGCCTGAGCCTAGGAAGGGCGGCTGATTCGCGGGGCTCAGGCCTTGGCTTGCTGCGGATGTCACCGGGACTTCACCTGCTCCTCAGCCACGCCCCTGGTTGTCCCCTCTCCTGAGATCCCCAGGGGTTGTGGGTGGCTCCTGTAACAGGAGTCACTGCTCTCCTTAGGGAGGGACAGCCCCTTGGTTCCCTGGTCTGACCGTTTGCTCCCAAATCTTCCTCTCCTCAAGGAGGAACCAACCCACCAAGACATCTGGGTACCTAAAGGCTATGATTTCAGTGGGATGCTGGTACCTACATTGCTCTGTAGGTCTTAATCTCTTGCCACATTCTCCAGCCAAGGTGGAATTTCCCGTTGGGCTGATAGAGAAACTCCCCAGCAAAACCTCTACAAACTCGCCTTTATTGACATGAAAATAAAGCAAAGAGAAAACCCCAACCCCTGTAACTGTTGAGCATTTGCATTCTTTAGAGGCAGTCGTATTTCTCAACAAGAAATTATGTTACACCCATGACGCAATGCGGTAAACATGTAAGGGGAAAACCATTCCCACCCAAAGCCTGTGCTCTGGTGAAACTAGGTGTTTTGGTTGGCTTAAACAAGATGCAAGCAGTTTGAAAGGTGCTGGTGAGGCTGGTGCAATCTGCCAAGTCTTTGCCAGGTCAGATGCGAAGCAGGGAGACTACCGAGTCCTCATTACACCTCCATCATGGACAACACAGTGGGGCACCTGCTGAAATCAAACTGTCCCAAAGCTGGTTCTTGATGTCATGATAGCAGTCTCCCTGAATGCGGCCCTGAAGAACGCTCCTGAGTGAAGAGCATCTTCCTCTGTATTAGAAGATCCCCAAGGACAGCATAGTGCCTGCAAAAGAGACCATTATGGCATCTTTTATTTGAACCTGGTTAATTATACCAGAGGACACATGGACTTTGAAATTTGACTTATGTCAGTCCTCTCCCCCACAAAAATTACACACCGTCCTGAAAAATCCTTTTATTCTTCCCACTGGTCCATGAGGAGTGGGGTCAGTGCCCTCCACAGATCAGGTTCTTGCCCCTTGCAGCTGGACCTCACACATGTAAGCCATTTCTTACTTGGGCTGAACAACTTGCAGCCTATTCTTGGTTCCCAAATCTTTGTTCCTCTGAGATAATTGCTTTTTCTTTGCCTGCGTTCGCCTACCTAGACCCTGCTGTCCTTCAGAAAACTCTTTCCTTTTCCTGGAAAAGTAGATTTTTCCAGGTCTACTGTCTGGCCTAGCTCCCACAAAAGACTTACATCACTTCCCCTACCCTAAGAGGTGTTAGATTCTCTCCTCCAACAGATCCAGCAGACCTTCCCCTGGGATCTCAAATCTCATTGCTTTCTCTCTTGTTTTATCCTTCCTTCTAGCATCACCTTTAGCACTAAGGCATTCCTATTCCCTTCCTCAAAGAGCTTATGAGGCCCACACCTCTCCCTGTGTCTACAGATCTGCCATGCCTTGAACCAGGCACCTTCTGTTCTTAGTCAAAAACACATCAGCCAGGGTTACCAGCTCACAGCCTTGAGCAACCTGGATGTTCTCAGTCATCCTGGTCATCTTAGCACATATCAGGGCAAAATCACCTTGTATGTGTCATTGCAGTCCCAGTCACTGAAGGAGCATCACCCTTCCTTCCTCTTCAGTGTCTGTGGTGGTCTGTGCTCCCAGACACTCTACATCCCTTTCTATTTCTGCTGTTACTCCATAGGCTGGATGATGGTCATCCCTCAGTTTTGCTTGACTGTCCACACCTCTTCCAGGAGTCAAAAATCAGGGGGTCTTTTTTTGCTGCATGTTGCTGAACTTGTGTTGTCCTACATTTTCCTGGGTACAGTCACTAGTAGTGAGTAGAACTGCCCTCAACATTCCTAGAGGTGGCTCTGCAAGGACACTGCTCTTGTTCTTTCTTAAATTTTTGAAGATAATCTCAAAAGCTTCAGAGTAGGTCCTCTCCTTTTCCAGACCTTCAGATCTGATCTATCTTCTTCTGTATTCAATAACCCTGCTGTGATTAGACAGTTCAAGACTGTATCTTCTCTGCTTTAGAGTCTTACTTCACTTCTGGTGCAGGATAAACTCTTCCTAGATCAGCTGTGGCCTGAAACCAGTCTCTGCCAAGTTACTATCTTTGAGGCACCTTCCTTCTATCCCTTCCTTCCCTCAAGCTGTGCCATGCCAAAACAGTGAGAAGCAGATACGGACATCTTTCACAGACAGGAAGATGTTTCCAGTATCTCTGCTCACTATATCTTCTGCTTGTTTGTGAGTTCCAACCCCCCCGCCCCTCCTCTGTCTCCCTCTCCTGGTCTGAGATGGTTACCTCCAACCAGGAAATCAAAATTAACATTTTATGCAGTGTTCAGGGAGTTTCAAGTGCTCTCCTTGCAGGAAACTTGGGGATAACAACAAAAACGCATCATGAAATTATGTGCCCGTGGTGATTTCTCTTTATGCTTTCCTAATACAATTCATTCCTCTGCAGCACTGGGAGTCTTTGCATGTTCTTAGTCATTTGCTTCCCACTGCTAGGTTTGTAATATGGCTTTATTTTAATGCACAGATCTTGGATGTAGTCCCCTGAGATGTCATGGTGGTTGGCTATTGTTTATGGTTTTTTTCCAGAGGAGTTTCTAAGTTCCACCCTAGTTGTGGTGCCATCTAGAAATTCCCTGTCCTCCCCCTCCCATTGGTAATGTTTAATACTCTTCTCCAGAGCACAATATTATGAGCACAATTATATTATATTGAGAGTCTGGAGTCTCCCATATAATAACATTCAATAGCAGTCTCTCAATAAACATTTGTCTTTTTGACAGCAGAGGCTGCTCTGCTCTTTGCCCTGTCCTCTCGGTTCCTCACTGTTTCTGAAATGTAGCAGCTTGGTGTTCATGGTCTCCAACTTCTCCCATTGCATTTCAGCTCTCAGGTCAGAAAACACCTAATCACCTTATGCAAAGTTCTCACCCAAAACAAGTCTGGTTCTCCCTGTCTTTGGAAGTCAAAGAAGTGTTATATGTAAACATGTCTGCTTCACTAGGAAAGCCTGTGCTTGGGGGCACGCACCACGTGGCCCATGGCCTTGACCTTGAGCAGAATTCCCTGAGTCTGACAAGACCATCAGTGTCCCTCTGACACTCACTCACCACAGAGCCACCGCATTCCCCCCCAATAACACAATGATTATGGACGTCCTGGGACTGCAGGACAGAGCTCAGAGCAGTTCATGTTGGTGATCATGGAGAGCAGGGACAGAAGGAGCACCAGGCTCCTGTCCTTCCCCACAGTCACTCATTAGGGTGGCAGAGAATAGCTCATAGAAGTCAAGAGTGTGTCCCACTGCCTGGAGAGGAGATGGGTGTCCGATGCAACACCCTTTTTTCAGACATAATTAGTTGATTCCTGGTAACTTCAGTTCAGTAACTTCAGAATTGGCAGCAATTTTCCTGCAGAACAGAGAAGAGTTTGGCCCTTTGTCTGTCCCTGAGGAAGGGGATGTGCAATGTGCTGCCCTGGCAGAGGGAACACAGTGGGTAGGCAGGTCCAGGAGGGCCAGCTAAGAGACTGGCATCAGCTCTGGGTCTGGGGTGCCACATCACAAAAATCAGCACAAGCCTGCAGCGTGACAGGAGCACTAATAGTCATGGAGAGCTGCCTTTTGTCCTTCCAGGGAGAGAGCCTGGCCAGGAGCACTGGAGCTATTAATTGAGTCACAGAGCAGTCGTTTGTACATTTAAATGGTAGAAAGCTAAATAGGTTCTGCAATCAGTCCTAGCGAAGGACATTGTTGGGGACATGCTCCTTTCAAAGCCGCTCGGGGCTGCGTGACACGTCTCTGCAAGCACAGCTTTTTCTGCCTGCCTCTTGCCAGGCTCCCTTAAAGAGGCAGCTCCCCACTCCTTTTCTTCCCCAAGCCAAACGTAATAGCAACTAACAATCAAGATGACGATGATAACACATAGCTTCCAGCATAAATGAACAACCTCACTGATTTAAAACATCCTCTTCATTTCTGAGGTGTATGTGTTGGCACTTGTGCTGAGATAACCGCACCCTGGACAAACCTATCCCCTGGCTCTGCCCACAGTGACCTCAGCCAACCTGCTCTTGCCCTTACAGCAGGACTTCAAGTGATTCCCTGGCTTTCTCCACCTGAATAAGATTTGCGTCCCATTTTTTCACTCTCTGCAGCTTCCAGGTGTTGCACAGGTTTTTTTTCTAAGTCTTTGTATCTGGTAGGACAAGTATATTGCAGCTGTCTTCCATTACTGACACTTGGCTTTAGCCCAAGTGCTCCAGTTGGTGACAGAACGGCTTGGTGTGTTGGTGTGGTCTCTTCTACTGTTTTTCCCAGGTCTTCATAGAGAAGGAAATGCAAAATGAAGGGACCTTCAAAGAATCCCAGAATATCAGGGATTGGAAGGGACCTTGAAAGATCATCTAGTCCAATCCTCCTGCCGGAGCAGGAACACCTGGATCAGGTCACTTGCCTTGTGTCAAGTTGGGAGATTGCAACTAGATGATCTTTCAAGGTCCCTTCCAACTCTATGCATTCTATGGCTGATTCTAAGCTCTTAGGCCAAATGCAGCATGGGCTTTACCAGCGTTACACCTGACAGCTGTTTGCTTGGTGTGCTCTTTAAAAGACCTGTGAGGGCGGTCTCCATCCTGCCCTGCTGTAAGAGAAGCAAAAGATGCTTGGTTCATCTGATGAAACATACAGGCTGCTGGATGCAAGATCAGTGGTAACTGGAGAAAACAGCATCTCTCAAACTGAGTGCTCAATGTGAACACCTTCGTGCTGTTTTTTTATGGCTTTGCCAGAGACCTCCTGATGCTAGAGTGTCAAGTGTAGAAAAATATCTGGCATCAAGTACACCCTTAAGAAAACATTCCCTTTGCGTGCCGCGAAAGGCGTCCCTTCCAACGCGTTTACAGGAATACTTTGAAATCTCTCCATCAGCAAGGGCTTTTTGTATGTTCCCCGTTTCTGTTCTCTCCTTTCTTTCAGTCTCCTCTCTCTTTGGTGCCCATCCTTTTTTGTTGAAATGCAGCATTTCCCAGTTAATAAAGAGGTTCAGTTTCCTGCACATACACATTCCTGAATGTAACAAATTTACATTCACTTTGGGCTTAACTGAGCTTGCATTTCACACCCTTTCTTGGTGAAGACTAGGTTGGGAAGTCTCTGGGGTTTACTGCGCCTCTTGTGTTATCCATGGTGTCTCTTCCAGCGTTAACAAAACTGTTCCTGCCACCACGCCGATTCATGAACCTCTATCCCATTTTAAATTATAAATGGCCAGTTTGGTTTGGGGCTGATTGCCCATTTGTGCTCTGGAGTTGTTGGCAACCTCTGTCAATGCTGCAAAGTGATGATGGAGCCGCTGCAGGTTTTGCAACTCCTTCCAAATGACAGGCATCATCTCTGTTTGTGGCATCTGCCACAGAGCCTGCAGCCCCTTGTGCTGTGTCTTTTCCTTGCATGGCTTCCCTCTTTCACTAGGGGTATTTTCCATTTTATTTCACATGGATCACCACGTGGTGTTCAGTAACCACGCAGCACTCAGACAGCTGACAAAGGCTGCTCCTTTCAGCGTTAGCTGATCATTAGCTCTTTAGCACTGCGTAGCAGGAGCCTCTGCGCACCACTGCAGCGTGCCCTGAGTGGCTCTGGCAAGAGCCTCTGAAACGCTGCTGTTGCTGAGGAATGCCTAATCACGACTCGCCTCTTATTATTATTCTCTGTGTGTTCCTGGGATTCCTACCCCCGTTGCAGTAATACCATTTTTGCACCCTCCAGCCAGAGGGTGCTGACGTGTGAGCTTTGGTTTATTGGCTAGTGGAGAGGGGGGTTTTGCTGGGATTTTTCCCAGAAAGTGCTGTACTTCCTCAGGCTGGTTTGCTAAAAGCTGACTATAAGCCCACTGCGGAGACCAGAACAGATGGGCAGCTTTTATTTAAACAAGAAAACGCTACATGGTGACAGCGGGGAAAGAAACTTGGGAAGAAAATAAGAGAGTTCTCTGAACTGTCTCTGCAGGAACCCAGTTCTAACAATGCCTGCGAGGTCTGGGTGCTCCCACTGCCAGGTCCTGGCTCCAGAACAATTCATTTCAAGGCTGGGGACGATTACACCAAGTGGAAAATAAAATTCAAGCGGTTTAGGCAAGGATCAGGCTGACAAACAACTCTCAGAACAACTCAGTTCTGTATTTGGTGAGCCAAAGGCTGAAAATATGTTTTCCTTCAGCCTGGTGACTTTGAAAAAAGGAAAATCCTAGAATGCTGATGCTGGCAGCTTGAATTAATATTTCATGAGAAAGGATTCTTTTTTTTTTCCTGTTAGTGCAAGGTTGATTCTACTGGAGAAGCTTTCACAGCCCTGTATAGCCCAGCACAGTGTGGAGAATTTGCCAGCAGGTTTCATGATTAAATGTTACAGGAATGATTTTTATTTTTTGCTGTGAGAGACATCACTGAGTGTCAGAGAGGCCATAGCTTGACACTGATTCGATGCCAGGGAAAGCAATTACAGCAGCTACACAAGCCAAGAGCACCAAGAAGCAGCAGGAGACATTGCAGGGCCCAGCTAATCCCCCAGGCAACATCAACCATGTTATTACTTGATGCCAGCAGTTAAAGAAATGTCAGTGTTAACCTGCATTTGCAGCAGCTTTTCCAAACAAGCTAAAAGCAGCCTGCACTGGCAGTAAGGCAAAACCAAACAACTTTTGTATGCACCTAGTACAGCAACAGCAGCTGCCTTATTCCAGTGGCTCAGGTGATAGAGGACACAAGGGCTATTAGACACATATCTGCCTCTTGGGAGAAGAGGGTATAAATCACTGGAATAGAGAGATTTCAAACAGACTGGACAGTTTGTTCCAAGACTGCGATAGGGACAGACACTCCTGAGAAGATGTACAAATCTCTTTTGGCTCAGTTCAAGTCCTGGCCTGTTGGCAAAAAATGATACGTACTGAAGAGACCACTGCGGCCTGCAGCCAAGGTCAGTATCCAGGCACCAGAGGTGGTGTCCATGTGGGAAGACATCTGTTGAGTTAAAACCTCTTAAGTATCACTGCTGGGCTGTAATTTAAATTAAGAACTAGGCCTATGACAGAGACTTAATGAGAATCCCATCTCAAGCTGGGAAGCTAAAGGCAAGTCATGGCTGGCCAACAGACCCCGCACAGCTTTTGCTCTTGCAGAAGAGCTACCTGATAGCACACAGCACTATTTGGAGCTGTTATATGAAATGTTTTGTTGCCACAGGACTTAAAACAGTGATGTCCATGCAAACAGCCATGCCTGGCAGGCTCAGTGGCACCTAGATTCTCCTCTCTGCTCCTGCCCCTGGTTTGCACTCAGGAGATTTGATAACAATTAAGAACATTATCCTCTTTCTGTGTAGGTTCATTTCCTGCTGTAGCCTACCTGATATTCCTCAAAATGAATCCTTCAACTTAAAGCTCAGAAAAGGACCCATGGCATGGTCCCAGCTGACAGGTTGTTTGCCTCCTGGCTGGTGGGTGCCTTTGTCACAGCAACACAGTCCTGTGGGTGCATCTGACAACTGAGAGATCAGGGAAAGCAGGAACACAACCTCCAGCAGAGCTGGCAGCCAGGCATGCACTTGGCCTGTTAAACTGTGGTGCAAACAGGATTCTAAACTCAATGGTAGTTTGTATGTATCACCCTCTCATGTCTAGGCTGTCATCTCGACATTTATTAGAGGTATTCAGATGTGTAGATTCAGATATCTATTCCTTGAAAATTTTTTTGCATCTAAGATCTTTGGAAAGCAAATCAGCCACCCAATGTAATTTTCATCAAGAGTGGCCTTCCACCCCATCCTAGTCCATGCCTTTCTTGTCTAGTTGCTCAGTGATCACCTGAGCAAAATGTCATGACTGTTTCAAGCTGGACCCACCTGAACAAGAGCAGATGTGGATTCTCAAGAGAAGGCACTCATTTCCACATCCAGTGCTTCTCTGCCAAGAGCAGGCTGAGGCCTTCTGCAGAGCAGGTAGATCTGACAGTACCGTGGAGCTGATGTCCATGTTTGTGAGCGACTTACTAAAACAAAAAAAAAGTAACCCAAAGTGGCTGGTACTTTGCAATCATTGAATCGCTCTGCTTTGACTGAAGTGCAGAAATGGAAGTCAGGGTAGGCACAGAAGATGATCGTTATAAGATGATCATTAGCTCTACTTTAAGCTCACCTGTTTTCTGCCAGCACAAATGTACTGTTGTGGTGACATAGAAGAGGGTATCTTCTACTGAGAAAGAAGGACATGGAGAGACTGGACTGATGGCATATGCCTCAGGAATGCTATCCCACAGAGAGGAAATATATTTGCAGATAAGAAAAGCAATTCTGTCATTTGGCTGGGTGTTTTAACTGCTTTTGTGACTTCACCACAGGCTTCTGCATAGCTCTCGCAGCTGACCACCAGCAGTTCTTCCTGTCAGGATGTCTCAACTTGCCCTCATGAGACTGCAGTGAATCCAGATGTGTATGACGAGGCAGTAGCTTGTGCTTCTCAGTCCAGGGTACGACTCTTTCCACAACAAGTGCCATCTCAAGAAGCCATTGCCTGAAGCCAGAGGCTGACATCTGGCTGTTGGCTAATTAGGACTGTATTACCAGCCACGGATCAAAAGTTGCCTGAAATCTGCTTGGCGAAGCAAGCTGGTGAAACATGATCAAAGGAGTTCTGCCCTTCAGGACATCGAATGAGTCTCAGCTAGGAATGGAGACAAAAAGATCACCTGTCCTCCTGGAGAGCTGACAAAGAAGTATTTTTTGCTCATCCAAGAACTGTGCAGGCAGAAACATTCCCAGGGCTGCATAAGGGATGTCACAGCACTGCAGACTGCCTGGTCTGTAAACACATACTGTGTTAGGGCCAGACCTCTCCTCTGAGCTCCAGAGAGCTCTCCTTAGATACTCCTCTGAGCTGTATCTGGATTTGCATGTTGGGTGTCTGGGAACAACAGAGGAGCCTAAACCATTCAGGCAATCAGCCCTCTCTAAACGTCCTTGTCAATGAACAGGAGCCTTGTCAATGAAACCAAACTGACTGTTTCACCTCAACAGTCAGTAATGTCTTTTCATGTGTGGCTGGTCTCACGCTGTTCCGAGCCTGCCACACTTGGTGGGGTTTTTTCCTAGTACTGAAACAAGAGCGTAAAGTCCGCATGAAGTTGCAAAACACAGCATGCCAGAGGAGAGCTGACTTTTCACAAAGGCTGCAGCTTTAGCCACACTGCTTGGAGACCACGAGGGTCTGTCCGGAGGAAGCTGATAACATATACAAGATACTATTGACTTGTCATGTCCTACTGTGACCAGGAAGGCTGTCCTCTCTTACCAATACACTTATTCCAGTTTATCATAAACTTGTGTTATATACATATTAATCAGAGGGAAGTAACTATAATAGGAAAAATATGACGGATATTTTGGACACTGCAGGCCTCCTGAATACCAAATGGAGCAATTTAGTCTTTGGCGCTGATATGTCCACCAAGGGACAAGTCAAAGAAAATGTCAAGCTGACACATATCTTTTTTTCTACCTGCAAACCATATACTCCTCTCCTTTTCTTGCCATACCCTGCCTTGCCTTGCCTCCTCCCAGCCACCCCCTCTCAGGGTCATAAGAAACAAGACAAGACCAGATTCTGACCAATCTGCCCTTCTCCCCTGTGACCATAAGGAGGGAACACTGTGGTTTGCAGCAACTCCCCTTTCCCAGTGTGTTCATCCCAGACTCACACGCCTGCCTTCACGACCATTCAGAATATTAGGAAGAAATTCCTTCCTATAAGGGTGGTGAGACACTGGAACAGGTTGCCCAGAAGAGCTGTGGATGCCCCATCCCTGGAAGTGTTCAAGGCCAGCCTGGATGGGCCTTTGAGCAACCTGGTGTAGTGGGAGGTGTCCCTGCCCATGGCAGGGCGGTCAGAACTCCATGATCTTTAAGGTCCCTTCCAACCCAAACCATTCTATGATTTTATGAACCAATTTGCATCCCATAGAAGGAAGCATTTTCCTCTTTCTGTTCCAGGACTCTCAGATCACAAAATATTCAGCAAAGAGAATAATATGTTTTCTGTGCTATGTATAATGAAATTACATTCACCAAAATTCCTACTAGGAGTTTTTTAACTCTAGGTTTATTTCTTAAACAACCACCAAAGTTTTTATTGCCAGAACAAATAATTAAAGAGAGAATGGAGAACTTTGTCTAATGGATCTAAGTATCTCAAAGGGGATAAAATGGTTTTACTCAGATCATTTTCTGGGGATTGTATCACAGAGACTTACATGATCAATTATAGGGCAGATTTATTTGAAGCAAAGGTTTTTAAAAGTTACACCTGCTTACCCGTATCAGAAATTCTTTGAACTGCTCAAAACTGGAATAATCACCTATTAAAATAATTACCACTTAGAAATGGAGCATTAAAGAAAGGTAATAGAATGTGAGCTGTCAGCCTGTGTGATATATGTGTGGCTGAGCTCCGTGGATGGATCCATTTTCCAGTTACAGTGAAGCCTGTGCTAGAAGCTACCCTTCTTAGACAGACACTGATTTTAAAAGAACATCCAAAAATAGCTCTATTATTCATTATCTTGTTCTAAAAAATTCCCTACAGTAATTCACTAGTCTCCAGGGCGGTGATTCTGCACAGGCTTCAAACTTCTTGTACTTTGGAGAGTCCCGCTTGATATTTTTGGTATATCCAAACTTGGATACTAATTTTGAGAGCAACTTGACAATGTTAGAAAAGTAAATTAAGCACGACGAGATGGGGAACGGCTCTGTAATATGAACAAATATAACTGCAGTCAGGAAGTCCTTCCCCTTAAGGGATTACATTCCTAACAAGAACGCAAAATAAACTGGTTTGTGCAAAAGCAGAGTGATCAGTTCGTTCCCCAGCATACAGACAAATCCAGTCCCGTGAACTATAGCTGCGTCACCCAGGGATGTTCTCCCTGTTTGAAGCACCTCTGCGCGAGGAAGGACAACTGCTCTCAGGAGCCAAGTACTGTCCTGGGCCTCTCACAAGGGACCATTGATTCCAGTAGGTAGTTAACTGCGGACTGTGCTAATCCCACTGATAAAGCAGTTACTTCCAGGGAATGTTTCTCCACAGTAAAAAGCCCAGAGTCCCATTGCAGGAATGAATACATGAAATAAGGCTCACATCTTCAGTTTGTCAATGACTCATGTAAGCAGGCTTTCCAGAGCCCAGAACTGATCATTTAGCCTCTGTTCGCTATTTTAAACCCAGAGAAGAGCCCTTTTTGTTTGGTTGGGTTTTTTCCCCTTCATGTTTAGGCAAACATAATACTTAGCAATATTCACATACCAAATGCAGCTTGGCCTATCTGCTTTCCTCCCATCAAAGTGTGCCTGTTAGTTAGTCTGTCAGCACAGGACTCCATGTTCAATTACAGCTTCTGCCTTTCAACTGAATTAATCAAGACACGACGGAGACAAGCATGCCCAGTGCATCTCCCCGTGGTTCCCTTCCTTTCTCATCGGCCACTCTCACCACAGAAAGAGCTGCAAAATTGGTCAGAGTTGTCCAAGGAACTCTCCTCCCTTTACGTTTGCTGGAAAATACATGTCTAACCAGGCAGTTTCACATAGATTATTTCATGCATTTCATCTGCAGCAGCGCCAAGGATCTGTTTGGACAAAGCTTTTTTGTGTGCGAAGCTGCCACTGAAACTAGTCAGCTGCAGAAAATGTTAAGACTAGGCACCTCATGAACTCTGTACAGAAATAGAAGAGAATCTCAAAAAAAAAAAAAAGGGAAAAGCTCATCTTGGACCATTCCAAAAGAAACATTCCAGTATCTTGACTCAGTTGGAAAATAATTAAGATAATCTGGAAATCAGATTCAAAGTCTAGGGGGGAAAAAAGGCTCCTACTGCCCAGAGAAACAGCCTTGCAGGAGACATTGGTGTATAACACATATTCTGGTGTAATGGTGAACAACTGGGCTGTTACTGGGATGTTAAATTCTGTGTTAATAAATAAACCTTGTATTTTCACTCATTTACTGCTCTGCTTGCTTTCTTTCCTCATTCGTCGTTGTCCCCTCATCCACATTCCAGGCAGCTCTGCTGTAAATCCTTTTCATCACGCTGTCACACTTACCAACATTTCAAGGACGTTTCATCTGAAATGTTAGGAAAAATAGCTCTTCACAGTCTTCCAGGAAGAAGCATCAGTGACTGGCAGCGTTTAAACCCTGCTGTCCCATCTCCAGGTGGACCTGAACACTGAAAAACAACATCTGGAAACAGGATCCCAGGAAAAATTCCGAAGACCCCTGCACATTTTGGGTTCACCAGTGACACATCTTCATGGCAACAATACACACACACAGATGGGGCTATAATTTAGCCTAAGCTACCTCATTATTTATTGCCTGGCCCCTCCCCAGTTTTATCCTCCTACATGCAATTTCTCTCATCCTTGGCATCCCTTGTTGCCTCCTTGGCACACAACTCTTCCCAGTTTTTCCTTTTCCTTTGTTGCTCACATCACAAACTCACTTAGGAGACTGCATTTAAAAATACTGTAAATTATAAGCGTCAGTTCATCCCCTGGTGTCATTCGTAGTAGTCCTGGAAAACTAAAAGCTCGAGGCCATTTAAGGCACTGAAGTATATGGATCTTTGTTCTCAAGCTTATAGTGTAAGTTCTTTGAGATAGGGACTACACCAGCAATGGGTAAAAATAGATATAAATAGATAAAAAGAAGTTGATAGAGTCTATATGGGGTCTAACCAGTTATGAGGAAAAAGAAAACTTCTGGCCCTTGAGGTGTGAGGAATACGACTAAGAGAATAATTGAAGGTGGCTCGTGGTAACGGAGTCTGTGGTCTGGGACTTTGAAAGGTTTGGAGAGGATGGTAGAAACCAGATGGTAGAGCAGACCCTAATTCTTCATGGTTGGATAGATGGAGAAAGCCTATGCAACCCTGCGTGAGTGGAGACCCACAAAGGACAGCTGTGCTCCTCTGCACTGCCTCATTGCTGGGAGTTTTGCTGCTGAACTTCAGCTGGGACAGCGGGTGGTCCTCCATGGATTAATAGGTTTATCATACGCTGGTTTTTTTCTAGTCAAGACATACCACTGGCAAAACAGAAACATGATATGGCACAGAGTAAAAGCCCTTTTTCACTTTTGATCTGCTGGCACAGCAGCATTTGGCAACTGCAAAAGAGAAAAGAACAAGAAAAATACACTGCAGACTAAAATAGATACCTGTGTCACTACTCATTATTTCTCTGCTTAAAAAAACCCCAAACCAACTGAAGTACGGGATCCAGATTTTCTTGATCTCCTCAGAATTCATTTCCCTGATGATGAATTTTGCTTTCCCTTCTTATTCCTCTTCTGTGTGAATCCTGTCCTTGCGATAGACCAGTACCAGCTGGTATTGCTTCCTTGCTCTCCACCACTGTTCTCTCTCTTCCTTTGTTTTTGGTGGGGTTTTTTGATTGTTTGTTTGTTTTGAAAAAGAAAAATCACACAGTCAATGACATGAGATTCCCTTTATTACTCATCCCCTGGATTCACAATGAAATTATGAAATCACAGTCTTCAACAATATTTACTTGATGACCTTTGAAGGTGGGACAAAGAAGCCAATAAAGTCACATTTCTTCAGAATGTCTTCTCTGCTGCTTTTTCATGTTTTCCCTGTGGGATGTTTGGCAATTTTTCATACAGAGCACATTACCAAGTTGACTTATCACACACAGTTCTTTAAAATAACATGGGAGGAATTCAAGGATTTTACTTAACACAATATTGTGAAGCAAGACATCAGAGTTGTATTTGCATTAGCTATAATTCCCTAAAGTGCCAAGGGGTCTGTTCAGCTGGAGCTGGAAATTAAGCTAAAAGTTATTTAGGCAATAATTAAGTTTTTAGTAATGGAATTTTATATGGAGTTGTCTTTGGGGAAACTCATTATTTAAGAGTCTCTGTCTAGATCAATGGTGACTTGGGGTAGACAAATGTCTCAAAAAGAGATTAGGAGGATATACAGGGCATTTTCTATGACACTGACAATTGGCACTGGTGCCTCCTGTGGAGTCTTTGTTTGAGAGAGGAGTGAGCAGTTCAAACTGCAATTTTCCAGCATTCCCAGCCCCCGCTGCTTACATGGTCAATAAAGAGAAGCCATCAAAACACCCTAGGGAGGTACCTGTAGATTATGGTTTGACTACAGGCCCTACCCCTCAGCCAGGTTATAGGGAGCCAACACTGGGAAGTCAGAGGTGTAAACCACTCCCTTGGATATTTGTGCCATAGGGGACATTTGAGCAGGACACTTAAGGACTCAACCATCCTTTATGTTAAGGCTTTGCCCTTAATACTGCTGTTTGTGGAGAAAGTTGTTCCATAAAACACAAGCCAGCTTGCTTTTATTGCAGGCTGTTTAATTTTTAGAATCATAAAGTCATTCAGGTTGGAAGAGACCCTTGGGATCATTGAGTCAAACCATCAGCCCTACTCTACAAAATTCTCCCCTACACCATATCCCTCAACACCACATCTAATCTACTTTCAAATAGTCAGGGATGGTGACTCCACCACCTCCCTGGGCAGCCCATTCCAGTGACTGACCACTCTTTCTAGGAAAAATTCTTTCCTAATGTCCAGCCTAAACCTACCCTGCTGCAGCTTGAAGCCATTCCCTCTCGTTCTATTGCTAATTGCCCTTGAGAGGAGACCAGCACCAACCTCTCTACAATGCCCTTTCAAGCAGTTGTAGAGAGTGATGAGGTCTCCCCTCAGGCTCCTCTTCCTCAGACTAAACAGTCCCAGCTCCCTCAATCGCTCCTCATAAGATTTATTCTCCAGGCCCTTCACCAGCTTTGTTGCCCTCCTCTGCACTCGCTCCAGCACCTCAATACCTCTCTTATGTTACTGCCTATGTAGAGCAGAATTCCTGTGCTGCAACCCTGTCCACAGAAAAATGATAGAATCATAGAATCACAGAGGAGTACCCACCCTGTTGGCCTCCAAAGCAGCTCTGCATTGGTATGAGGTTATGAGCCATCAGCATCCTATTTCAGGCACAGCTCACTCCACATGAACCATGCGTCCCTCCGTGGTGGTGCCGGACGCAAAGTTCCTGAAGTCAGTGAAGCAGCAGTTCCTGTGCCCCAGCAACCTCTGAGGGACACTGCAAAGCCCATCAGCTCTCCCTGGTCTTCACTGGGAAGGAAGCTGCGTTCTTGGGGACAGCTCTCCATGGCGCTGCCTGTGGCCCCATCAGTGGGTCAGATCCTCACCTCCTGCATATCTCTGTGCTGGGCTTATTTGGGAGGTTGGCTGCTGTTTACCTTAATAAATAATAAGCAAGAGACAGATTGTGAGGTAGCACAGAAACAGTTTCTGCTCTGTCTTTGAACAACACATGAAATGATAGAGTCCTCACCCTTATTGAGGGCTTTCTGGTGTTGTCTTAATAAAAATAATTATGCTAATTGCTCACTTTTAAGTATCCCAGGTGCTGACAATAATTGTGCCTTATAAATGGAAACATGAAATGAAAAAAATAGATGAAAAAAATAGATGATTTGTCTTACAAAGAAAAACTTAATCAAAACATTAAAGCCCCATCACAGCACCAAGCCATGGGAGGAATGTGACATCAGACACTGCAAGTTAGATATATTCATCTAGCACTAAAAGCTCCAGCACCAGCACTTGGTCCTGCTCCTGCTTGTGCCCTCATCTCCCTTAAGAAAGCCTGTGTCTTTCAGGGTCCATGTGCCTCCCAGCTTCATAGCACCTGGAGCTGGGTATAATGTGAGGGTCTATCCATATCCAGCGGAGAACATCTATTCCTGTGGGTGAGACACTCACAACTTGCAAAGTCTGGTGATGTAGCTCTTTCAAATGGTTATCTTTTGCCAAATCCCTGCTCATTTCACCTTGAGGACCATAGCAGAAGAAATGGAATGCATTGCACCAACACAGTGTGCAAGGGATGCCCTGGCAGGGTGAGAGCCATGTTTGTAGTAACCTGTGGTGACAGGAGGGAAAGCTGGCAGTGCAAAAAAGCTCTGTGTCTCTGCTGTGGTGGGGCAGGTCTGCATGCCTCACATTTGACACAGGAGGTCACCCGTCACTGTTTGAAGCCCTGGTGACCCCTCGCCTGCTCTGCTCCACCATGCTCAAGGCAAACAAAACTCCTTGGAGTCAGCAGAGATGGCTGCTGGGTGTCTGGGGGAGTGATTCTTCCCTGTCTGGAGAGGACAATGGTGGAGTGGGCACTTCAAGCCTGATGAGAGGAGCTGAGAGGGGCTGTGAGAACTCTCTTTCTACTTCAAGGGCAAGCACAGGAAAGCTGAAGAAGCTTCTGAATTGCAAAACAGCGCTGTCACAGGAGCAAACTGACAGCAGCTTGCCATGGCTGCACTTAAGCTGGGCACTCTTTGAGGGTCCCAGTGGGCTCAGAGAAGCCTCTGATCTGGCATTCAGGGCCCCACATCCACCTGGGTCTAAACCACAGTAACTTTATAAGCAGCACTAGGTGGTGAGAGGCACTGGAGGGCAAAAGGTGGTTTGATTTGATGAGCCAGAGGAGTCCTATCGGTCCTATAGCCCTCAATCTCCTCAGGAATTGCCATTAGGAAGCAGAAATAGGGCTTATTAGACCCAGTCTTATTTATACCCATCTGAATCCTGACTAGTTGCCTTGCTGGTGGTGACTGAATGCTTTGAGCATATCTTGCAGGGAAGCCCCTATCTGGGACAAACTTTACAAGGTCCTCATTTTAAAGTACAAGTTCATGTGACTTCAACTTCTTCTTGCTTCTTTCCATGGTTTGTCACTGCCAGGATGATCCAGCAGTGTAACAATGGAGGCCCCAGTCTGAATTTTGTTCATTATGAATATTTCAGGCCACCGCGTATCTTCAAGAATATATCCCTTCATAGAGCTGGCAATGCTCTGATATGAGTCAGTCTGTGAATCACAAGAGGTACAACTAGAAACCAAACTAGACCATGACCATGCTCTGTTCTTTAACAAGAGAGAACTGTACTTCTACCATGCCAAATGAATTTATTCTCTCAGATCATTACTTTTCCCTTCCCTTTCTCAATTCTTTTCTTTTCTTTTCTTTTCTTTTCTTTTCTTTTCTTTTCTTTTCTTTTCTTTTCTTAATAACAATTGCTTGTTTGTCCCAGACTGGAGGCACGTCCTGGCCTCAGGTCTGCATGCTGCTGCGTCCCCCTTGTCTCTAGGTGATGAGACCTGCATGTGAGACCCGTGGGGATGCTCCTGAAGGCTGTGATACTCTTTGCTCTGGTGCCTGCTGCAGCAGTGACCAGAAGTGGTTGCCAAGACTGTCTAAAAATTACATACATGATGCAAGTGTGTTTTGAAGAACTGCAATGTGGAGCCCCAGCTGGGGGCTCTTGTCCAACCTCTTTCTCATGCTGAAAGGAAGCTTCATGTCAGAATATTTTTCTGCCCAGGTCCAGCCAGGGTGAGCCCACACAAATGCACATCTGGGACAGCAACCTCCTGGCCTGGGCAAGCAGCTCTGTTGCCTGTAAGAGCTGGAAGCTGATTTTCCTGGTGGTGAGTATGGTTTTTGCATGGAAAGCAATTCTGTGTGTGATGCTGAAGTGTGGAAACTTGTTGAGAGCAGGCCCTTTAAGAGGGAGTTACTGAAAGGGCACATATGCAAAGTAAGTGGAAGTAAGCGAAACGAAGTATAGTGGAGGCGAAACAAAGTGTGGGAAACAGCAAATGACGCAAATGTTGTAGCCAATCATGGGGCAGCTTTAAGCCTGTGGAAAGCGCGTGGAAAGCTCGTGGACAATATCCCTCTCCCTATCCGAAATGTAGTGCTTAGCAAATGAGGAGTCTGTAACTGTAGAACAATGGGAGTGCTTCCTGCTTGGATTGTATTGCTTCCTGATTGGATTGTAGTGCTTCCTGCTTGGATTGTATTGCTTCCTGATTGGATTGTAG